>OESE01000196.1:0-405000 GCA_900240875.1 Crithidia expoeki
GGGGAGGGGGGCTGAAGCACGACGCACTAGGTAAGCTTTTTTTCTCTTTTAAACGTGCGTTGCTGCGCTGTACATGCTAGAAGCACAAACGCGGTGTTCGCTTGGCTGGTGGAAAACACCGTCTTCGTCTGTCAAGTAACGCGCAAAACAAAGGGCAAAAGGCAGTAATTGAAGGGGAAAGACGGGTGTGCACATTGAGCACAGCGATGCGCTGCAGAGACTGATTTTCATTCTCCCTCGCCAGTTTCTTCGAAAGCCTGCTCGCTTCAAAAACTAAACCTATCCAAACAGAAAAAGGGGAGCGAAATTGTGCGGCAATTGTTCCACGCAATTCAACTACCAGGGACAGAAGAAGTGCAGGCGCTCGCATCGTACAGATGCGTGCGCGAACGGTGCCGCTGCATCCGCACAGGCTACGGTGTGTCGCCATCTCTCGCCGGTACGCTACAGTCGTTGTGGCGATTTCCTCAGTTGACCAGGATAGTGAGTCACGATTCGGGAAGAAATACAGACGCCGAGAGTCAGGGAATAGCCAAGTACAGTTGCTCGCGTTCACACGCAGAAAAAACAGCGCCAAACAGAAACGAACACAATAATCATACGACGAAACACCAACAGGAGTCGAGGTGACTTCGTCGACACCGCAGCACAATTATAAAAGAAACGAGCGCCGGGGCAAAACAGAAAACACACAGATTTAGCACGTTACACACACAAAACAAAAAAAAAGGAGAGGCTGAACATAGGGAGACACAGATTCAACTAGTGCGTCGATTCGGTAGAACCAGCCCGTTGAGCTGTGAAAAGGGCAAAAAAGAAGGCGCCGAGATGTGTTTTGTTTCCTTCAAATGACCCAAAGCAACGCTTGCAACTGTGACAGGAACAATAGAGAAGAGACTTGAGTGCCGTCTGCGTGCATCGCAAAGGCAGTCTTTTGGTGCTGTCCTCACCTCACTCCACACGTTGTCTTCGCAGCTGAAAGAGAGGTAGAGGGTGCGCTCTTGTCCGCGAGGGCTGGGGTGCTTGAGGAACTCGGTAAGCACACTGTCCAGCACAGCACTACCCGCGTGCTTTTTTCTTCTGAGAAACGTGAACGCACGGACGCCTTCGAACAACTCCACTAAAAAACGTTCCATAACGCCATCTTATGAGATGCTGAGATGCAAATTGCAAGGCGCTTCGGGTGCGCTTTGGCACACAACGCCAGAAATGAGCTGCGCTGCTTTCTTTTCGCTGGGCACACGAAGCGCCCTCTGGATCTCCCTCCACACCGAAAGAGAGCCTACCGCTTCGGTGAGGTACGCGGTTGAGAAATAGCAAACAGTAGTGGTAAATAGCTTACGCGGCCGCCTTGCAGTTCGTCACCGTCGCGCCGTTCGTGCAGATGCCAAGCAGGCTGGTCGTGTTAGCGCTCTTTGATTGGAACCACGTCTTCACCGTGTTGGCCACGTCTGACGTCTTGGCGCTCGACGGAATCGAGTTCAGCTGAATCATCTCACCGTTCGAGTAGGCCGCCACGAGCAGCGGGGCCTTCTTCTCGACGTTGTCGCCATCGCTCGTGACGATCAGCAGCCAGTTCTCGGCCACCTTCGCGGTGCGCGACAAAAGGGCCATCGCAATACGGCCCACCGCGGCGTCCAGCAGGTTCACCTCACTGCGCTCCTTCGACGAACCTTTGAGGTCGCCGTCGCCCGCCGCAGCTATTACCTCCTTTGGTACGTCGTGTTTTGGGGAGAACTCAGGAAAGCTGGCCGGCTTCCTCCAAGCGGAGAAGGAGGATGTAAGGTGCGGCGCCGATGAGTGCACCGGTGAGGGAGCCCTCCCTTCCGTGCCGCCCCCAGCATCGCTGGGAACTGCAGCTCCCTCCCCACAACCGCCGACTCCTTTGCACGCGCCGAAGCGTCGATTCCCTGGTCGCGATCTGCCGTTGCCTGAGCCGCGCCAACCGCAGTGAGGATGGAGCGATTGGGGAGGCGGACGATGTGCTCAGCGGAGCAAAAACGGACTGCTGTGACTTCGTGCTCACTTGCGCTTTCTTGGCCCTCATCGCCGTGCTCCGTGGTGAGGGCCGCCGAGTCAGACACAACAGAGGAGCTGGGGGAGCTCGTCTCTTCCCACATCTCCGGCACCACCGGCGAATTGCCCATCGCAACCCCCACAACGCGGCGCCTACCTCGTGTGACGGGGGAAGAGGCGGAGCGGGGCAGCTAACTAGATGCGGCCACCTTCCCCACAGCAGAGGGGTGGAGAAACGCTTCTGCGTCCTCGTCGTCCGCGGCGAGAAACTCATCCAGACACGTGCGCGCTGGCGCCGGGCTGCGACAGAACATGTCTGCTGTTGTCGAATTGGAAGAGTGTGAGTCCGCTGCGTGCAATACACCGTGAAGCTGCGCATGTGTGTCGTCGCCGTCATCACGCGCAGAAGAATGAAAAGACGCGCGCCTGTTGTCTCCGGCTGCGGGATGACGCGGTGAAGGCGAAATGCCAAGGTAAAAGTCTAAAATGGAGCGCACGGATGACGGGGCTGCGCGCGCTGGCGATGTGATTTCAGCGGCTGTGTGCTGGGGCGACACGTGCGAAGAGTCGCGACGGCGTGTCTGCGCCAGCGGCGTTCGTGCCTCCGCGGCAAGGTCGGCGCGTGTCAGTGTAGTGGGATGCGTAAGCTGCGTCGATGCCTTCTCCTTGCCAACAGAAGCAGACGATGTCAGCTCTGAGTGCGTCGAGGTGGGCAGCTGCGGGGACCTTTCGTCCTCCGAAAGCACTGGCGAGGTGTTCTTTTCCGCCGTGACCGCGTCTACATGCAGCGGCGGTGCCGCGCGCCGTGGGGTGGCATCCAGAGTGAGCATCCCGGTCGTTGACTGACAAGTAGCCCTCACCCCGAAGAATGGGTGCGTCAATTAAACAGCAAACAGGGCAAGTGTCTATGCGAGTTACTTGTGTGGTGTGCCTCTAACAAAGAAATGCTGGGGCACTTATGCGTGTGATTATAACTTTCTATGCGCTGGCTGCGTAACAGCAGTAGCAAACAGCCAGTTTTCGAAAACGAATGTGTATGTGGCCGGGGGAGGGGGGCTGAAGCACGACGCACTAGGTAAGCTTTTTTTCTCTTTTAAACGTGCGTTGCTGCGCTGTACATGCTAGAAGCACAAACGCGGTGTTCGCTTGGCTGGTGGAAAACACCGTCTTCGTCTGTCAAGTAACGCGCAAAACAAAGGGCAAAAGGCAGTAATTGAAGGGGAAAGACGGGTGTGCACATTGAGCACAGCGATGCGCTGCAGAGACTGATTTTCATTCTCCCTCGCCAGTTTCTTCGAAAGCCTGCTCGCTTCAAAAACTAAACCTATCCAAACAGAAAAAGGGGAGCGAAATTGTGCGGCAATTGTTCCACGCAATTCAACTACCAGGGACAGAAGAAGTGCAGGCGCTCGCATCGTACAGATGCGTGCGCGAACGGTGCCGCTGCATCCGCACAGGCTACGGTGTGTCGCCATCTCTCGCCGGTACGCTACAGTCGTTGTGGCGATTTCCTCAGTTGACCAGGATAGTGAGTCACGATTCGGGAAGAAATACAGACGCCGAGAGTCAGGGAATAGCCAAGTACAGTTGCTCGCGTTCACACGCAGAAAAAACAGCGCCAAACAGAAACGAACACAATAATCATACGACGAAACACCAACAGGAGTCGAGGTGACTTCGTCGACACCGCAGCACAATTATAAAAGAAACGAGCGCCGGGGCAAAACAGAAAACACACAGATTTAGCACGTTACACACACAAAACAAAAAAGAAAAGGAGAGGCTGAACATAGGGAGACACAGATTCAACTAGTGCGTCGATTCGGTAGAACCAGCCCGTTGAGCTGTGAAAAGGGCAAAAAAGAAGGCGCCGAGATGTGTTTTTGTTTCCTTCAAATGACCCCAAAGCAACGCTTGCAACTGTGACAGGAACAATAGAGAAGAGACTTGAGTGCCGTCTGCGTGCATCGCAAAGGCAGTCTTTTGGTGCTGTCCTCACCTCACTCCACACGTTGTCTTCGCAGCTGAAAGAGAGGTAGAGGGGTGCGCTCTTGTCCGCGAGGGCTGGGGTGCTTGAGGAACTCGGTAAGCACACTGTCCAGCACAGCACTACCCGCGTGCTTTTTTCTTCTGAGAAACGTGAACGCACGGACGCCTTCGAACAACTCCACTAAAAAACGTTCCATAACGCCATCTTATGAGATGCTGAGATGCAAATTGCAAGGCGCTTCGGGTGCGCTTTGGCACACAACGCCAGAAATGAGCTGCGCTGCTTTCTTTTCGCTGGGCACACGAAGCGCCCTCTGGATCTCCCTCCACACCGAAAGAGAGCCTACCGCTTCGGTGAGGTACGCGGTTGAGAAATAGCAAACAGTAGTGGTAAATAGCTTACGCGGCCGCCTTGCAGTTCGTCACCGTCGCGCCGTTCGTGCAGATGCCAAGCAGGCTGGTCGTGTTAGCGCTCTTTGATTGGAACCACGTCTTCACCGTGTTGGCCACGTCTGACGTCTTGGCGCTCGACGGAATCGAGTTCAGCTGAATCATCTCACCGTTCGAGTAGGCCGCCACGAGCAGCGGGGCCTTCTTCTCGACGTTGTCGCCATCGCTCGTGACGATCAGCAGCCAGTTCTCGGCCACCTTCGCGGTGCGCGACAAAAGGGCCATCGCAATACGGCCCACCGCGGCGTCCAGCAGGTTCACCTCACTGCGCTCCTTCGACGAACCTTTGAGGTCGCCGTCGCCCGCCGCAGCTATTACCTCCTTTGGTACGTCGTGTTTTGGGGAGAACTCAGGAAAGCTGGCCGGCTTCCTCCAAGCGGAGAAGGAGGATGTAAGGTGCGGCGCCGATGAGTGCACCGGTGAGGGAGCCCTCCCTTCCGTGCCGCCCCCCAGCATCGCTGGGAACTGCAGCTCCCTCCCCACAACCGCCGACTCCTTTGCACGCGCCGAAGCGTCGATTCCCTGGTCGCGATCTGCCGTTGCCTGAGCCGCGCCAACCGCAGTGAGGATGGAGCGATTGGGGAGGCGGACGATGTGCTCAGCGGAGCAAAACGGACTGCTGTGACTTCGTGCTCACTTGCGCTTTCTTGGCCCTCATCGCCGTGCTCCGTGGTGAGGGCCGCCGAGTCAGACACAACAGAGGAGCTGGGGGAGCTCGTCTCTTCCCACATCTCCGGCACCACCGGCGAATTGCCCATCGCAACCCCCACAACGCGGCGCCTACCTCGTGTGACGGGGGAAGAGGCGGAGCGGGGCAGCTAACTAGATGCGGCCACCTTCCCCACAGCAGAGGGGTGGAGAAACGCTTCTGCGTCCTCGTCGTCCGCGGCGAGAAACTCATCCAGACACGTGCGCGCTGGCGCCGGGCTGCGACAGAACATGTCTGCTGTTGTCGAATTGGAAGAGTGTGAGTCCGCTGCGTGCAATACACCGTGAAGCTGCGCATGTGTGTCGTCGCCGTCATCACGCGCAGAAGAATGAAAAGACGCGCGCCTGTTGTCTCCGGCTGCGGGATGACGCGGTGAAGGCGAAATGCCAAGGTAAAAGTCTAAAATGGAGCGCACGGATGACGGGGCTGCGCGCGCTGGCGATGTGATTTCAGCGGCTGTGTGCTGGGGCGACACGTGCGAAGAGTCGCGACGGCGTGTCTGCGCCAGCGGCGTTCGTGCCTCCGCGGCAAGGTCGGCGCGTGTCAGTGTAGTGGGATGCGTAAGCTGCGTCGATGCCTTCTCCTTGCCAACAGAAGCAGACGATGTCAGCTCTGAGTGCGTCGAGGTGGGCAGCTGCGGGGACCTTTCGTCCTCCGAAAGCACTGGCGAGGTGTTCTTTTCCGCCGTGACCGCGTCTACATGCAGCGGCGGTGCCGCGCGCCGTGGGGTGGCATCCAGAGTGAGCATCCCGGTCGTTGACTGACAAGTAGCCCTCACCCCCGAAGAATGGGTGCGTCAATTAAACAGCAAACAGGGCAAGTGTCTATGCGAGTTACTTGTGTGGTGTGCCTCTAACAAAGAAATGCTGGGGCACTTATGCGTGTGATTATAACTTTCTATGCGCTGGCTGCGTAACAGCAGTAGCAAACAGCCAGTTTTCGAAAACGAATGTGTATGTGGCCGGGGGAGGGGGGCTGAAGCACGACGCACTAGGTAAGCTTTTTTTCTCTTTTAAACGTGCGTTGCTGCGCTGTACATGCTAGAAGCACAAACGCGGTGTTCGCTTGGCTGGTGGAAAACACCGTCTTCGTCTGTCAAGTAACGCGCAAAACAAAGGGCAAAAGGCAGTAATTGAAGGGGAAAGACGGGTGTGCACATTGAGCACAGCGATGCGCTGCAGAGACTGATTTTCATTCTCCCTCGCCAGTTTCTTCGAAAGCCTGCTCGCTTCAAAAACTAAACCTATCCAAACAGAAAAAGGGGAGCGAAATTGTGCGGCAATTGTTCCACGCAATTCAACTACCAGGGACAGAAGAAGTGCAGGCGCTCGCATCGTACAGATGCGTGCGCGAACGGTGCCGCTGCATCCGCACAGGCTACGGTGTGTCGCCATCTCTCGCCGGTACGCTACAGTCGTTGTGGCGATTTCCTCAGTTGACCAGGATAGTGAGTCACGATTCGGGAAGAAATACAGACGCCGAGAGTCAGGGAATAGCCAAGTACAGTTGCTCGCGTTCACACGCAGAAAAAACAGCGCCAAACAGAAACGAACACAATAATCATACGACGAAACACCAACAGGAGTCGAGGTGACTTCGTCGACACCGCAGCACAATTATAAAAGAAACGAGCGCCGGGGCAAAACAGAAAACACACAGATTTAGCACGTTACACACACAAAACAAAAAAGAAAAGGAGAGGCTGAACATAGGGAGACACAGATTCAACTAGTGCGTCGATTCGGTAGAACCAGCCCGTTGAGCTGTGAAAAGGGCAAAAAAGAAGGCGCCGAGATGTGTTTTTGTTTCCTTCAAATGACCCCAAAGCAACGCTTGCAACTGTGACAGGAACAATAGAGAAGAGACTTGAGTGCCGTCTGCGTGCATCGCAAAGGCAGTCTTTTGGTGCTGTCCTCACCTCACTCCACACGTTGTCTTCGCAGCTGAAAGAGAGGTAGAGGGGTGCGCTCTTGTCCGCGAGGGCTGGGGTGCTTGAGGAACTCGGTAAGCACACTGTCCAGCACAGCACTACCCGCGTGCTTTTTTCTTCTGAGAAACGTGAACGCACGGACGCCTTCGAACAACTCCACTAAAAAACGTTCCATAACGCCATCTTATGAGATGCTGAGATGCAAATTGCAAGGCGCTTCGGGTGCGCTTTGGCACACAACGCCAGAAATGAGCTGCGCTGCTTTCTTTTCGCTGGGCACACGAAGCGCCCTCTGGATCTCCCTCCACACCGAAAGAGAGCCTACCGCTTCGGTGAGGTACGCGGTTGAGAAATAGCAAACAGTAGTGGTAAATAGCTTACGCGGCCGCCTTGCAGTTCGTCACCGTCGCGCCGTTCGTGCAGATGCCAAGCAGGCTGGTCGTGTTAGCGCTCTTTGATTGGAACCACGTCTTCACCGTGTTGGCCACGTCTGACGTCTTGGCGCTCGACGGAATCGAGTTCAGCTGAATCATCTCACCGTTCGAGTAGGCCGCCACGAGCAGCGGGGCCTTCTTCTCGACGTTGTCGCCATCGCTCGTGACGATCAGCAGCCAGTTCTCGGCCACCTTCGCGGTGCGCGACAAAAGGGCCATCGCAATACGGCCCACCGCGGCGTCCAGCAGGTTCACCTCACTGCGCTCCTTCGACGAACCTTTGAGGTCGCCGTCGCCCGCCGCAGCTATTACCTCCTTTGGTACGTCGTGTTTTGGGGAGAACTCAGGAAAGCTGGCCGGCTTCCTCCAAGCGGAGAAGGAGGATGTAAGGTGCGGCGCCGATGAGTGCACCGGTGAGGGAGCCCTCCCTTCCGTGCCGCCCCCCAGCATCGCTGGGAACTGCAGCTCCCTCCCCACAACCGCCGACTCCTTTGCACGCGCCGAAGCGTCGATTCCCTGGTCGCGATCTGCCGTTGCCTGAGCCGCGCCAACCGCAGTGAGGATGGAGCGATTGGGGAGGCGGACGATGTGCTCAGCGGAGCAAAAACGGACTGCTGTGACTTCGTGCTCACTTGCGCTTTCTTGGCCCTCATCGCCGTGCTCCGTGGTGAGGGCCGCCGAGTCAGACACAACAGAGGAGCTGGGGGAGCTCGTCTCTTCCCACATCTCCGGCACCACCGGCGAATTGCCCATCGCAACCCCCACAACGCGGCGCCTACCTCGTGTGACGGGGGAAGAGGCGGAGCGGGGCAGCTAACTAGATGCGGCCACCTTCCCCACAGCAGAGGGGTGGAGAAACGCTTCTGCGTCCTCGTCGTCCGCGGCGAGAAACTCATCCAGACACGTGCGCGCTGGCGCCGGGCTGCGACAGAACATGTCTGCTGTTGTCGAATTGGAAGAGTGTGAGTCCGCTGCGTGCAATACACCGTGAAGCTGCGCATGTGTGTCGTCGCCGTCATCACGCGCAGAAGAATGAAAAGACGCGCGCCTGTTGTCTCCGGCTGCGGGATGACGCGGTGAAGGCGAAATGCCAAGGTAAAAGTCTAAAATGGAGCGCACGGATGACGGGGCTGCGCGCGCTGGCGATGTGATTTCAGCGGCTGTGTGCTGGGGCGACACGTGCGAAGAGTCGCGACGGCGTGTCTGCGCCAGCGGCGTTCGTGCCTCCGCGGCAAGGTCGGCGCGTGTCAGTGTAGTGGGATGCGTAAGCTGCGTCGATGCCTTCTCCTTGCCAACAGAAGCAGACGATGTCAGCTCTGAGTGCGTCGAGGTGGGCAGCTGCGGGGACCTTTCGTCCTCCGAAAGCACTGGCGAGGTGTTCTTTTCCGCCGTGACCGCGTCTACATGCAGCGGCGGTGCCGCGCGCCGTGGGGTGGCATCCAGAGTGAGCATCCCGGTCGTTGACTGACAAGTAGCCCTCACCCCCGAAGAATGGGTGCGTCAATTAAACAGCAAACAGGGCAAGTGTCTATGCGAGTTACTTGTGTGGTGTGCCTCTAACAAAGAAATGCTGGGGCACTTATGCGTGTGATTATAACTTTCTATGCGCTGGCTGCGTAACAGCAGTAGCAAACAGCCAGTTTTCGAAAACGAATGTGTATGTGGCCGGGGGAGGGGGGCTGAAGCACGACGCACTAGGTAAGCTTTTTTTCTCTTTTAAACGTGCGTTGCTGCGCTGTACATGCTAGAAGCACAAACGCGGTGTTCGCTTGGCTGGTGGAAAACACCGTCTTCGTCTGTCAAGTAACGCGCAAAACAAAGGGCAAAAGGCAGTAATTGAAGGGGAAAGACGGGTGTGCACATTGAGCACAGCGATGCGCTGCAGAGACTGATTTTCATTCTCCCTCGCCAGTTTCTTCGAAAGCCTGCTCGCTTCAAAAACTAAACCTATCCAAACAGAAAAAGGGGAGCGAAATTGTGCGGCAATTGTTCCACGCAATTCAACTACCAGGGACAGAAGAAGTGCAGGCGCTCGCATCGTACAGATGCGTGCGCGAACGGTGCCGCTGCATCCGCACAGGCTACGGTGTGTCGCCATCTCTCGCCGGTACGCTACAGTCGTTGTGGCGATTTCCTCAGTTGACCAGGATAGTGAGTCACGATTCGGGAAGAAATACAGACGCCGAGAGTCAGGGAATAGCCAAGTACAGTTGCTCGCGTTCACACGCAGAAAAAACAGCGCCAAACAGAAACGAACACAATAATCATACGACGAAACACCAACAGGAGTCGAGGTGACTTCGTCGACACCGCAGCACAATTATAAAAGAAACGAGCGCCGGGGCAAAACAGAAAACACACAGATTTAGCACGTTACACACACAAAACAAAAAAGAAAAGGAGAGGCTGAACATAGGGAGACACAGATTCAACTAGTGCGTCGATTCGGTAGAACCAGCCCGTTGAGCTGTGAAAAGGGCAAAAAAGAAGGCGCCGAGATGTGTTTTTGTTTCCTTCAAATGACCCCAAAGCAACGCTTGCAACTGTGACAGGAACAATAGAGAAGAGACTTGAGTGCCGTCTGCGTGCATCGCAAAGGCAGTCTTTTGGTGCTGTCCTCACCTCACTCCACACGTTGTCTTCGCAGCTGAAAGAGAGGTAGAGGGGTGCGCTCTTGTCCGCGAGGGCTGGGGTGCTTGAGGAACTCGGTAAGCACACTGTCCAGCACAGCACTACCCGCGTGCTTTTTTCTTCTGAGAAACGTGAACGCACGGACGCCTTCGAACAACTCCACTAAAAAACGTTCCATAACGCCATCTTATGAGATGCTGAGATGCAAATTGCAAGGCGCTTCGGGTGCGCTTTGGCACACAACGCCAGAAATGAGCTGCGCTGCTTTCTTTTCGCTGGGCACACGAAGCGCCCTCTGGATCTCCCTCCACACCGAAAGAGAGCCTACCGCTTCGGTGAGGTACGCGGTTGAGAAATAGCAAACAGTAGTGGTAAATAGCTTACGCGGCCGCCTTGCAGTTCGTCACCGTCGCGCCGTTCGTGCAGATGCCAAGCAGGCTGGTCGTGTTAGCGCTCTTTGATTGGAACCACGTCTTCACCGTGTTGGCCACGTCTGACGTCTTGGCGCTCGACGGAATCGAGTTCAGCTGAATCATCTCACCGTTCGAGTAGGCCGCCACGAGCAGCGGGGCCTTCTTCTCGACGTTGTCGCCATCGCTCGTGACGATCAGCAGCCAGTTCTCGGCCACCTTCGCGGTGCGCGACAAAAGGGCCATCGCAATACGGCCCACCGCGGCGTCCAGCAGGTTCACCTCACTGCGCTCCTTCGACGAACCTTTGAGGTCGCCGTCGCCCGCCGCAGCTATTACCTCCTTTGGTACGTCGTGTTTTGGGGAGAACTCAGGAAAGCTGGCCGGCTTCCTCCAAGCGGAGAAGGAGGATGTAAGGTGCGGCGCCGATGAGTGCACCGGTGAGGGAGCCCTCCCTTCCGTGCCGCCCCCCAGCATCGCTGGGAACTGCAGCTCCCTCCCCACAACCGCCGACTCCTTTGCACGCGCCGAAGCGTCGATTCCCTGGTCGCGATCTGCCGTTGCCTGAGCCGCGCCAACCGCAGTGAGGATGGAGCGATTGGGGAGGCGGACGATGTGCTCAGCGGAGCAAAAACGGACTGCTGTGACTTCGTGCTCACTTGCGCTTTCTTGGCCCTCATCGCCGTGCTCCGTGGTGAGGGCCGCCGAGTCAGACACAACAGAGGAGCTGGGGGAGCTCGTCTCTTCCCACATCTCCGGCACCACCGGCGAATTGCCCATCGCAACCCCCACAACGCGGCGCCTACCTCGTGTGACGGGGGAAGAGGCGGAGCGGGGCAGCTAACTAGATGCGGCCACCTTCCCCACAGCAGAGGGGTGGAGAAACGCTTCTGCGTCCTCGTCGTCCGCGGCGAGAAACTCATCCAGACACGTGCGCGCTGGCGCCGGGCTGCGACAGAACATGTCTGCTGTTGTCGAATTGGAAGAGTGTGAGTCCGCTGCGTGCAATACACCGTGAAGCTGCGCATGTGTGTCGTCGCCGTCATCACGCGCAGAAGAATGAAAAGACGCGCGCCTGTTGTCTCCGGCTGCGGGATGACGCGGTGAAGGCGAAATGCCAAGGTAAAAGTCTAAAATGGAGCGCACGGATGACGGGGCTGCGCGCGCTGGCGATGTGATTTCAGCGGCTGTGTGCTGGGGCGACACGTGCGAAGAGTCGCGACGGCGTGTCTGCGCCAGCGGCGTTCGTGCCTCCGCGGCAAGGTCGGCGCGTGTCAGTGTAGTGGGATGCGTAAGCTGCGTCGATGCCTTCTCCTTGCCAACAGAAGCAGACGATGTCAGCTCTGAGTGCGTCGAGGTGGGCAGCTGCGGGGACCTTTCGTCCTCCGAAAGCACTGGCGAGGTGTTCTTTTCCGCCGTGACCGCGTCTACATGCAGCGGCGGTGCCGCGCGCCGTGGGGTGGCATCCAGAGTGAGCATCCCGGTCGTTGACTGACAAGTAGCCCTCACCCCCGAAGAATGGGTGCGTCAATTAAACAGCAAACAGGGCAAGTGTCTATGCGAGTTACTTGTGTGGTGTGCCTCTAACAAAGAAATGCTGGGGCACTTATGCGTGTGATTATAACTTTCTATGCGCTGGCTGCGTAACAGCAGTAGCAAACAGCCAGTTTTCGAAAACGAATGTGTATGTGGCCGGGGGAGGGGGCTGAAGCACGACGCACTAGGTAAGCTTTTTTTCTCTTTTAAACGTGCGTTGCTGCGCTGTACATGCTAGAAGCACAAACGCGGTGTTCGCTTGGCTGGTGGAAAACACCGTCTTCGTCTGTCAAGTAACGCGCAAAACAAAGGGCAAAAGGCAGTAATTGAAGGGGAAAGACGGGTGTGCACATTGAGCACAGCGATGCGCTGCAGAGACTGATTTTCATTCTCCCTCGCCAGTTTCTTCGAAAGCCTGCTCGCTTCAAAAACTAAACCTATCCAAACAGAAAAAGGGGAGCGAAATTGTGCGGCAATTGTTCCACGCAATTCAACTACCAGGGACAGAAGAAGTGCAGGCGCTCGCATCGTACAGATGCGTGCGCGAACGGTGCCGCTGCATCCGCACAGGCTACGGTGTGTCGCCATCTCTCGCCGGTACGCTACAGTCGTTGTGGCGATTTCCTCAGTTGACCAGGATAGTGAGTCACGATTCGGGAAGAAATACAGACGCCGAGAGTCAGGGAATAGCCAAGTACAGTTGCTCGCGTTCACACGCAGAAAAAACAGCGCCAAACAGAAACGAACACAATAATCATACGACGAAACACCAACAGGAGTCGAGGTGACTTCGTCGACACCGCAGCACAATTATAAAAGAAACGAGCGCCGGGGCAAAACAGAAAACACACAGATTTAGCACGTTACACACACAAAACAAAAAAGAAAAGGAGAGGCTGAACATAGGGAGACACAGATTCAACTAGTGCGTCGATTCGGTAGAACCAGCCCGTTGAGCTGTGAAAAGGGCAAAAAAGAAGGCGCCGAGATGTGTTTTTGTTTCCTTCAAATGACCCCAAAGCAACGCTTGCAACTGTGACAGGAACAATAGAGAAGAGACTTGAGTGCCGTCTGCGTGCATCGCAAAGGCAGTCTTTTGGTGCTGTCCTCACCTCACTCCACACGTTGTCTTCGCAGCTGAAAGAGAGGTAGAGGGGTGCGCTCTTGTCCGCGAGGGCTGGGGTGCTTGAGGAACTCGGTAAGCACACTGTCCAGCACAGCACTACCCGCGTGCTTTTTTCTTCTGAGAAACGTGAACGCACGGACGCCTTCGAACAACTCCACTAAAAAACGTTCCATAACGCCATCTTATGAGATGCTGAGATGCAAATTGCAAGGCGCTTCGGGTGCGCTTTGGCACACAACGCCAGAAATGAGCTGCGCTGCTTTCTTTTCGCTGGGCACACGAAGCGCCCTCTGGATCTCCCTCCACACCGAAAGAGAGCCTACCGCTTCGGTGAGGTACGCGGTTGAGAAATAGCAAACAGTAGTGGTAAATAGCTTACGCGGCCGCCTTGCAGTTCGTCACCGTCGCGCCGTTCGTGCAGATGCCAAGCAGGCTGGTCGTGTTAGCGCTCTTTGATTGGAACCACGTCTTCACCGTGTTGGCCACGTCTGACGTCTTGGCGCTCGACGGAATCGAGTTCAGCTGAATCATCTCACCGTTCGAGTAGGCCGCCACGAGCAGCGGGGCCTTCTTCTCGACGTTGTCGCCATCGCTCGTGACGATCAGCAGCCAGTTCTCGGCCACCTTCGCGGTGCGCGACAAAAGGGCCATCGCAATACGGCCCACCGCGGCGTCCAGCAGGTTCACCTCACTGCGCTCCTTCGACGAACCTTTGAGGTCGCCGTCGCCCGCCGCAGCTATTACCTCCTTTGGTACGTCGTGTTTTGGGGAGAACTCAGGAAAGCTGGCCGGCTTCCTCCAAGCGGAGAAGGAGGATGTAAGGTGCGGCGCCGATGAGTGCACCGGTGAGGGAGCCCTCCCTTCCGTGCCGCCCCCCAGCATCGCTGGGAACTGCAGCTCCCTCCCCACAACCGCCGACTCCTTTGCACGCGCCGAAGCGTCGATTCCCTGGTCGCGATCTGCCGTTGCCTGAGCCGCGCCAACCGCAGCGAGGATGGAGCGATTGGGGAGGCGGACGATGTGCTCAGCGGAGCAAAAACGGACTGCTGTGACTTCGTGCTCACTTGCGCTTTCTTGGCCCTCATCGCCGTGCTCCGTGGTGAGGGCCGCCGAGTCAGACACAACAGAGGAGCTGGGGGAGCTCGTCTCTTCCCACATCTCCGGCACCACCGGCGAATTGCCCATCGCAACCCCCACAACGCGGCGCCTACCTCGTGTGACGGGGGAAGAGGCGGAGCGGGGCAGCTAACTAGATGCGGCCACCTTCCCCACAGCAGAGGGGTGGAGAAACGCTTCTGCGTCCTCGTCGTCCGCAGCGAGAAACTCATCCAGACACGTGCGCGCTGGCGCCGGGCTGCGACAGAACATGTCTGCTGTTGTCGAATTGGAAGAGTGTGAGTCCGCTGCGTGCAATACACCGTGAAGCTGCGCATGTGTGTCGTCGCCGTCATCACGCGCAGAAGAATGAAAAGACGCGCGCCTGTTGTCTCCGGCTGCGGGATGACGCGGTGAAGGCGAAATGCCAAGGTAAAAGTCTAAAATGGAGCGCACGGATGACGGGGCTGCGCGCGCTGGCGATGTGATTTCAGCGGCTGTGTGCTGGGGCGACACGTGCGAAGAGTCGCGACGGCGTGTCTGCGCCAGCGGCGTTCGTGCCTCCGCGGCAAGGTCGGCGCGTGTCAGTGTAGTGGGATGCGTAAGCTGCGTCGATGCCTTCTCCTTGCCAACAGAAGCAGACGATGTCAGCTCTGAGTGCGTCGAGGTGGGCAGCTGCGGGGACCTTTCGTCCTCCGAAAGCACTGGCGAGGTGTTCTTTTCCGCCGTGACCGCGTCTACATGCAGCGGCGGTGCCGCGCGCCGTGGGGTGGCATCCAGAGTGAGCATCCCGGTCGTTGACTGACAAGTAGCCCTCACCCCCGAAGAATGGGTGCGTCAATTAAACAGCAAACAGGGCAAGTGTCTATGCGAGTTACTTGTGTGGTGTGCCTCTAACAAAGAAATGCTGGGGCACTTATGCGTGTGATTATAACTTTCTATGCGCTGGCTGCGTAACAGCAGTAGCAAACAGCCAGTTTTCGAAAACGAATGTGTATGTGGCCGGGGGAGGGGGGCTGAAGCACGACGCACTAGGTAAGCTTTTTTTCTCTTTTAAACGTGCGTTGCTGCGCTGTACATGCTAGAAGCACAAACGCGGTGTTCGCTTGGCTGGTGGAAAACACCGTCTTCGTCTGTCAAGTAACGCGCAAAACAAAGGGCAAAAGGCAGTAATTGAAGGGGAAAGACGGGTGTGCACATTGAGCACAGCGATGCGCTGCAGAGACTGATTTTCATTCTCCCTCGCCAGTTTCTTCGAAAGCCTGCTCGCTTCAAAAACTAAACCTATCCAAACAGAAAAAGGGGAGCGAAATTGTGCGGCAATTGTTCCACGCAATTCAACTACCAGGGACAGAAGAAGTGCAGGCGCTCGCATCGTACAGATGCGTGCGCGAACGGTGCCGCTGCATCCGCACAGGCTACGGTGTGTCGCCATCTCTCGCCGGTACGCTACAGTCGTTGTGGCGATTTCCTCAGTTGACCAGGATAGTGAGTCACGATTCGGGAAGAAATACAGACGCCGAGAGTCAGGGAATAGCCAAGTACAGTTGCTCGCGTTCACACGCAGAAAAAACAGCGCCAAACAGAAACGAACACAATAATCATACGACGAAACACCAACAGGAGTCGAGGTGACTTCGTCGACACCGCAGCACAATTATAAAAGAAACGAGCGCCGGGGCAAAACAGAAAACACACAGATTTAGCACGTTACACACACAAAACAAAAAAGAAAAGGAGAGGCTGAACATAGGGAGACACAGATTCAACTAGTGCGTCGATTCGGTAGAACCAGCCCGTTGAGCTGTGAAAAGGGCAAAAAAGAAGGCGCCGAGATGTGTTTTTGTTTCCTTCAAATGACCCCAAAGCAACGCTTGCAACTGTGACAGGAACAATAGAGAAGAGACTTGAGTGCCGTCTGCGTGCATCGCAAAGGCAGTCTTTTGGTGCTGTCCTCACCTCACTCCACACGTTGTCTTCGCAGCTGAAAGAGAGGTAGAGGGGTGCGCTCTTGTCCGCGAGGGCTGGGGTGCTTGAGGAACTCGGTAAGCACACTGTCCAGCACAGCACTACCCGCGTGCTTTTTTCTTCTGAGAAACGTGAACGCACGGACGCCTTCGAACAACTCCACTAAAAAACGTTCCATAACGCCATCTTATGAGATGCTGAGATGCAAATTGCAAGGCGCTTCGGGTGCGCTTTGGCACACAACGCCAGAAATGAGCTGCGCTGCTTTCTTTTCGCTGGGCACACGAAGCGCCCTCTGGATCTCCCTCCACACCGAAAGAGAGCCTACCGCTTCGGTGAGGTACGCGGTTGAGAAATAGCAAACAGTAGTGGTAAATAGCTTACGCGGCCGCCCTGCAGTTCGTCACCGTCGCGCCGTTCGTGCAGATGCCAAGCAGGCTGGTCGTGTTAGCGCTCTTTGATTGGAACCACGTCTTCACCGTGTTGGCCACGTCTGACGTCTTGGCGCTCGACGGAATCGAGTTCAGCTGAATCATCTCACCGTTCGAGTAGGCCGCCACGAGCAGCGGGGCCTTCTTCTCGACGTTGTCGCCATCGCTCGTGACGATCAGCAGCCAGTTCTCGGCCACCTTCGCGGTGCGCGACAAAAGGGCCATCGCAATACGGCCCACCGCGGCGTCCAGCAGGTTCACCTCACTGCGCTCCTTCGACGAACCTTTGAGGTCGCCGTCGCCCGCCGCGGGGATGCGGCTCACCTGGAAGTACAGTGCGTCCGCGGAGAGGTTTAGGGTCATCTCAAAGGCTGTTGGAAGCTCGTCCTGGTAAAGTTGTGCGGGTTCGTTACATGTGACGAGCTTTCGGTGGGCGTTGCAATATGCCGCCGCGTTTGTTGCGGGGCACGCCGTGCCGGAACATTCTGTGTCAAACAGACCGATTTGCGGGCAGTCTTTAGCTCCACCTGTGCCAAGGGACCAGTACGATGATGGGGCTGCCACCACTGTTCTCTTTTTCGCTTTAGTCAACCAGCCGAGGATGGACTGATATCCCCAGAGGTTGGTGTTGGTTGCTTCTGCAGAGCCTGTTAGCAAGTTTACGATGCCGTTGCTGGAGGGAGCGTAGTGGGCATCGATGGTGCTGTATGAGCCACCGAGGGATTTGAGGAGGCGGAAGAAGGGGGCTTTGCTGCTGCTCATGGCGCGTCCCACGGTGTTCGGTGAGAGGCCCTCCGCCACGATCAAAACCAGCTTAGGCTTCTTGTTGTCGCTGACGGCGTCGCGTGCTGCGTTGGACACCACGGCGAGACAGGCCAACAGCAAGAGGACGACAGCGGTAACAAGAATGGTACGACGCAGCGCGCGGGCGTGTAGGGCCTCCTTCACTTCCGCGTTCGTGTGTGTGCCGGGTTCCTTTGGTGGTGGCGGGACCTTCTTTTTTAGAGACGGCATCTTGTGTTGTTCTTATGTGCGTGAGTGTGTGTGATTGTGGAATAAGGGATAAGAAGCGGTGTGCAATTTTATAGGTTAACGGAGTGTTTTCCCTCTACGTGTAATACACTCGCAAGAGAGACTGTAGCGGGTACAGAGCTCCACCAGTGGAACGAAAGAGAAAAAAACGAGGAGAGGGGTGCGATACGTCAAACGGCAGGGAAACCACGACCACGTGTATTCGCCGTTGTCACGTTGAAAGGATGGCAAACTACTTGTCTGACTGTAAAATAGTGAGCTTGAATGACAGCAGTACCACCAACAGCGCAAAATAGCACTCGTTATTACTAAGATAGCTCCGTGTTTGCACGTTTAGCGTGTAAAATCTTACTTTGAAATCAGTGACGATAGGAAAGAAGACACCTGGGTTAAAAAAGAAAGAGGGGATGCAAAAGAAAACTGGAGGGTTATATTCATCACGCGAACGCTGAAGCTCGCTGACCACCACAATCTTGGTAAAAATACGGTTATTTGCTCTACTCTCCATCGTCTTTAGGTACGGGGACTACAACGAGGAGCTAATCAATAGTTTTATTAGTTGTCTTTTACCACTTTACAGTCTTCTTAGAGGAGCTGCAATGCTAGTTGGACCCGTTTCCGTGTCCATAAATCAAATGGTAATCGTCCATGAGTGCCTGCGTATTACTGGTTAAGCGCTTGCACTTCCCCATTGAGGAGCTCGACAGTCGGTCTCAAAGGAAGACAAAGGGGAAAGTCCACCCATGTCAACCTGAAGCGGCTTTGTGACAGAGTGAAAGGGGCACTCGGTCTTCAGCTGCTCCAGTGTTTCAACCGTAAGCCGGTACTCCACCGTGAGCAGTGCGGCACGACCTCCGCTGCAGATGACTGAGGAAGCAGTCACGTCAATTTCAATGCGCCTTTGCCATCAAGTCGTCCTGGACGTTGTTGAAGTGCTTCTAGTTGGCTTTGCAGGAGCAACATCCGCCGATCGAGACGATGATGATGACAGCAGTGGCGGGCGAAGGAGGCGGTGACATTCGCGAAGAAACGGCGGGTACAGCCGTTTGTTCACTTGGTGCTAATCACAGCGCCGCCCAAACGGCATGTCAGATACAATACAATCCACCGCACTGGCACGCACGCGGATCCGCGTCGCGTCACAGCGCACGGCTGAAAACGAACAGCCGACCTGTGGCAATGCGGCCTCGCTGCTGCGCTCAGCACCGACGCGGAGTCGGGTGTGTGCGTGGACGGAAGGTTCAATTCCAGAGCACAACAACTTACCAAGCTCTCGGCTCCATAGGTCAAGTAGCTGCCGTCACGGACCACAGCGGCCACGCGGCTTTCCACTGCTAAACGCCACCTCCTTACATTTTCCTTCTTAAATCTCTACAACGCGCTAGTGTCACTAGCTGAGCGAGGTACGTAGCCGTTCAGTGCAGCAGTCCTGGCAAGGTAGTCTACTCCTGTATTGAGCAATGTTCGTTGAATGTCAGGTGCCACGAGCTCGCTCCCAATCAAAACACCGTTATTATTAGTATAATAAATGCTGCTGCGCTGAATGAGCTGTGCCCAACTCTTCATCAATGTCGTCCCCCTCCCGCAGAAGGGATCCAGCATGAGGACTGGGCATATGGAAGCGTCCGCCACCCCCGTCATCCCTGCGTAGGTACACAGCGCACTCGCCAAGGTTGATCGCATTGCACGTGCTCTTTTCGACCAGCGAATTTCCTGCCGGTCCGTTGACGCGCGCGGCACCAGTCCTTTCACGTGATCTAGGGTGACCTCGCCACGGCGCAGTGACGCACTGATGTTCTGCCGCAACCGTTCGGCAGCGTACTGGAAGGTGACGTAGGTGTCGTAGCCGCAGCGCGGCGGCGCCGACGGGCTCAGCGTCAGCGCACAGGTCAGCCATTGATCATTGTCTTGCTGCAGGAAAAACTCCAGGTTGTAATAGAGCTTGCTCACTTCCTAGTGGTAGTCAGGGTTATTCAGCTCCTACAAGGTGTCGCTGGAGGCCGCGGCCAGGTATACCGACCGCAACGAACCCGGACGATCTTCCATTATGCGTCGCTCGCAGTTGACGGAAAAAACGACATCAGCGTCGGTGAGCGGCTCGAAGAATTGCGGTCCAAACAGCACCGCTGCGCTCGGCAGTAACGCCGGCGTGCATGTAGTTGCTGGTGAAGGTAGTGCAGATCGCATCTGCCCCAATTTCCTGCGAACTTCGCTCAGGATATGCAAGACGGCGTGTCGGATGTTTGCGGCACCCGCAGGGATTGCGTTGCACATCGCAACAATGGTGTCGTCGTTGGTGTTGCCTGGAATTGGGATTGTCCACAGTTGGAGAGAGAAGCACTCAATGACGCGCAGGGTGCACGCCGCGGCGAGAAAGCCGCAGAGCTGCGTGCTCGGGTTTTGTGGCGGCCTTTCAGCTTTGTTTGGAGTACTTTCGTTGTCTTTTAGTATCTAAACTTGAAAAAGCAGAACACTTTTTGGGTTTGTAGTAACAGTATTACTAGTTAGCTTTGCGACGGAGGTGTCCGAAGCGGTGTTGCCCAGAGACGATTGGCCAACAGCGGCGGTGTCGTACGACAATGATTTTACTTCCAGATGAAATTGAATAGCGAGTTGAGCCACTGTGGCGAGCACAACATCCTCCATGTCGGAGGGGAAGAACGCGGCGTAGACGGCAGTGCACAGGCTCTCCGTTAGGGGAACGTCGCCCACTGCAGCCATCTGCTCAGATTCAACGAGTCTTCCAAATAAAAAGAAAAACGAAATCCAAACACCAAAAAGTGAGGTAAAGGGAGTTGAGATCCGCAAGCAAAAGTTTAAAAAGAGGATTTAGAGGAAGTAAGGGGGGTGGGGATCGTCATTGGGAATTCTGTTAGAGTCCGTTGAGGCTTCCTTTTACAATGGGAGCACAGCCCGAAAGCGGGAAAGCGGCTGACCACAGAACAGCCTTGACGACATTACTTTTGGCTCATGGCTTGGTAACGCAGGAGCTAAAAGAAAACAAAAACAGAAGTATTAAAAGCTGACACATTCTTCGTTTACAGCGTGATGCTTCAAGCACAAAGCAACGGGGTGCGATTAAACTGAGGCAGTGGAAAAATGCAAAGAAGCCAAGAGCATATGGCTTGATAGAGCGGAAAGCTAAGGCACACCATGAATAACAACAACGTTAAGCACAGGGCGAAACAGTTTCTGTCAACCAAAAAGCTGTCACGTGTCGTTACATTGACGTCGGTCGCGCATCGCTAGAGAAAAAAAGAATCGGGAGCAGTGGTGCACAATGAGAACGGAGTAATAACGACCGCGTAACTAAAGTGGCGGAAAAAGGGAAAAGCGGGTAGAAGCACCCTCACAAGACTGTTGTGCAAAGCAACCAAAACAAACCAACAACAAAAAACCTGTGGAGCAGCAATCCACGAATGTGCAAGTGGCAACGCTGTCGATTCGAAACAGCAAGTAATGCTTTAGGCATCCACTTTGAGGAGGCTATGCGATTGTAAGAAACACTGATGCCCTGTGGAACACCCGTGCCGATTAAAAAAAAAAAAAGTGAGGTGTTACGAATGAGAACATGTGCGTGCCTCTGTACGTAGGTGAGAAGGCAGAGAACGTATTTACATTGAGTAGATTTCACTAGAGTTGCCTATTCGGTTTTGCCTGTTATCGCCCCTTCTCTCCCGATCTTTCCCGGGAGGACGAAAAGGCGCTACCGCACCTCACGCCGTGGGTAATCAGCGCTGCAGAAAGTAGTGTACCGCTGACGCTTCCGAGGATCTTCCTGAACGATGAAAGAGTAGGGCAAGAGAAGGAAAGCGAAAAACTTGCATAAACCACGAGCAAGCCGGAGCAACAACCCGTATACACTGAAGCCGGAGTACATAAACAAAAAAAAATCAAAAGAACATGAAGTGCGTAGTTTCGTTGAACAATCACTTCCATCCTCTTCTCTTCGTTTTCCCGACTTGCTCGGTCATGTTCCGCCCGTGTCTTCCCGTTATTCTCTACTGAACACCCTTTATTTGCTATCATGCTTCTTCCTCCTTGCCTTTGCAAGGTCCTCTTGCTCTTTCAGCTGGTACGAGGCGAGATGGGCACGTAAGTCGACTCGCGCGTGCATGAAGTAATGCGCGCTGTCGTACTGCTTATGGAGTGCATTCAAGATGCACTCCGCGGCGTCGTGGCTATCGTCCTGGTAGGCGACGTAAGCCTTTTCATATAGGACAAACGCCTGCGCGTACGACAGTGTCCACTGCCGATCCTTCAGCTGCGGCGTGTCACGCACCGCCGCAATTGCTTTGAGCGCGGCTACGCGGTCGGCTTTTGACTCGCTGTTTGCCAACACCAGCGCTTTGCACACACACAGACATAAAACGCGGTAGTTGGGCGGCAACACGCCTGTGCGTTGCGGCGTCATGCGACCGTTTTCCTGCACCATCTCGCTGGCATTTTTCGTAAAGTTGCTTTTCTCCGAAGCGCAGCGTGACGACGTCAACGATGCGGCTGAAGACTTTTCCATACTCTTCACGTAGTCGGCCAGCGCCGTGTTCGCCTCTACAGGCTCCCGCATCAGGTACTTGTCTATTTTCGCGATCATCACGTCTTTTTGCTTCGCAGGAATCTGGTGCGCAATGCCGGTCAGCAGCATCATCTCGTAGGCAGGAAGCGGCACCGTGTTGCGCAGCCGCAGACCGGCCGGCATTGGCTCCAACGCCTCGTCAAGCTTCTTCTTCGCCACGTATAGGCTTGCATCAATGCCGTAAAGCGACAAGATCTCTTCCATCCGCTTCACCACGAATTGGTCGTGGTGGTTCGGCTTACCACCAAGCGTCACCGGCTTGCGCTGTGCCGCCTCCCAGTAGAGCCGTGAGATCGTGCTGCTGACTGCTTCGCGAGAGGTGAGGTCGCAGAAGGTGCCGCTGACTTCCTTCATCTTGTCTGTTCCGATAATGCGGTGCAGCGTGTCCACGTCGAAGTCCGTCTCGCCGTCCGGATTGATGATGCCCTCCGCCCATTCCTGCTCCAGCATCTCCAGACACGAAGCCTGCACGTACAGGTAATACGCGTTAGCCCATTTCGAAGTCTTTGTCAGCACCTCGAGGTAGCGGCTTGTCCGGATCCAGTGGTGCATGATGCCGTGATTAAACCACTGGTCGTACACGACAAAGTCACGCAGCTGCGGCATCGTGGAGAGCAGCTGAGGGTTGCGCGCCACTTCCAGACAGCGATGCAGCTTCTCAATGCTGCCCTCGACGTTGCGCGTCACGCGCTCAATTCGTCCGTCCATCCAGAGATGCAGCAGCGACTCTTTCATTGTTTCCTGCTTCAGCACCTCCGCACGAATCTCGTGCGCCACCGGCAGGTAGGACTCAAGTAGGAAGGCGGAGACGTAAGGCAGAAAACCGTACAAGGCCAGGAGTAGGGCGCTGGCAAATGGAGAGAGAAGGCTGTTGCTCATGAAGCACTGCCGCACGAGGCGCAGGCCGTACTGACGATTGCCTTCCACACCGATAAAGCGCAGCATACAGCGGACGTTGCTCGGGAGAATAGAAACTACCAAGTTGATCGCGCCAAGGCCGAACTCGACACAGTGAACGGAGTTGCGGTCGACACCAAGAAAGTCCAGGGCTGCGCTCATCTCCAGTGAGGCGTCGCGCTCCTTAAAGGTGTTCGGTGTTACCACCGGCGACTCTGATGGCTCCAGCGACACCGCCTTGCTACCATTTGCGTCTTTGTACCGCTGTTCCAGTTCTGTGTACAGGCTGCTGTAGTTGCTGCTCGCCTTGTTTAGCGCAATGCCGGCCTTCAGCACTGAGGGCACGGACTGCTGCAGGACCAACACGAAGCACCGCAGGGCCTGACTCTCTGCGTGAATTGTCTTGGCACGAAACTCGGACGCGGAAAGCCAGCTGTCCTTGGTGCTCTTGCGCATTTGAAAGAGGCGGGAGAAGCCCTGCGACACCGCCCCTTTGTTGTTTGTCATCACCTGCATCGCCAGTGCACTCGACTTCGTCAGTAACTCGAGTGCGATGTCTGCCTGGTCCTGCTCCATGGACAGGACGCAGCGCACGAATGCAATGAGGCCGGCACCGGTAACGGCCAGCGGGTCGTTGGCCATATGCGAGCGCAGCGCAATCTCGCAATCTTGAATACGGTTCTGAAAAAAAGAGTTTACGGCGTACACGATGTGGCTGTCCATGTCTTTGATATCCTCTAAGGTCAAGTGACGCAGATGGGCCACTTCTGCGTTGCTCAGGGTGGTTACCTTCGCCTGAGATTCATCGTCGTCTTGCAACACCGCACTCTCACTGGGGCTTTGCCCCGACGGCTCAACACTCATTGGGTCGACGTAACGCTGCGATGACGCCACATCTGACGTGTGTTTCGTTTCTGATAAATCGTACTGCATTTTTTTTTTGTAATATTAATCACTTGAATGTTTCAGAATGAGAGCTGATACCGTTGGTGTGTATGTGTCTACAATTTGTGATATGAGCAACGATGGCGGATTACGGAATATGAAAGGCGGTGGTGCAGTAATGGTGAAATGTACAAAGCTGTTGAAAGTGGAAAGGCAGAGTCTTGTTTGCAGTTGGTTATTGCTCCCCTGTAAGAAGGTGTAATGGAGTACTCTAACAGTGATGTTGGATGGGGAATTTAAAAAATTGAAACGAGAGCAAGGGAAAGAAAGAAGCACGAAACGGTAAAAGGTAATGAGACAGAACAGAAGCCGCTGAAGTCCGTAACTGCAGAGAGAATCAGTGTGTTGGAAGCATCCACTTTCAAACACTGAGCAAGCAACACAAGATCGCCCCATCTGTCAGCTGACGCTCATTCAGCAAAGTTAGGAACTTTCCAAGGTAACGAGAAGCGCTCACTACCAAGAGACAAGCTTTTCGAAGTGCTTTGCAGTTCTCTGCCGGTGATTTTGTCGCGTCGCTGCAGGGAAGTGCTTTGGGAAACAGCTCAGGATCGTGGAGAGCAGCTACTGTAATTGGAAAACAAAACGTTGCGTAATAAGCGAATAAGGGTAACCAGACAGTAATCGTATTTCAGCACAGAGGCCACATGTGCAAAGCAACGTGTTATTACCTCCCCCTTTTTGTTTTTAAACTGCGTAATTGATTTGAAGCGCGGAGAAAGAAACGTGCGGGACAAACTTGTGTAGCAAAAAGGAAAGCACAATAAGGGTGTTTATCCAACAAACAGGGTATAGCAAAGTAACGGCGCTGGGAGACACAAAAGCGGGTTACGGAGATTAGACATATGCCTACAATTCGCAAAAGGCAACGCCCAAAAGTAACGAGGGAGAAAACAAAGCAAAACACAAACGCCAACGGATAGTGTCACTCCCTTTCATTACACACACCTTGCAACTAGAGCATGGGAAAACCGAAGCACAACACCGGGGAGGGGGGGCGGTCAATATGACAATGGGGAAACAAAACGATCCAAAACAAATAGTGTCGAAACATGGACGTTCCAGCAGTACGTCGAAGCACAGAACGGAAGATCCGGGAGACGAAGTGATCTAAAACGAGCAAACAAACATGAAAGGGCAAAGAGACGAACAAAGAGGAGCGAAGGAAGGACAGCAGAAACATGGACGCAAAGGCACTCCGAAAAAACGGCTCGTAGGTCTCAATAAACACGGATACAAACCAGAAAAAAAAACTATTTTGGTGGGGACAACAATAGCCATAAACTCATTCCCATTCCGCGCCCAAAGACGTCACACACACACGCACCATCCTACTGCTTCTTCAACGCAGACAGCTCCGCCTCGAGCACTTGAACGGTGTTCTGTAGCCGCTCAATCACGTTGCGCTGCTCCAGCACTTGTTGTCGCAAGTGCGTCTGATCCCGCTGGCTTTCCTGCACCAGTTTAAACAGTTCCCGCATGTGTCGCGACATTGCACTGTTGTCGCCCATATCATCGACACCGTCGTCTTCCGTCATATTGAACACACTCTCGTTCTGGCCCTCGCGCGAGTCGTCAGTGCTGCTCTTGCCGCGAGTGGCGTCCTCCTCATCTACCTCGTCTACATTGCCGACGTCTTCCTCGTCCACGTCTGGGCCGCTCGCGTCAACCGGCTCCGACACGGTGAACTGCCGGCTTGGGTACTCTCCGGCACCACCACCGCCGCGATCGCCCAGCTCCGTCGCCGGCACCTCCACCAGTGTGCTGTGGAACGACATCCCGGCAATGGCGCTCGTGTCACTTTCTTTTATCGCACCGCCAAACGAGGCGAGCGCGGGTGGGTTGCGCATGTCCGCGAAACTCCGCATCGGGCTGCCGGCGCTTGTAGAGGGTCCGAGCTGCTTAGACCGGTCCTCCGTTGCCGGAGCCTCCACGGCGGTGCTCGCCGACTTGTTAGAGTTTGTCTGAGTTATGACCCGCATCATAGAACCCAAGCCCGCCAGTACCTCGGGCCGCAGCGGCGTCTCCCCGCTCTCCAGTTGGTGGCGCAGCTGGCGCAGATTCTCCTTCGATAGGGCGTGCGGGTTCTCGTTGGGATTGGTGAAAGGTTTGGCGTCCCGGCCGCGGGTGGACGCGGTGCTCCACATGTCGTCCATAGCGTCGCCAACGGACGACTGCTTCATGGAGCGATTGCGCAGCGGCGAGATAGCCTCTGAGTAGGACTGCGCGTCCACCTCGCTCGGATCCACTACGACGCTCGGCACGGCTTCCTCAGGTGCCACCGCCATCGTGGACGAGTTGCGCTCATGGGCGATGGGAGGGATGTCCGTCACGACGTTCTCGACGAAAAGCGGCGCCGGGCCGCGGGTAAGGTCGTGGAGATGCTGGTTGAGGTTGACAGCGCTCAGTGGGTCAGCGTGGCGCCGCGTAGGGCTGCCAATCAGCGCGTCGACGCTGGCGTGCTCAATGTTCCATGCGTTGCCCTCGAGAGACGCCTCCGCGCCGTGCAGGCTCTGGGTACTTTCGTAGGTGTTGGAGTCAATGGCATCGCTGCCGAGGTCCCCCGGGTCCTGCGTGCGCCCTGCCACCGTTACAACAGAGATGTCCGCTCGTCCCTCTCGTTCCTTCTTTTCGATGTTTGTCTCGGGTGTGTTCGTGGCGTAGTTCACGTACTCATCATTAGGAATGACATCCACGCGCAGCGGCAGCTCGCCCATTTCCATCTTGGCGGTAAAACCGTGCAGGTTTTGATTGTTGAGTGGCAGCTGCTTCGGAGGCTCTGCCGGGATGCGCACGTCTCCGCTTTCGAACGACGGGCTGAAGTTGGCGGAGAGGTGACCCTTCGAGTCGGAGCGCGGCGAGCGTGGCTCCATTCGGCCTAACGGGCTGCTGGTGCCGATAGTCGCGTTACTCAGCTCACTGTAGTCGTCGCATACGGAGTTACCTTGACATTCTGCTGCGCCGTCACGTGATTCGAGAATAGATAGGGACTGTGCTTCCATTGCGACTCTGTTGCCGCTGGCGCCGAGTACAAGTCCTGCAACGGTTATTATTATTCGCTCGCTGCTTCTACTCTTTTGTTGCTTGACACAGATTGAACGAAGGAATCAATACTCGGGAATGTAGTAATACTTGTGGAACCTATAAAATCTGCGTGTGCGCTTGTGTGCCGGATAAATTTCAACTGAACAAGACGGGTTTGGAACTTAGTGAAGTGACGTTGTTGCTAGCGTGTTCTTCCTGAAGACACAAAGCAAAGGGAGGACAGTAAACAAACAAATAACGACAACAACGAAAAAAAGAGTCGGAGTGAAGTGCTGTGTATAGTTTGAAAAACTGCAAATAAAGGTAACTGCGCTCTTAGAAGGAAGGGGGGGGAGTAGTGTGTCACAGTGGAAGCAAAGTCAGCAACGACCAAAAAAACAACAACAACGACACAAGAACCTTCGAGAACGTCTAAGAAGCACTGATAGGTCAAAAACAAACAAGAAAAGCGGTAGTATTCGAAAGAAAAAAGGAGCTGTGTGATACGAGGCCCTCACCCTTCAATGGTGCTGACTAATAAGTACGAAACCAGTGTTTTACCTGTGATAACAAGCACAATTGACTGCAACAGAAAACAATAATAGTAGAATCCGAGGTTAGAAGGAGAGAAGGAGTGAACCACAAAGAAGGCGGAAAAACGGCAATAAGGGGTTGCAACCGATTAAGAACGATTGCCTTTGCAAAATAGCGGTGAGGTCGTTTGAGTCATTCAGATCTTAAACTCAGCACAGTTCTTCTCCCCTATAGTTATCAAGTCGTTTTCGCTCTTTACACTAAGTCACATTCAAAAAAACGAAAAAAAAAAATAGGTGATCGATTGTAATTATATTCCGTGCGACCACTGCTGATCACACATGCAATCTCCCCTTTACCTAATTTATCCACTTTCACTTTTAGTGAAATTGCTTTTGGAAGAGGGCATCACTAAATGCTATATACATTGTACCTATTCCCACGTTCATATGCATATATATATATATATATATATATATATATATTTGCTTAAACGAGGGCGAGCACATTTCAAGCAAGGCAGATGCGGTTACTGTGCTTGCCCAGTTCCCATGTTTCTCCTGCCAGCCTAAATGTTGCGAAGACGAGCACAAGAGTAAACAAGAAGGCGGTGTGTCACGTAACGAAGCATACAAGTCTGCACGTGCCATGACACGAAAGTCAATGTATTAAAAATTGGAGTAGGAAGTAAGTAAACGTTAAAGAGGTACTCGATGAGAAAGCGCGAGCGAACGGTGAATGAAGAAGGAAAAAGCAGTTGACATTGAAATCTCTTCGTAGCAACACTACTTCCTTCATATTTGTTCTTTCTCCAGCTTATCGTCGACATTTTAAATCTGTTTTGCGGTGGTGCCGCGGTTGTCGAGCGTGGACTGGCGGCGGTCTACCACACCTGCCAACGAGCCCGCGTTGCGGTCAACGTTGGTTGGGCCACCCTGCTTCGCAGCGCCAGTGTAGGTGCTCTTGTCATCGTGGAAGCGCACCGCCTCCGCCTTGGTGCCGCTTGACTTGGGTGCGGCGCTTGCGATCATCTCCTCAATCTGCACAGTTGTCTTTTTCATTTTCGCTGCAATCTCCGGAATCGCCTTGTCCTTGAAGTCGCTGAAGGTAATCTTGCGCGCGTCCTTCGCCTTGATCTTGCTGAAGAGCAAATCTGCGTCCGTTGAAGTGAAGGATTTGCCGATGATCTTGCACTCCTTCAGCATCTTGGAGAAGTGGGAGTTGTCCATGTCCTTTGTCGGGGCCGTGCCGAAGGAGGCGAAGGCCTCGAAGTGTTGCTGGAGCTGGGAGGCGGACATGTTTGTATGTTATTGTGTTGGTGGCTGTTCTGGGTGAGTAGGGAAATGACTTTTAAGTGCAATGAGAGTGAATGCAGAGTGTGGCAAAGACAGTTCTCACTTAATCTTAAACGTTTATGAGAAGAGAGAGATACGTAGGGAGATTGAGAAACAAATGAAAGAAAGAAAAAACAACTCGAGTTCCGAACGGTTTAGCGATCTAAAGAACAGGGCTTTTTTTTTTTTGAATCATCGGTAGGAGCAGGATATTTACAGTAAGAGACGCACGCGAAAGATAAAAGCACATCGGCATTGACCTTTGAGACCACCAATTGCCTGTGATGAAATGTCGCCCTAACATCCTCGTCTTTTTCTTTTCGATCAAAGGGAAAGCACCTGCTTTTTTGGTTTCCTAAGGCTCCAGTGACGAAGGGATATACAAAGGCGTGCAAAGTACGGGGCTGTTAACAAGCCCATATATATGCATTTACTGTTTTCACTCAACGAAAGGAATAAAAGGTAAGAAGAGGTTTGAGCAAGGAATACCAGTATCGTTACCGGACAGAAAGAACAAGAAAACGGGAAAAAGGAGAGAACACACGTGCTCGGGTCAAAAGCACGCTTCTTCGGATCGTCTGTGCGGAGAGTGAGTCAGACGGCGCAAAGATGACCCACAGAGAAAACAAAAAAACAAATAGAATCCGCAGCGTGAAATTCAGCGTCTGTTCTGGTCGTAATCCCGCATTTCGATGTGCATACACACACGCACACGGGAAGAAAAACAGATTGGTGAAAACGACAGGGCTTTAAACAGTTTTCGTTGCTGTATAGAGCGACTCCTGGACTTAAAAAAGAGAACAGCAAAAACTACTTCATGATCAGTAGAGCGAAACGTTTTTTTTTTTTTTAAATGGCAATGAGGGGTGCGTATAAAAGAGAGAGAGAGAGGAGTATATATAAAACTAAAAATCACGCTTTGTCGAATCACTTTGCGCAGCAGTTTTATCAAATTTGTTTTGCGGTGGTGCCGCGGTTGTCGAGCGTGGACTGGCGGCGGTCTACCACACCTGCCAACGAGCCCGCGTTGCGGTCGACGGTGGTTGGGCCACCATGTTTAGCAGCGCCAGTGTAGGTGCTCTTGTCATCGTGGAAGCGCACCGCCTCCGCCTTGGTGCCGCTTGACTTGGGTGCGGCGCTTGCGATCATCTCCTCAATCTGCACAGTTGTCTTTTTCATTTTCGCTGCAATCTCCGGAATCGCCTTGTCCTTGAAGTCGCTGAAGGTAATCTTGCGCGCGTTTTTCGCCTTGATCTTGCTGAAGAGCAAATCTGCGTCCGTTGAAGTGAAGGATTTGCCGATGATCTTGCACTCCTTCAGCATCTTGGAGAAGTGGGAGTTGTCCATGTCCTTTGTCGGGGCCGTGCCGAAGGAGGCGAAGGCCTCGAAGTGTTGCTGGAGCTCAGCGGAGTCCATTTTGTAAGATTCGAAAAGAAGAACGCAGGTTTTTTTTTAATGAAGAAAATAAATAAGCGATTGCAGACGAGTATTTCAGTGTGTTGTCGCTGCTAAAGCGCGGATCGGTATGGTGGTGTAGGGGAAATGTGCAGAGAGTGATGAAGTAGTTACACAGTTCATTAGGGCGTGAAGCGTTTTCGGAGATGAGAGGAGATCACAAAAAAAAGGAGGGGGGACGAGATAAGAGAACAGTATCCAACAACAAAATCCGGAACGATGAAAAATAAACAAAGCGTGCCCACTTCTGCGTCCTTGACAGTAATTTGCCACGTCGCTTAAAATCGGTACTCAGTAAGCTGCTGCGACTAGTATGTGGTGAGACAGCGCTCACGATTTAGCTCGGTTCTCTCTCTTTTGCGTTCTCGTTGTGCGAAATACTTGCACGTGAGATTGTCGTTGTGCCCCAACACCGTAGTGGAAAGAGATGTAGTCAAAAACGGGGAGCACATTTGCAATAGCAACGGGTTCAATACACATAAGTTAGTCCATCAGAACGCATACACATCCACAAACACACACACACACACACACACACTTGAAAGCGTCGATTTCATTCTCGTCCAAAAGCTCCTGCTACGACTTCTCCTTATCGAGGTACTCCAGCAGGCGCATCATGCTGTCCGTGGTGCATCGCGAGTTGCTGCCTTTCTTCGTCACTTTCGAGTCATTGTACACGGCTGTTTGCGCACGCAAAGGTGCTGACGCGTACAGGGACAACTGCTCCGAGGAAGATCGTCGACCTCCGGACTCTACGTAACTCCTCACAACCTCGTCGTTCTCGCCGTCTATCCGCTGCGGTAGAGTCAACAAACCTCCTGACACCGTGCTTTGTTCTGGTAATACCAGTGCCTCTTTTTCCTTCGATGGCTGTGATTCTTGCCATGTGTTCACATCCCGCACCGCCTGGTGAACCTGCTGGTACAGCGTTTGCTGGTGCTGTTGCAGGATCCGCAAGCGGGCAGCACGGTCGCTGCGGTGTCGTTCGAACTCCCTCCGTTCTTCATGTGCACCACCAAAAGCTAATGTTCCGAATAAGCCGGGCCGTAACAGCGAGGCCGGCACGTAAACCGAGACCACGTTCTTCGGCAGTTTCGCGACGACGGTTTTCATGTCCTCGAGCGTGGCAGTGGTGTGCCCCGGTTCTGGTTCAAAAGCACGAGTCGGCACCATACCCGACACCACTACTGGATGTGGTTTCCCTCTCTTCGGGCGCGGGTTGTAATAATCCTCGTATGTTTCTACCCTCGATGGAGCGCGGTAGCGCTGCTCGTACTCCTTCAGGCGTCGTTCCAGCACTCTATGTTTCTTCTTTTTACGTGCCTTCTTCCTCTGCCTCTGATTCTGCGTTTGGGGGCACCGGCTCTGCTGGCTTACGTCCTTGCCCGACGGCACGGGAGAAAAAGAGCGGCTTGACTTGTACGTTTTCTTCTTTATGGTCGGCGTGCCAGGACCAGCTGTCACGGGCGTCACGAGTCCAAAGGCCGGACTGAGACTTGCACCGTCCGTCACCACCGGTGGCAAGGCTTCCTTCGAGGTGGAGGGGCTGACTTGGCGAGTCTGAATTGGCTCCACCCGAAATCGTCGCGGTGATTGGTTGAAGCTCACGGCAGGTTGCATCCCAGTCGCGGTGGTAGGCGATGTCGTGGTGTAAAGCGGTACTGTGGACACAGACGACTGCATTTGCTGCTGTGGTGGTGGTTGCTGCTCCTGCTGCGGGGACGTCGGAGGCAGCGAAGAAGTGGAAGTCTCTGCATTTCGGTAGCTGCCACCGCTTGTGCGCAACGCCGCCGCTGCTTTAGAGGCCTGCTTCGCCGCTTCCAAAGCTTCCCTCGTCACACTGTCCATTGAGGTATCGTTTAAGCTTGTGGCTGCATTCGAAGCTTCTTCCTCCTCCATGTTATCGTCTTCGCCTCCTTCGTCGTCATCGTCCTGCAGAACGATTCCTTCCAGCACCGACAGCCGCTCACGCAAGGCGAGGTTTTCCGCGTTCAACTCACCTTCTCGGCGCTCTGCGCCCTCCTGGGCGTCGCGCAGTGCGTCGTATGACTCCCGCAACTCGGCGTTCACCGCTATCGTGTTTTTCAGCATCTCGCATGCGGCGATCAGGGAGTCCGCCAACTGCTCTGCCTCGCGCGTCACCACTGCCGCTTCTACGCTGCACACACTGCTGGCGTGCGGAGAGGCGGCAATCGTACCAGTTGCAGTGATCATAGAACCACCGCATCGACTGCAGACGTGTCCTTTCGTCTCAGCATTCTGCTGCTGTCCGAGAGACTTTGCCGCCATTTCGCGGTAGTAGCCGAGCTCCGCCTTCAGCTGCGCAATCTCTTCGCGCAGTTGACGAATGAGGGTGGTGGTGGCGTCCTCGTTTACACGCGGTGCGTTGCGAATATTCTTGGCACGACCCGCGTAGAGCAACGTAGACGTCGTCTCCTCGACGTAGCGATCGGACGGGCTGATGCAGGCGATCATTGTGGTTAACGAATTGCCGCCCAAGGCATGCTTGAGCAGCATTGTCAGCTTGCTGTCACGGTATGGAATGTGTACCGTGTGGTTCGTTGTCTTGTAGCCGCGCCCACGCGACCTACCTCCGGCAACCGACGTGGCGCCGCCGCAGGTCTTCCGCTTCGGCTTCGTGCCTGCACTGCTGGTGCTGCTGCTGAGCGCCATAATCACTTTTCCGAGTGCGAGAAGGGAGGTGTTGATGTCGATCGACTCCTTCACCAGCTTCGCTGTTGGGTTATTCGACAATTGACAGATCTTCTCCGAGCCGGCAAGGTCCACCAACGACATCTCCGACTGGCTGCGGAGCTCCCCGTTATTGCGTGAGCGACACTCGACGTAGATGGTGAAGACGCAGTGCGAGCGTGACGACTGGTAATTCATCATGTGGCTGCTGACGACTTTCTGCTGAATACCCGTAAAGAGCATCTCGCGCATCTCCTCTGGTGACCCGCAGGAGCAAACGAACAGGTTTTCCACTTTGAAGATATCCCCTTTTTGCCACCGCACCCGCAACACGCCATCGTCAAAGCGGCGCTTCCCTCGGACACCATCGCTGCGTTGCCTTGCCCCTTCCGTCGTCCCATCGTTGTCATTTGGGTTGACCGAGCTCCCCGTTGTGCGCAGGAGATCAGTGATCTTTTCATTATAGATTTGGTAGTAGCTGCAGCGGAACGTGTACTCCACGCCATCCGCGTTGCTCCCGGTGTCAAAACTGCCATCGTCTTCTTCCCCAAAAGTCAGGTCTTCTTTTCCGCTGGCGCGCTGCCGAGCTCGTGCACGGTCGAAGAGCAGCTGAATGATTCGTGGCATGATGCCGTGCTGCTCCATCGGTGTCCCCTCAAGATCCGGCACTATCGCTGCTGTACCCCACAGTCGATTCATACCACTGTTACCATTGCTGTTGTTGCTGCTGCTGCTTGCGACGTAACGCAGGCCATCCATGGTGTAGGTTTTACCGCTACCCGTCTGCCCGTAGGCAAAGATCGTCGCGTGAAAGCCGTCCAGCACGTGGTCGACGAGCGGCGCGACCTCGGCGAACGTCGTCACCTGATCCGCATCGGGAGGCAGGACGCGGTCAAAGCGGTAGGAGCGCGCGGCACTAGGGTTATTCTTCTCGCACACAAGCACTTCATCACCGTGGATATATACACGGTTGTCGGTGTGGTTGTCCTCGATGCCGCGCTGTAACGGGCGGCAGCGGACAATAACCCGGATGCGGCCGAAGAAGGATTTACTGGTCTGCGCTGCGGAAGTCGGGTCGATGTGTGCGTCATTGGGAGCGACGGAATGCGACGTCGGCGGTGATGTGCCGCTGCGCTGCTGCTGTTGGTGCTTCCACACCACCGGCGTCTCATACGGAAGAAGCGAGGGTGGCGATAGCGACGGCGATGACGGGAGCACCAGAGGATCTGCACCCTCATCGTCTCGTTGCATCGATGATGTGCGTATGTGTGCAAGAATGCGGGGAGCTGTATTTGTTGCTTCGGTGAAAGTTGAGGAAGAGCAAGTAAAAGGGTTCGGTTTCCGATGGACATATACCAAGACTCTGAGAAAGGTATGACGCAAGTGTTTTAGACTTCAGACGCATTGCGTTCGTATTTGTTTAATTATTCGCTCATCGAGGAGCGTTCCACCAAATCGAAGTCCAGACATGAATACCGGAAGAGGTCCGCGGCTTTCAAACAGGATGATGGCTTGCATGTTTCTTTCTCTAGAATGTATATTATCACCTTCAGGAATAGTTGTGAAAAATAAGCTGATTACCAAAGTGAACACAGCGGGGGTTGAGATGCTGGCATTTGAGAGGAGGAGGAGCGGTGGTGCAACGATGAAAGGGAAAAAAACGAATAGTCTACTACTGGCGTTTCTTTGCAAAGGGATCTGGCCCACTTTTGATCGTCTTCACGTCCATGTAGCGCTTCAGCTTCGTCGTCGGCTTCAAGTGTGCATCCAGCATCCCTTTCTTCTGCATGTCAAGCACCAGCGAAGGGTTGCGCTCAATATCGCGTGAAAGCTGCTGCGCGTGGGTGAAGCGGCGCTGCTTCACCCGTGTCGGGGTGTAGTCCTCCATCTGGAATTGTTTCACCGCCGGCTTTGAGAAAAACTCACGCTTGCAGTAGGATACGTCCGGATTTTCTGCCTGTACCTCGTAATGCTGACGGACGGCGAATTGCGGATCCAGCCCATACAACTCCGGCTGCTTCGTCTGCCGCTCTACATCTGCGGCGGGCACCTGGTTCAACTCCTCATCCACCACGTGATGCACAAACTCGACCGACAACGCTTCAGCGGTTTGCCGAACCACCTTCGCTTCCGATTTGTCGCACACCGTGTAGACCCATCCAACGTTGCCCAGGCGACCGGTGCGGCCGCACATGTGCAGGTAACGTTGCCACGTTGTCGGTGCAAAGGTGATGAAGACGTGTGAGACGAGCGGTAGGTCGACGCCGAAGGCCTCCGACTCCTTCAGCAGCAGAAACTTCCACTTGTCCTGAAATTGCTGGTTGCCGTATACCTCTGAAAAGAGCTTTACGTCCATGCCAAGGCTGCGGAGACGGCGGCGGGCGGCCAGGACATCCTCGGTGTCGGGGAGAAAGATGACTGCCCGTCCGGGAATCGTCTCCCGTGCTGCCCACACGAGGCGGGCCACGTAAGCAAAGCGGTCATCGCGGTGGCTAACAAAGAAGGAGAAGAGGCAATGCACCGTAGATGGAATCCGCACCGTTGACAGGACGGTGGTCTGCGCCACCGGCTTCATGCACAGTGCCTGCAAGTGGTCCTTCAGCTTTCCATCCACATCTGCCGACACCAGGCCCAGCTGCAGAACAGAGCGGACGTGGGGCCCGGGCATTTGGTGCAGCGTGCCGAGCAACAGTTCCGCCGCGAGCGGGTTGCGCAGCCGCTCCCGAACTTCAGCGACCGGAGCGGACTCCGGCAGCATCGGCACCTGCGCCCCAACGTCGTCCACGTACACGCGCCGCAGGTAGCCAAAGTCCTCGAACTCCATCTTCTTTTCAAAGAGCAATTCGCACATCACATCCGCTGTGGTGATGAAAAGACGCGCGGGGCCGTGCTTGCGGTGCAACCCGCGACGCAACAGACGGTAGTAAGTCTCGAAGTCTTCGCGGAATGTGCCGAGGAGCAGCCAAGAGTAGTCGTCCACAGGGCGGTCCACCACCGCGCCACCGCCCACTCGCTCGCACAGCGCCTTCACCGTGGCGTGCATCCGCATCGCCGTGATCGTGTTCGGCGCCACCAGCACATTCATACCAACCTCTTCGTTGCGAATGCCGTGCAGCACCGCCAACAGCAGCGCTGACGTCTTGCCGCTGCCTGTCACGCCGTTGAAGAGTACATCGTTGTGGTCTTCGTTTAGTAGGGCAGGCAGCAAGCGCGCCTGTAGCCGCGTTGGAGCCGCACCGAAAAGCTGTTCAGCGGCTTGGCTGAGGAGGGGGTCGAGGCCGAGGCCACTCCACGAGATGCCAGCAGCATCGGACGCTTCCTGCGGCACCCGCAGCGAGAGGGTGGTATTTACGGTGAGGTCGCGCTGGAGAATTTGCTCCACCCGCCTGCGCGCTGACTCCAAGACTGTGCCCTTCGTGTCGACCTCCGTCATGATTTTGTTGTTCACGGACTGATCGGCACTGAGTAGCGCCTCCATAAAGTCCACATTGACCGCACTAGGATTTTCTATTCCCGTAGAAGGGGAACCGGCAACGTTACCGACGTCTAGCGGTTTTTCAGCATCAACAGGTGCGAAACGACATTGGCTGTTATTCTCTTCTTCCTTTCTCTCCATCGCCTCCAGCAAGGCGGTACCACCCCGACCCTCACACGCAAACACCTGACGCGGCGCATCGCGCTTTGCCAGCAACGCAAGCGGCTCCCGCTCTACCGGGTGATACGTGATCTCCGTGAGGCTCCTCTCCAGCGCCTCCTGCGAAGGCCAAAGCTTCTGGCGAAAGCGGTAGTAATTGCCGTTGCGGTTCCGCCGAAGGCGTTGGAGGAGGTTGTAGTCCTCGTACTGGTCAAAAAGGCTGCGCAGTCCGCCGCTGCTGTTGGACTGCACGACACTGCGGTACGAAAGGCTCAGCGTAGCTGGACGGCACTGCAGTTTCAAGGATCTGCTCGTGCGGAGATAAGAGATAGGGTTACGCGCAGCCAGTTGGCCTCCCGAGGTAGCGAGGGGCATTGCGAGGAAAAGAAAAGGTAGATGCGCGGGAAACAACGAACAAGAGCACCTGGGCATTTAGATCATTAGTGAAGGGAGTTGAGCAAGGGAAGAGTTTGGGGCGTTAGGGGAGCGCTGAAGTTGCGAAAACCATTAAAAGAATAAACACTTGTTTTATTGACGCTGCTTGGAGACACACCAAGATGCTGATGGTGCTCGACGTGGTATTGATAAAGGCCTGTAAGCATGTGTGGCCGGCATCTGCGTACGGAACTAACGCGGTTTCGGGGATTACGATGCAGATTAAATAACAAGGTAATTGTACTTACTGCCGTTAATTTTTGTTGCTTGGCTCATTGAGGAGCCGTAGGATATTGTCAGCACGAAGCAAAGGGTTTGAAGAAAAACAAAAAACGGCGGAAAGATAACAGTAGGCTCGAGTTAAAGCTGCCGGCTTTGCTTTTAAACTAAAACTTGACTCGTGCTGCGCACCTTGTCTGTCAGGTGAAAAAAGAGCCCTGATATCTCGACACTGGTTGTGCTGTAACGGAAAGAAATAACGTCAACCACTGAAGCGAAGGGGACACGACAAGAAAAAAATAAACAGGATGTGCACGGAATCAGCAGAGCCATGTTGAATCTGGTGCTCAATTCTTCGCGGTTGCACGCACCCGGTCAACCTCTCTTTTAAAACCTGCAGGCTTTTCGGTCGTCATTGCCTCGGCCGCGGCGCTATTCAGAACATCGTACTTCTTGAAGTCTACAAAGATGGACGTCACCACCTTCTCCACAAACTCCGGAGCGGGCGTCGTCGGCTTCCAATCCTCGTTTTCGAGCAATGCCTCGCATACGTCACCCGTATTGGATACCATCGGATTAAAGATGGGCGTGAGCACACGCACCTTCGGCGGCTTGAACGGGTACTCCTCGGGCGAAAGGGTGAAGAGCAGAGCGTAGGTGGCACCGGCGTAGACGCTGTTTGCCGGCGGTTTCACGGTGACACGCCAGTGAAAAACGTCGCCGTTCCTTACAGCGCCGTTTGCATCTGCATTTTCAGCGGATAAGATGGTAGTGCCGGCCACTGCGGCCTGCTGCAGGCGGCTGAAGTCGAGGCCTGCGCGGCGAAGGGATCGGGTGGACATGACTCACCCGAAATGTATAGACGACGAAGCTAAGTAGTTCTGCGTTCTAGAGAAGGTGCACCCAAATCTGGGACGTCGTGCTGTTTAATGACTTCAGGGTATGTGTGTGTACGTTATAGGGAGCAAAAGCAACACAGGTGTTTTGGGAGCACAGTAAGGAAAGGTAAAACGGGTTAAGCTTCTTTCCAGCTCGGCAGGAAACTGTATATTTGCGTTAAATTGTAATTCAACAAAAAGGGAACGATGATTGAAAGACCTGCCCTTCAACAATCTGAAGCAACATCAGGAAAACAAAACAGAACGTGTAAAAGAGTCGAAGCAGAAAACGAATGGAAGGGTTTTTGTACAGCTTTTTTTTTTTTTGCAAAGCCTGTTCGTTTCCTGGTGTTGTAAGGTAACGTCTTCTGTCAAGCATCCACTGAAAAGCAATGAACGATCACTTCGCGCTCCCCACAACCGCACTGCTTTTCTTGCTACATAGGAAACGGGATACAATCGTTTCCAGCACTTAAGCCTCATTTTCCCCCTTTTCTTTTTACTGATGTTGTACTACCAAAAAGATAAAGATAGAAGATTGTGTGTCAGCAAAAACAGCAATTCACTGTTTTATAACGAGGACGAGTCAAAGGAATAATAATAAAAAAGTAGGGGAGTAAGAAATGACGCATGTCGCGAATATAAAGTACAAGCAGACTTTTGCTGAGTTTGGTTACTCGATCTTTAAAGGAGGTATTGTCAAAAGAACAAATGGCGTCCAAGGGATGCGTAGTATTAGTGTTCAGATTATTACTTTTCCTCAAGGAGAAACAGTCTTTTCATCTCCCACTGTAAGGGACGAGTCTGCCATCACCGGTGAAGAGGCGTACACTTGGGTAACATTGTCGGCATTCTCATTGATCTGTTGCTGCTTCATGAACTGTTGGAAGGCGGCCTCGTCGTAGATTACAAGCTTGTTGTTCGTCTCGGCATTACACTCCGCCATCACCGGCGGAAGCTCACCTTTGGCCAGGTCGACAAATATGTTGTTGTTGTACAGGGTCGTCTCGTCCACGATGGACACGTAGTCGGCAAAGTTCTCTGAAAACATCTTGAAGGAGCGCAACTGCATGGAGATGGGCACACCGCGATTTGTCGAAAATTTCCGCAGAAAGCCGCGTGGGACGGCTGTCTCTACGTCAACCGTGATGCCGAGGAAAATGATCTTGTAGGGGAATGACAGCGCTGGCTTACGCTTCTTCTTCGCCAAGAAGTACTGCTCCACCTTCGTCTTCGGATCGTAGCCGGGCCCCTGCTTGAATAACGTGAGGTGCGCCACACGGATCATGTTCACTACCTGCTGCACAAACGGCTTCCACATCATAGTGCCGTCCAGCACGATGCTGCGGCCCTGGTTCACCGCCTTCACAAGTAGATTCTCCGCCGCGCGGGTGCTGTGCTTGTGGGCCTCCGCCGACGACAGCTCGCATTCCAGCGGCAGTTTGAACTCGTCGGCGTTCACCACGACGCTCTGCTCCTTGTGACCCTGCCACCAACTGCTCTTCGCCAACGCAGCCACCGCGGTAGTCTTGCCAGCAGCCATGCCACCTCCAAGAAAAATGAACAGCGGGCGCTCCCGCTGCTGTTGCTGCTGCGGTGAGATGGACTTGTTCCCTACTGCCCCTTTCGTACGGGCGTCGCCACTGTTGCTGGGGTTGCTGCCGCTACCGGTTAAGTCTTTGCCTTGGCCCTGCAGCCGCCGCAGCGTAACGACGGCGGAGTGCAGCTCGCGGTAGCGCTTAAACTTCTCCTCCCGTCGGATGGACTTAAGGCAGGCGGAGACATCACGCAGCTTGCCCAGACGCGGTACACTTGCACCCCGTGAGCTGATCCACTCTACCAACGCCGGAACTGTGAGGTCACCACGTAGTGGATAGATGACGTGGCCGTCGTGCTGCACCATGCTCAGGAGCGGCTCACGATGAGACTGATAATAGTGTGACGGCTGCTGTTGTTGTTGATTCGATGTTACCTGCGAGGGCGGCGGAGACTGCGGTGTTCGCAAATCATCGTGGTCCTCCACGCTACTCATGAGGCTGGTACTGTTCTCCGCGCTGCCGCTGTGGTGGCGGTCGTGCTGCGCACACTGCATTGGGGTGTGGTCGAGCTGCAGCTCCGGCGTTTTAGCTGTGTCCTCAGTGGATATTCCAAAGAGAGGTTCGGTTGAGGTGGACGCCATGGGGGCGGCGGGGGAGAGCGGGCCGCTAACTCCAGACTGGAGAGAGCAGGAGCCGTCCGGCCTGCTGTTAGTTGCCGCGAAGGGACCGGGGTCGGTTGACGTGGCGGCCGGGACGTTCATAGCGCCAAATGGACTGTTTGCACCGGCGGTCTCTGCAGCATCGCGCACTTTCCCTTCAGCCCTCAGTGCCTGCAGCGGCATCGCTGCGGTGGTGGTGGTGACGTTCATCTCAGAGTCGCATTGACTTTCCGGTGCCGCTGTATCGCGGCACGTCGACTCCAATTTCGTCCGTTCTTCGTTGTGGTGCACAGTCCCCCCATCATCAGTGCCGGTTGCTATTCCGCCGTTGCTGGTGAGAACCCTAACATCTTTTGTTGCTGTTCCTGCAGATGCGCCTGCTGGGGTTGGGGTGGGAAATGCTGTCGGGGCCATGTCCAGCAGTGAGTCGCTGCCACTCAGCGGGTAAGAAGAGACCGACTGTGGCTGCGTGACGCTCACGCCCTTCGCGCCACGACGACTGTGGTGGGGTAAGTGTGAGTGCAGCTGACGGCTGAGCTTCGATTGTCGTTTCGCCACCAACGAGTGGCGGTCACGTCCGCCCTCGCAGCCGGCTTGCGTCTGTGACATCGACAGACTCTTGACACCGCACTTAGGCTGGTGGTAGTGCAGCTGACAAGACAGTGGAGGGGTGTAGACAATGGTGGGGAACCAGCTGACCTTGTACAGAGTCGACAGCTCTGGCTCTGCGACGGCGTACACGACGGCGATGGTCGGCATCGGATTTAGTAATCGCTTCGCCGTGATCTTCTGAAACGCCTCGATTACCTCGTTACTTCTCACCGAGTATTTCGCGTGGAAAATCGTCACGAGGCCGCGGGTGTTGTGCCGAAGTGCGGCGTTGTAGTTGCTTAAGGTAAGGAAGCGGAGGCCGTACACGGCCAAGGCGTTGAAGACGCCGGCTGACGTCGCGTTGGGCGACATGGCAGGTACACTGACGGTGCCGCTGCTGTCACCACCGTCGCTGACCTTCGAGTGGACGGACTGCGTTGCGTTAGTGGAGGAAACCGCCGTACCATCCCCGCTAGCAGTTGATTCAATGCCAGCGTTAATACTCCCGTTTGCTGCACCTGCTGCAGACGCTAGAGAAGAGTTTTTGAGCAGCAGGTCTTTGTAGTTGCCGCTGCTAAACGTCGGGTGCAGCGGTGAAAACTTCAGCTGCTGGTTGACGGCAACAACGCCGGTGTGCCTGTCGAAGCTCTTCCGGCCTATCGGCTTGTTCGTAAATTGGTTTTGGCTGCCAGAACAATCGGCGCTTTCCGGCACCGTCGGAGCCCCGTTGGAGACGGTGCCTGGGGGCGCAACCGACTTTGTGAGGGATGAAGCACCTCCTACAGAACCGGCTTGTTGATTGAATCCGTGACGCGTGTCCGCGGCGTTGGCGAGTTTTGTGGGTGGAAAGACATTGTCACCCGCGGTGGGGGAGTAGAAGCCGGATGTGCTTTGCGTGGGATCGAGGTACGTGTGTGGGGGCAGCAGCCACGGTGTGCGCTCCTCGTCGTCCACACCTTCCTCAGGTGCCAGGGCAGTGCAGACGGGCAGGATGAATTCGCGGACGTAGGCCTCGTATTCCTTATTAATTTGAATTACGTAGTCGGCGCGGTGCCAGTTCCAGGAGAAGTACATGGGCACGAGGGTATTGAGAATCGACAGCAGGTGCTCCACAGCCACGTCTGTGTCACAGCAGCGCATGCCACCCAGCACTTCCTCATTCTTCTCGTTCCGCTGCATGTCCTTACAGCCCTCAACATCCATAATGTCATTGTTCTCGTCACTGTTTGCCCTCTCCGACGCATCCAGCTCGGTGCTTACATCCGGTGAGTTAAAGCAGTATGATGCGCGATTTCGAATGTAGGTGATGAGCTTCGTTCGGTCCTGTCGGAAGCGCAGCGCCCACTTGTAACACAGCGCTTGCAACAATTCGGGGTTTTCGCGCGTCAGGAAGAGCATCGTACAGCACGCGGCCAGCTTCGAAACGTACATGAAAGGAGGGTGCTCCAGCGCCCTGAGCACATACTCCACCACGGGGACGTACGGCGGCGGTGACTGCACCATCATGTTAACTGCGTTACTCTTCGTGCTCTAACCGCAGTTGTTAGCAAAAGCAGTAGGGGGTTTTGGGCTTCAAAGCCTTCCACAGGGAGAGGTAGAGTGAAGGTGCTCTGAGTTAGCCAAAGTGGTGTAATGCCCAGAAAGATTGTGTTTCGTAAAAAACTTGTTTCGGACGTTTTCCCTCTCTGATAAAACATGGCCTTGTCAGCCGAAAATGTACGTCGTAGGGCAGCGCGAAGACTAAAGACGCGGAGAAAAAAGGCACCTGCCAGCACAAAGTGAGAAAAACAAAGTTACCAACAAACAGTAGCAACAGTAATGCTCAAATATCAAATAGTGACTTGAACGCCGTTAGCCTGCTTTGTGTTCGGAAACAAGTGAACAGTCTTCACAAGTGGTTTGTTGTTGTTTTGGCTGATTAGAAGAGCACGGGTGCAGCCACTCTTCCTTCAGGCAGGCTAAAGCAGGTGGTGGCAGCCTCTGTTTGTTTGATTTACCTTCGGTACGATAGCGGTCAAGCTGCAGTCCAATAGGCCTGTTGTGCAGTGTTCAATAGAACAGCAGTCTGCCAAAGAAAAAAGAGTAATAGAGAGGGTACGATAACGCTTCGCACTCGTGAAGGTAAGAGAGCGTTTTTTTTTTTGTTTGAGAGTGGTGAAGAAGTCACCAAACGCAGACTCACATGCGAAATCTGCTAGAAGGCAGAGACCTTAAGATAGTAGAAAAAAAAAGTAGAACTGCTTGCCTTACTTTGAGAGCTACTCTGTTTTAATGTGCGTTTGTGAAATCTATTATATATTCGAGAGGGACACCACAATTAGTGTCTTCTCTCTTTGCGGTTGCGTGGGCTTCGGCAAACAGCTCGGCAAAAGGGGTTGGATGGGAACAGGAATGGTGCGGAGCTATTCTGTGTTGCCACTTGTATCGGGGTGTTTCATCAAGAAAGAAAGAAAGACAAAGAACTACTTTTGCCGTGAAACTGTGGCGTAATAAGACACTAAGAAGTCAAAGGAAGGCTAGAATAGTATCATGAATTGGTTTGCCGTGTGTTGCGCGAAAGGGCGAGAAAAGGCGGTTTTCACCGTTTTGCCCTGTATTCACGAGTTTCTATAGCCTCCGCCTCACTTGCGGTTGGAATAAAAGGGACGCAGTCCTCACAGAAAAGACACTTTAAAATGATGGGGGAGAAACGGGGAAGAGGTGCAACAGGGGAATGACAAAGGTGGTTCAAATTAATTTGAGCATTCTGTCACGTTGCAACGGGCTAACGGCCCTGATGTCATCCAAATGCCGTGAAGAACGTTGTACCATTCGTTTGGTGGTCTAGCGGCTACCGGTGCCACTGTCATTGAACGGGTCGAATAGAGAGCCTCGATAAGCCCAATACTGTTCTTCACGTGCGGTTTAACCGGCGTTCAACAGCAACCTCTTTGGATGTTATTTTCGAGGCGAGCACAACAATAAAAGCGGCAGTGAGAGGGACAACGTTACGTACATACTCAAAGCAAAAGGTTCACGTTTGTGTTGACGTTGTCTCGAGAGGGAACTGGATTTTTTGTCGAGAAAGGGAGACCCAGCTACGAATACAGATTCCTGTCGGTCACACAATTCATGTGGCTGCCATCATCGTCAGCAGACCATGCACAAACTTCTTTACCTCCTCCGACTGCGACATGATTGTCGGGTTATAAGCGACAACGTGCTCTCCATTCTCCTCCTTCTCGCCTTTCGTCGGGTCCACGACGTGAATGAATATCCCGTACACGGTGTTCGGGTGTTTTCCCTGCAGGCGCAGCGCACGGTAGAGGGCACAGTTGCACAGGTATCTTCCCGCGTCACGTGAAATGCACCAGTGCGGTGGCTGGAAGACTGGCATGACCATCTCGCCTTCCTTCGACTTGTCTGCCGTGGCTTTGTGCAACTTCAGCTCAGCAGCCGACTTGAAATCCGCCGTCGACTCAATGGCAGTGTTAAGTTGGGCAATCAGGCTCTCTAGGTCATGCAACTGGGGTGTGCCGGTCTTGCCAAACCAGCTCTCCAGCTTCACTTCAATGGGGCCGTCGCTGGCAATGATTGGATCGTGGTTTAGCACCACGCCGTCGACGTCCGGCAGGCTGGAGTACAGCTCGTTGTAGCCCTGCACCTCGGCGCGAATAAGTCCAGTGGTGTCCGGATGCACGCCCAGGTGGCAAAGAAGGATTTTCACACCACTCCCGTGCTCGGTGATTATCTTTTCAATCTTTTCCTCAAGCTGGTCAAAGTAGGCACCGACGGCTCTGATGCTGACCGATAGCTCCTGCTCTGCATGGACGGCGGCGACGGCGGGGTGCCGCCTGAGGTCCTCGGAAACGATTTTGGCGATGGAGGCGCTAGGGTTGGCCTTCACGGCGCCGAAGGGTCCGTAGCCGGTGATGAACACCACGACATGGCGGTGTTCTTTTGTGCTCGACATGGCTACCGTTGCGAGTCGCTAAAACAGCAGCAGTGCTCAGGGGGAATAAGGGCTCGATTCTCGCGATTTGCTGATGGCTGTGTTAGCAGAAAAACAGACGGCGGAGAGAACAGAGAGAAAAAAGAAACAGTAACATTGAGATTGGTGAATACAGACACCAAAAGAAAAAAGACGTTATAACCACAAACGAGTAAGAGCGCGATTACTGGTTTCAGCGTTGGACACACGTCATCTAAAACACATCTGTCTTTTTTAAAAGCCGCTACTAGATGGGCAAACATGGCCTTCGTTCTAGGATTTGAGCGCTGGTTAGTAGGGCAGACGCTTCCTTTGTTTTTGTTGCTGTTTTTCCCTCTTTGGAGGGGCAAGCCCTCAAGAACTCAGCAACTGTCCCAGACTAACAACACAGCGACACACGCAAGCTCAACTCAGGGCAACACTTCCAGCTAAAGAAGACTTCTTGCGTAGCGACATCAGTTACAAAATGGTATTAAAAGTTGCTCGTTCAAGCACTGCTTTCCAAAGTGGAAAGACGGCGTCAGAATATGAACAAATCTTTCTTTTTCTAACTGTGTCATCACTTATCGCGTTGCTAAACTTCAGTTGCTCGGGGGATAGACACTCCACAGCAAGTTCTGTAGCCTTTCGAGAGCCGTTTGCAAACCTATTAAATATGTTTGCTTCCAAGTCACTCGTCGTGTCGCCGCGACCGAGAGAAACTGAAAAAGAGACACGCGGAGAGAAGGGGAAAACAGTAATGTTAAACACCATGTGAAGTCGTATGAGTGCCCAATACGTGCGGTCTAAGACGGAAAATGTTGTTGCAAGATAACATCGGGAGTGGAACAATTACCGGGTCTCGAATAGCTAATCCTGCGGAGCTTGTGTTTTCATGTCTGATAAACGTAAGAAAAATTCTGAGGCAATGCCTTTTCACTGTAGAAGAGGCCTTGCTTCTCACAACGTCGTCATTGGCCCTTTCTTTTTTTCTCCTGTTTGTCAGCAAGTGTCAAAAATTAATTTCCACTCTACCAAAAAACGGAAACAACTTACTCAAACCAACTGTGGCGTTCCCAATCACGTCGCTTGACCAAAAGAAAGGAAATCATAGATGTGCTGAACAGCACTTGTGCAAGCACTGTTGTCAGCACCATCACAGCAGAGAGCACGCCTCAAAACAAACAACAGAAAAAAAGTACAGGAAGAGAAACGAGAGAAGCCACTCAGGTGCGTAGGTCTGCTCGCAAGGCCAACGGCACAAATGAAGCAGCTACCACTGCCGTTATCACACAAACATCAAAAGTAAGCCGCTGACAACTTCAACATTCAGTAGGTAAAAGGCGACCACGGTTCATCCTTAAAATACTTGGCGTGCTCTGCAAAGAAATAGCCGTACAAGGTGGTGCCAAAGGTCGCCATAGTGCAGAAAAAACACAGCAGCTTCAGCCACATCCACTCCGGATCATCACGTCCAGCACCAAGCAGCTCCGCAACGGCGTCGGGATGACCAGCGGCGCTACGTGTCGAATAATACTCGGGCGCCATGCTGCCACGGCGGCCCTTCCAGAAAAACTTCGGCTGGCGATGTAGATGCGGGACCTGAAAGGACTCCTCCGCGAGGTGTTGTGAGGGGGCAATGCTTCCCGCTTTTGAATGCTGCAGCTGCTTGCCGGCCGCCTCGTGCGGTGAAGCGTCTAGTTTTCCCTTTGCGGGTGTAAAAGTCGCTGAGTTATTTGTTGGTGCCCCGGCAGCACGACACACCATGGTGGCACGCAGAAGTTCCGCACGCATCAGACGTGAACGGCGCAGCATCTTCTCTGTTTGCAGACGCTAGAAAAAGAACCCTAAAAACACAAAAAAAAAAAACTTGCTTTTGCAAAGCGAAGAAGAGGGTGTGCTGTGTGCAAGAAAGAGCTCTGATGAGCACACTGACCGCTATCACCGAAGCAGCAGAAGACGCAAAAGGAGAAAGAAGAAACCAAGTATGGTAAGAGAGACGTTCGGAAAGGTAACGCACAAACTTATATAGGTTTGTCAAAGTATACTTTTGAAATTAAATTAAAAGATTGTTCTCTAATCGTTTCTCGACAATACAGGGCAATGCGCTACAAAACCCTCAACTACGTTTCAAAAACTGATCTGCGATTCTCAACTTGTTCTGCTCCAAAACCGCTTCATCTGCTTTCCTATTTTTTTTTTTACAGATCAAAAGACTTTTTTGGATAGAAGAAATCAAACCCAAAGGCAGACAAGAAGACTGAAGAGGATGACCATAACGCAATTTACTTCTGCACCATTCGTCGCGGACGCAAACCGACAACTCATGCAATAAAACACACAGATGTTGAACGCTGCAGGACAAAGAGACATTGGATGTTTAAACGATCCTCGACAGTTACCGAAGCGCGACATCGCACATTCACACTGCGCATCAATGACGATCAGAGAGAGAGAGAGAAGGTAACAGGGGGGAAAAAAATGGTGCACCGTAGACAATACCACGACTCGCGGAAACACCGAAAACCGCGAAGGTCCCTCAAGAAAGAGAGTACTGTTCTATATATATATATATTTAACATGCAAGCTACCATTGAAAAGCTGAATTACACCAATGGGGTACCTAACTACGGGTGTTGACGTACGTTTTGCGTCCCAGGAGTTGCGGAAGCCGGCTAGTAAGCAAAAGCCATTTAATCAGTGGTAAATCGCTGACATCAACGGCTTTAAAAGCTTCTACGCAGCAAAAAGAGCACGTGTATTTCTGTAACGACCTAAACGTGAGTTTTCGAGAGCAGAGATCTTTTTGGAACACCCTTTTAGAGTACACATTGTTTGAGACGGCTTCAACGTTACATGACGGCGCAGCACCCACACTTGCCGTTCTCCTTTTGCTTCTTGTCGCCGCCCTCTCCACCTTTCCGGTTTTTGTCGTGTTGTCCCCTCAACTTGCCCGCTTCTGTCTTCGAGAAGGCGGGGTGCTGCCCCGGTTCGAACACCGGTTGGTGGTTTTCACCGTCCGCCGCCTGCGTTTCTACACTGCCGCCACTGTTCACGTTGTTTGTTGCACCGCAATTGTTACTCGCTGCGCCGGCGACGTTGTTCATACTCGCGTTGTGGCTGTCCACCTTCGTCAAGCCCACACAGGCGTTATTCGCATTGTTGTTCGTCGGCGAGTCAGAAATGTTGATCACCGTGGTGTTTTGGCTTATCGACGAATTCTTCACTCGCATGGAGGAGCCGTTCATGTTTGCGTTGTTTGCTTTGCGCGATGGCGCAGCCGCGCTGGGAGCGGTGCTCGCATCCGGCGACGGTGATAACTCCTCCCTCTCAGGTCGCCGGAAGCCGCCAAAGTCCATCGTGTACGACTCGACACCATCCACCAATACGGCCACCGCCGTCGGCTCGCACACGACTTTCTCCGTCGTGTCCAATCCCAGCTGCATACTGTCATTCAATCCGCAGGTGAAGACTTGACCGTTGTCGCAGTAGAACATGCTCCCCGCAGGCCCGGCTGCAATGCCGATGCAGCGCAGTTCGCCATTGCCCAGCGGAATCGGAGTGAACTTCACCACTTGCTTAACGTCACGGCCCAGCCCGAGCTGCCCGCTCTCATTGCTCCCGGCACCGTAGACGACACCGTTGCTGGCGAGGGCGAGGGAGTGGCAGTCACCCGCCGCGACTTGCACAAAGTAATGGTGCGTCAACTCGCTAACAAAGTGCGGCTTACGACGTGCTTCTTGAATCTCGCCGTTACCCAACTGCCCCTTCTTGTTCCGCCCAAAGGTGTAGAGGTGCCCGTTCTGGTCGATTATGAGCAAAAACCCTGTCCCGCTCGCCACACGCGATACCGGAGTGCGGCAGAGCGTCATGACGCGGCGCGGTGTGCTGACGGCGTGCTTCGATGCCGTTGTCTTATACACAATGGAGTCTGTTCCGACCATGTAATAGTCCTCCCCGTAGCCGAGGTCTAGGAAGCGGACATGTCGCGTCGGGATGATGGAGCGAGTTGGGTTGGACAGGGCAGAGAGCGGCCGCACCGTAAAGGCGCGCGTGACGATCGCCAGTCGCTGCCCGTGGCCAACCAACATGAGCGCCTTGCCTGCAATCCCCGTCATCGCGTCCTCCCTGCCCAGAGCCGTCGGACCGTCCACCGACGAGCTCGACACTTTCAAACCACCTGAGGACCATACCTCATCTTGGTTTGACAAGATCGCAAAGAAACCGTCGCCGGCGACGCAGCCGCGGCCACGTAGGTGCTGTGGCACTTTGACCCCGTGCCCCGCACCGAAAGTGATGAGTTGCTTCGTCTGTCTGTCAATAAAGCAGCTCGTGTTCCAGCTCATAGACATGGCCGGAATATTGTAGCGCAGCGCGTAAATTGGGATGGCGAACATCATCACCTGCTGCAGAACACGCAGCGTACCGGTGGCCACACCGTAATGTGTCGTATCAGGTGATACGTCGCCCAAGGTAAAGGCTTTATTGACTTCCAGCGGTTTACCGGAGTCCTTCAGCTCCGCCTCTTTTTGCCGGGCCGCCTGCTCCATCTCCTTCTTCTCGTCGTTGCCATACACACGACCGCTGACCTCGTCGCGGTGTCTCTTGCCCCACGAGGTCAGCCTATATTCCTCCTTTTCCGTCGTCGTCACGTGCGAGTCGAGCGCCGACTGCCGTGTGTGGATTAGGGCGAGCATAGCTTTGAAGATGGAGTCCCCGCCATTCATATTACGGCGGGTCTCGATCCAGAATTCAGCATCTGTGATCATTTTTGGCGAGCTCAATGAAGGAAAGAAAACACAAATAGAGAGTAGTTGCTTTTCCTTCGCCTGGACACAAAGCACTTTGTGTATTTCCGTGGGCACACGCGAAGCTCTTGTCTGACGTTTGAAGGTGTTGAGCGCGTGTGTGCTATAAGAGTGACAGTTATCGAAAATTACGACCGATGTTGGAACTGAATTTACTTCTCGGTGGAACCGCTTGTTTACTGGTTCAGCTCGCTCTCTAATTGTGTCGCAACAACTACGTTGGAGAGAAGAAGCTACTTAACGTTCAACGTTGGAGCAAAACAAACCAGAAAAAAGGCGCTTTATAAGAATACACGGACCACTAGCCTTGAGATGAGTACTTCTTGTTGGTACACTTCCCTGCTCTTATCAGACGCTACGTCGGTGGCAGCTTCAACAAAAGCAACGCAGTTAATCGCTGCTCCGGAAATCAACTACGAAAAACTGCGCCAGAACAACAACGAAAGCAAAAACAAGCAAACAAAAAGATGGAACAGACGCAACGCAATCTAGAGAATTAAATCTAAAGATAAGTGGTCCACGCACCCCCACACAAAAGTAACTATGCGCTTTTGATTAGTAATCTGATTTTCGCGTAGTTCAGTCAAATTTGCCTACGCTTTGGTGTGTGTGTGTGTGTGTTTGTCTGCTTTTTGTGCAAATGAAATCGGGCGAATGCACACAGTGGAAAATGTGGCACTACTTTCTTCGTTGCCGTCTTACAGCCCAAAGACAGGAAACGTTGGGAAGGTGCTGTAAGGAGTAGAGCAGAATTGACTCTGAGTTTTGATGTTCAACAGCCCGCTCTCGAAGCAACCAGTAAAAGGTGAGAAAAGGCAGATGAGGCGAAGCTAATGCAGCACGAGTAATGAGTACTTCGAAGAAGAGCCGACTGATCTGCGTACGGGAAACGCTTGGTTTCTCCTTTTTCGCTTTACTCAAAACCCCACGGCGTAATCTGCCACTCCCGACCGCTGAAAACGCCAAGAGCCATTTCGTGATGTGGCACTCACCGACTGTTGCAAGTGAGTCTTTTCGTACAAACCGCTACGCGACCAAAGCTGCAATAGCTTCTTGTTGTTTCTTGTGAACGTTGAGGTGCAACTCACGGAAGTGAGATAAAGTACATTAAGTAACGACACCGTCTACGTGGGCTTTTTTTTTTCATGTGAGATGAAAGCAAATGGAAAACAAGAAAAGGCTGGGAGCATTCCGACGATCTACTGCTCCAACAAAACTGAAGTACTCTACTACACATCATACGAGTGGCTGCAATCGAGGACATAACACGGAGCTTCTACCGCAGTTGACACCTCACGCAGCCGCTTTGTGCAGAACACGCAATTAGATCTATACATCTCCAGACAGACACTACATGAAAAAGAAGGTAAGGTTGAAATCAATCGCAAGCTTTTGTAAGGAGAGGCGCTTTTGCACGTCGTGTATGTTGCTATGTACATTCAGCAACTAATCGATACCAAGTGTCACACGGTGTTCCTCATTCACGTAAGGATTATAGTATGGGTGCTCGTACATCGTCCCCAATCGAGCCTTGCATTCCTTCGGACCTTCGCGAAGGTGGGCGGCGTCGTGAGCCTGCGTCAGCGCCAGCAAGCGCTCATCGCGGCGCAGCACGGCCTCCTGTTCGCGGCGCCACTGCGACCGTCGCGCCAGATCACCACTAAACTGCAGTGACGTCGTGGGACCATTGCTGCTCTTCACCAAGACACCGTTGCCACCAGGGCCCTTTTCAACGTCACGTTCGGCAGCTGCGAGAGCGATGGCGACCAGCGCACGTTCAGCCCGCACTGGGGCAATCGTGTCACCGTAAAACTGTACCGCACGATCCACATCACGGGCGTGCTGCTGCTTCGCCACTGTGTTACCCAATTCACGCTGCTGGTAGCGCAACAGAGAGTACTGCAACAAGCTCGAGTCGCGGGCTGTGTCGTGCCGCATCGCATTCCACTGACGGTAAGCCCGCTGAATGACGCGGGCGGCGCGGTGACGCACAAAATATGCCTGTTCCGCCTCCAAAGCGGAGTTGAGTTGTGCACGGCGGCGCACGACGTCTGTTGATCGCAGGCGCACTGCTTCTGCCCATGCCGTCCGTTCTTTCGTCGCCACAGTCTCCACGTAAAGAGGAATGTGAAAGTGGTCACGCTCCTCGTCGTGCAGATGGCGTACGGCGGTGCTGCGTTGCAGACAATTTGCCTCGTACTCATTGGCAGTCTTGGTGGAAAGGGAGGAAGGATCTGGCTGCGCCTGTGGTGAAGAAAGGCAAGATGGCTGAAGAGCAGCACGATTCTGAGCCTCTGCAACCTCATCGGTCCTTGGCACTTCAGCTGACATGCTCGTGACAGAAATACCGTTCTCGTTCGTCTTCTCCGATTTGGCAAGCTCATCCGAATTCGTTTGGTTAATGCGTTGCCGCAGCTCACGCATGTGAAATGCAACCCTTCCCTGGTAGCCTCGCCACACACGTTGAATGCATAATGAAGCCGCGTTTCGCCGCCGCCATGTCGGAGCATCCACACCGCGCTGCTGCTTATCCGCCCAGGTTCGTCGCAGCCACTGCTGAATCAACATGGCGGGTGCGGCGTACTTCACTTCGTAGAGACGTTGACGAGCCCTCTGGGCGGCGTGGCGGCGGTAGGCACACTGCAGCACCATCGCAGCATACTCGCAGCGTTCAATTTCTGCCTTCGCAGCCGCCGCTGCCGTCGCTCTCTCGCGCTGTTTATCCTCACGGTCGCGTCGCCGCTGCAGGACACCGCGCCAATGCGCCTGGACACGACAAATCCGCTGGCGAAGGTCTGCTTCGTGAATTCGGGCGGCGACTGCACAGCTTGTCAGACGTGCTGCGCAACGCACACACGCCGTCCGCGCCAACCATTTTGTTGCACACCGCACCACCACCGCTGGTACAACGTGGCCTGCAATGCGACCGTGTTGCTGCTGCTGCTGCTGTTGCTGCCGCCAAGATGGTGAAAGACTGCCGGCGGCGACGTACGACTTGGCCGGGACACGTTTACCGCCTTTAGTGGAGGCGAGAGCAAGCCGATCTCGGCGGAGTCGCTGCAGCTCCTCGAGATGCTGCATCTGTACATGTCGACGTGGCCGCCCCACCGACGTCCACCACCGCCGCCACACCCGTTGAATGACACCGGCGGCGCGGGACTGCGTGCGAATTTTTACTTTCTCCAATCCAACCTCAAAAGCCCGCGCCGCCTCTGCGGCCGCCTCCTCTTCCTTCAACTTGCGGCGGTAGGCCTGCTCCTCCTCCAAATCCGCTTGACGCCGTGCAGCCTTGTCTGACCACCGACTGCTGCTGGTAGTGGTGCCGCTACCGTGGTGACCAAATAGAGTGCGCCTGGCGGTGGGCTGCGTGCTGCGACCACTGTTCCCCTTTGCAGAGCTGGTGGCTGATGGCGATATCGTGTCGGAGACGTTTTGTGCCTCACTTTCCTGGACCGAAGGCGCAATGGAAAAGACAGAATTAGATTGGTTTCCTTTCCCTCCGTTATGCGGCTGACGTAGCGTGTTGCTGGCGCTTGCGCGATGCAGAACATTCGCACCGACCGGAGCTGTTTGCGCAAACACGTTCTTGTTGTTGCTTGACTCTAACGATTCCATGAGACAAGCTACCGAGTTCGAACCGTGTGGCTGCGTTGTTTTAGAGATTTCCGTCTTGTTGGTACTTATACCCACTGAGAGTGACGACATCGGGGGAAGCTGTGCGCTGAAGCGCAAGAAAGACGGATACACAAAGCTGCCTTTCTGCTCAATTGCACAGAGGTCGCGCAGCGTCGTCGCACCGTGGTGATTTAAGCTCAACGCAAGCGGACGAAAGGGTTCCTGCAACACCGTCTCCAGTCCTTCTTTTGGCGTGCTGGCCCCCATCGAGGGGAGGTTGGCAGAGTTGAGGCAAAGTTTATCCACCGAAGCGGCCACGTTGCTGTCGCGATGCGCCTCACCCTCCACAGCTGCGGGAACGTTGTTGGACGAAGAACGCACATCACCAGATGCACGAAGGACGCCATGTTTCTTTGGAAGGGAAAGCGGGGGTAGACGAATCGGAGAAGTGTTGGATGCGTTTCCGACCTGCGACGTTTGTTCCCAAGGGCCAGGGGATAGCTTCTTGGCCAGCGCAGGTGCTAACGCCTCACCATGGTCACTTTTGTTCAACCCCGTAGTTTGTGAAGCAGCTTTGTTTATAACAGTGGGGTGCACAGCAGCGGCAGGAGCTGCAATGAGGTTTCGTGGGACACCAAAATCCAATGTGTACAACGCAGCCCGCGCGCGTTCCTGTGCAGATGTGGCATGCTCAGTTGACATCCCCTCGGGTTGAGGAGAAGCTGCAGCAGGTTTCGCACTGCTACCGCGCACCATCGGTGATTTCGCCAGCTGCGGCTGCGTCGCGGCAGCAGGCTCGGAGTGAATCCACTGAGACGTCAGCCCGCACTTTTCCTTCAACATCTTTGTGGTTGGGTGTTGCTCCCCCAAGGCGGATTGGGCTTCGCGGAGGGCCTGCAGCATCGTCGGGAGGGCGGCACTGCGGCTGCGCTCGCTCGTCTGCTGTCCTAGCGCGACCGCCAAGTTATGGAGAGCAGTGATGAAGAGCACTGGCTCGCCGTCCTGCGCGGCTGCAGCGCACTCCGTGGCAATCTTTAGCGCAGACTTTGCTTCTCCTTTGCTCAGCAGCACCGCGGAGAGGTTCAGCATGGTGGAGCAGGACGGCTTACCAAACACCATGGCTTCCACATCTCGGGCTGCCAGGAATTGCTGCAGTGCAGCGTCGCTCTGCCCGTCGCGGCGCAGCTGGCAGCCATAGTTGTTTAGCGTCAAGGCATACACAAGCCGCCACGACTGCAAAACAACTTCGTTTAGCGCTGCCGGTCCCTTCAGAGATTCAATGTCGGCTAAGCGGTCACGCAGCTCCGGAAGAACCGAGGTTAAGATTTGACGACTCGTGGCGACGTCACCGGTGCGCAGCGCCTCCATCGCCGTCTCATTCCACCGCGTGAAGTCTGCTAGACTCGCGCCATCCCACTTGTCGGATGAGTTGAGGGAGACCGGTCCCGCCTTGGCAGCGTTAGACACAGCTGCTTCCTCCGAGCTGTGCGCGATTGCCCTCTGGTTCCTCCCTTTCTCCGATGATCGGTGAGGTTTGGTAACAGTGGACGAGGGTGGGGACAGAGGTACTGCTTTGTTGGGACCTCCGCTGACCTTCATGATTTGTCCAGGGTGAAAGTATGCAGGCTAATTTAATGTTTTAACGGGTGCAAAAACGGAGAAATAAAAGCGTGTTGCTTTCTTTACTGTTGTTGCGCTTCCGCGTAAACGGCAAAGCTCCCTGGAAGAAGAGAACAACGAAAGAGTGGGTGAAGACGTACAGCTAAATTAGTGTTGTCGTTTCAGGTTAATAAGCAGCACTGTGGGAGGCAGTTGATTTCGCCCCACATGTTAATTACTAAAGCGCCTGTCTCCAAAGATGCGAATAAAGAGAAAAGTGTCGTTTTCCACTCAAGCGGAAACCAATGGAACCTTGACGGAGTTGGTCATGCCGTTTTTCTGCTGCGTGAGAATCGGCCACAACATCCACGTACTTGCGGTTGCACTCAACGGGCACTTCGTCACACAGCTCGAGACTTCCTGCGTGCAGCACGTCCTCCTCCTTCATCAGTCACTACAGTTTATTATACGTATTGTTTGCTCTGTTTTCAAGCGCACGTTGCTCAGTAAACTTACAGCACTGTCATGAAACCGCACAACAGAAAGCAATAGCGATGTGGAGAATACAACACATTGAAGTATGGAACAGAAAAGCAAACCCGGAAAACCATCACTGCGAAGGCGGAAGGGAGTTTTGAACTTGTCTATGAATCGAAAACACCCCGTGGCAAAATTGCTTTGCTTAATTCGGAGAAGGGGAAAGCGAGAAGAAAAACAAAAGTCTGCGACGCTCTCTGAAAATAAAAAAAAAAATTCAACAAATGCAGAAGCACTTTCGTTAAAAAAGAGGGGCAGTACACGAGAGTGAAAACGACACGGTCGATGTACTTAAGGTGAGAAGCACGCGCGCGCTGAGAGACCTCCTCGTCTCCATCAAACGTGTGGGCAAAAAAAGGCGACGCACGTTTTGGATGGTCGACTGCGTGCTCAAATAGAAATGGACAACTAATAGCCACTTTCTTTTCCCGCTTCCCGCTAGCATTGTAGAGTGCAAAGGTCCTGCAAACGTAATGATCTTACTAATGACTCAGGAAACGCTTAAACACACAAACGTGCGGAAGAATCCAGAGGGTCATGAGAAGGGTCTCGAAAACGGAGAAGTGAAAAGAGTACCACTCACTGCTTAGTCTACACATGAACTTTCTTTCTCCTACAAAAAACTATCACTGCGACTGGCACTAACGAGAACAACAACAACAGAAACGCTAATGAGAAATCAAACTAGGTAGGAAAGTAAACAAACCGTTTATAGAAATAAAATGGCATTGCCCTATCGTTGTCGTTGAGATGAAGAGTATGAAAGCGTGGTATGCACTGCAAAACGTATGCGGGTAGCTGAGGTATCAGGTATAAAGCACACCCTGCGGTAGTAGGTGCAGACACGTACCTTTCCTCCCTTCCGCTGAAAGGGGAGCTTCGTACAGAAGGCAACAATGCAAGAAACCAGTGAAATAAAACGAGAACCTGTATGCAAAGTAAACGAACAGATGTCTCTCTATCAACAGCACGAAAACGAAGGGAAGATGCGGGGACCCAAGAAAACTCATAAGCGGATATCATTACAGAGCACAACACGACGTTGTGTTTGCGTGTGTAACTGATGGGGAGGGGCCACATGTATATATAAATATATTAATATATACGAAACACTTAGAAAGAAAGAAAGAGAGAAAAAAGGAAACACGCTTATTTACCAAGGCATATACATATAGATGTTGTTTCATGCGGCCCGTTCCTCCAGTTGAAATGTCAAGAATGGAGAAACTAAAAATGATGGCGTGAGAACAAGCGGAAAATGTCTCTTTCACATTTCTCGGCTGAATTAAAAACACTCGGAGAAGATCAAACACATAAAAGGAAAAGAGGAAAAGGTGACGAAGAGGAATAACATTTCTGCATTGAAAACCGCTAAAAGGTAAGCGGGTAAACTAATCATCGCTGAAGCGTTAACTATAACAGTACGTTATTAGAAATCCACACACAAAAAAAAGGGGGAAACAAAAGTTTAGCTTCAGTCACCATCGATCTCGGCGCCGTCTCACAGCCGTAAAGACACGGCACAACATCCTTTTGTTTTTTTTTCCTTTTTCTCACTGGGGATGGTCCAGTAGTGTGTTGATGGGGAAGTATATCCCGCAAGGAAAACCGGCCGGCAGTGATGCTGTTGAAGATAACGAAACTCGGTATCATGTTGCGGTAACCGTTGTACGCACGAAAATGCGGTGTTTCGAATAGCTTTGTATCTTTGTGTAATGGCTACTTCAGAGGTTTGCAGTAGTTGCAGCGAGGCATTCACTGCACGCAAAGCGGTCGTGAGATTCGCTTGGAGTCGATAATGTGCATAAGGAGGTCACGAACAATATCAAGAGGGCACAAAACACTATTGCTCGGGGTGTCTCTCCAAACTTACTACAAGGACAAGAGAATTTTGTAAAGAGCGATGTGGAAAGAACCACTGCTTAGTTAGACCGCATTGACGATTATTTATCGCCTTTGAACTGGTGTCCCTTTTCTATTCGCTGTCTTCATTATTAAAAGGATTTACCCATAGATCAGAAAAGAAACGTAGGTGTTACGTAAAGCTATAGGCAAATGAAAACGGCCGCGGAGATAAAAAGAAACGATTGGGTACTTTTGGCTGACTCCAGCAGCCAAAACAACAACGAAGAAGAAGTTGGCTTACGATAAACCTAATTAGAGAGATTTAAAAGTGTACATTTGAAGTCTCTCCTGTGTACAACAGAGAGAAAATATACGGCAAAAGGGGGAAAACCAAATAGGCTTTCTGGCTAAAAGACGGAGGAGTATCCTTTGTTTTCTGAAAAAAAAAAAACAGCGACTTGAACGATTGAGATCAGTTGTGGAGTGAGCCCAGAAAGTCACCGACAGTACATATACATATACATATATATATATATATATATATATACTTTTTTTGGTTGTTATTGCTGTTGTTGAGTACGTAGTGATGAACGAATCTCAATGCAGAAGCTAGTAAACATTCTACGCTGAAAAAGATAGCCGTACGCTCCAACAACAACAGCTGAACCCCACTTGCAGAAGAAAAAAAAGGACGATATTTAAAGTTAAAGCTGCATACGGATGCTCTTCCGAATGCTGGATTGGTAACAACAGTCTTCTCCCGTCTCCCTTTCTGTCACTATCTGACGACAGCGTGAAGTTGGGACGCAACTTACAATGCTTGCCGCCAGTCTGTGAATTTTTCCTTCTGTTTTTTTTTTTTTACTACTGTAAAACGTGGTGCGTGCAGCGGTAGGGATGGCGCACCAAAAAACGTCGCCCGTTAGCCCGCCACGTTCACCAACCTAAAAAAGAGAAACACGAGAAAGGAGACGTCACCTTGCGACAGGAGATGAACGCCTTACAGCCTGAGAAAGAGGAAGAGGAGGAAGAGAAGGCAAAGGAGGACACACAAACGCACACGCACACCAATAAAAAAAAAAAAGGAGACGGATGAGAGATCTTTCGATAACTAGAAGTTGGCCACAACGTCGGAAGAAAAAAACGTGGTCGAAAAAAAGGGTTGTTGTAAAATGGCGCAAAACAACACACAAAACACAAGCGCATTCGACTCACACACTCAAATACCTCCTGTCCCCTGAAAAAAAAAAAAATGGAGCGTTCGATGTCTTTTCGCACAAAATAAAAGGAAGACGGGCACGAAGGAGCTGCGCAGGGGAAAGTGTATCTGCGGCATAGAAATTTGGGTGGAGGCAAACTCATAACGTTTTTTTGACAAGGCGTCTAGCCAACAATGAAAGCAAAGACACCACAGGCCCTAATTGGCTGAGATTGTATCGTGCGTTAGAGATGGTTGTGAGATCGCCATAGACTTTATCCCTTGCGCGACAATGCGAAAGAATTGCATCAGCACACGGAAAGGGAGTCGCAGAATAACATGAAATGCCAGTCGCACCAGAGACATAAAGCGGCGTTGACGCAAACGCTGGACCTCCATTGCCAGTTCCGCTTTCTCCCGCGCCATCGTCAACAAACACCCGTGTAACAGTCGCTGCTGCTTCACCACATCTCGTATGCTGCCATCCGACGTGGCGGTATGCATATCTGACACAACAACAACGTCTTTGTCCGTTTCCTCATCCGAGTGCCACCACGAGTTGGCGGAGCGCGGGGGGAACAGCGGCACCGAAGAGTGATGAGAGTGCGTAACGGAGGACAGGCCTTGGGATTGGACAGATAAAGGGATGCGCGAGTCAAAGCAGAGCGGCGAGAACACCTTTACCTCCACTGTGGGAACGCTGCTGCTGAGGCTGGCGGATGCCGGATCACTGAAGGGGCTTTGACCAGTGCGAAAAGCAAAAGAGCGCGGACTGACCACAGGACCATGATGCGGCTGCTGTTCGCTTCTGGCGCTGTCAAGAGTCGCCGGCATACGCAAGTCACGCTTTTCGGTCACCGCAGAAAAAAAGCTGAAGGACGGTGAGCTGGGCGGACGAAGGCTTTTGTTGGGAGAGCATGTCTCCTCCACTCCCAGGGACTCAAAAACCGTATGCGGAAACAGACACTTCGACGCCGCCGGATCATCATCGTTACCGTTAGCGTTAACTTCTGTCGGCGTGATGGAGAGCAACGGCGCCGTCGCCTTGTTAGTACTTGCGCTGCGCGTCCCGTATCTCTGCGGCGACATGACCTTCCCAACGTGCACGTCGGCAAAACTGTCGCGCAACACCATCGAGCAACTGTGCTCGCACAGCTGCGACCGCTCAGTACCCTGCCGACAACCCGACAAAGGGAGGGCGAAGTGCACTCGCGGCGGTCCGCAGAGGCCGTCCGAGTCGCTGAAACTTGCACCGCTTCCGTGACGGCGGCGAGGAGAGATGGTCAGCTGACCTGCAATGCTACGCACAGTCGAAGGCAAAGCTGCACCGCGGCCGCATTGCCCCCATGCTACCTGGATGTCACGCGTCCGCACCGGAGTGCAATTTACACCGCCGCCATCGCAACCACGACGCGCGCCGCAACGAAAGGAAGCGTTTTCGCGATCGACCCCGTCAGCGGTGACGGTGGAAAGTTCGGTATCCGAGGCGGTGAAAACGCTGCGGCGACGCGTAGGGGTGGTAAAGTGCGAAGCGCGCCCATTGAACGCCGAGATTTGCGGGGAGAACAAACTCATAATTCTGTTTTTTTCGGTTTTTCTTTTTTTAGAAAACCCTGTAAAAACAAGGTGTAAAATACAGCGAAGGTAGAGACAGTGCGGTCCTTCCACTTCAGCTCAACAAGAGGTGTTTTATTGCTTGTTCTTCTTTCCTTCTTGGTGCATAAACACCCCACCATTAAGAATACTAGCGGTATTACTACTACGGAGGGTTCGCGTTTTTTTTTTTGCCACACAAAGGGATATGAATGGAATATGATTTGTACGGTGTGTATGCGTGTGCGTGTCTGCGTGTGTATAACGGTTGAAAAAAAAAAAAGAACGTTGGAATCGACGGAAGAAAGAAGTGCTTTAAGGGGAAATGGTGGTAAAACAAGAACAGCAAAACCAAAAAGCAAATTGGCTACTTAAAAAGGGGTGTGAAAAGAGAGGGAGAGATTAAGCGACAACATAGGCCAGAGGCAAACCCGTTATCGACAAAACAAGCAAGCGAGAAAAAAAAAAAACGAGCGTGTTATGGAAGCAACGGAAAGCAATGGTGACGAAGGCAAAGCTAACACTTGTCTTCTTCTAAACGGCTGCTGCGGGTCTTGACAGAAAAACGTGTGGGCACAACACCGTCTGCAATCAAAGTGAAAAGATTGATTCAGGGTCGACAGCACAAAGCAGCAATGACAGAAAGCAAAAGTAGTTTGTGCGTACTTTATAAAAGAAAAAAAAAGAATTTAGAAAACAAAAGATAAAAACGAAGGCCGGGGAGGGAGGAAAGCGTGCCAACAAGAACAAGAATAGGCAAAACTGAAGCAGCGCAAGTGAAGCGCTGCAGAAGAAAAAAGGAAGCACGAAACACAACAGCTAAGTTCCAAATCTCAAAATAAAGCAGAGGAACGTGTTTGTGTACCGTAGCTCCCGTGGTGAAATATACGTGGTTTTACGTGGAGGCAAGCTGGAGACAAGATGTGAAGACTAAAAAAGAAAAGCGCGGTTGCTTTGTTAGGTGACAACCCCACGTGCTCCCTGAAGAGTACAAAAAAAAAAGATATATATATATATATATATATATGTATAAATAATGGTATGTAACTTAAGGAGAGAAAAGATGCAGTTGCTGCAGTGGGAGCAGCACGGCTTACAAGAAAGTGGTTCTCTTGACACTGACGTCTGCAACGGAAGTCAAGTAATAGCGATAGTACTTTGTCAAAAGTCGGCACTTTCAGACGAATAAGAGAGAGTAAAAAATAAATGGTGAAAACAACCCTGGCTTACGTAACTTGAGTGTAAATCGTAGAACGCGTCAGATCTAGGTCGTTGTGACCAAGCACACATGAAAAAAGTCGGAGAGAAAATTGATATATTATATAGTTGTGTGTCCACGTGTGTGTGTGTATGTGTGAACGTTGAGCAAGCCACCAATAGGTGAGGTAGCTCTAAATTAAATTATAATAGTTGAAATATGAAATAGCAATAATATACCTGTATAAAGGGAATATACGTGTGCGCCTTTTCTATATATATTTTTAGGAATATTCAATTATCTGCAGTTATTCTTATTATAACAACAATGGCACTACGTGTGTTGTGGAGCAAATGATAAAGAAGTGGTGCAATTTCGTGTTGTGTGCGCAGGGAAAAAGAGGACAGGGAAGAAATTCGAAATAAATAAATTAGACAATTTTGCTCTACAGCTCTACAGTGGAGTGCGCGTCTGCCGTACGGGTGACGAAAGAAACTTCATTTCTAAACTGAAAAAGAAGGCCTTCGTTGCGTTGATTATTTCGACCAAGAGCTCTTTGCATATGGGCGTGATTATGAGTAGCACCGCATTTAAAAACACGTCCTTTATGACACTTTGTGCCAACCACATTAGCCATGTTATTAATCAGAAGAAGTTGATGCTTTTCTTTTTGTCGCTTTTAACGTTTTTGTAAATGCACGTTGCCCTACCGTTCTCCCCCTTTCGATGAGTTAATGCCGCGACAAGCTTTCCAGGAGCGAGCCCACGTGCAGCTCCAGCTGCGTGAGCGTGTTCTCGAGGTGGCCAATCCCGACAATATCACCCGTCACCTCACGCTCCGTGGCCAAGGCCACTTTCCTGCGGAACTCGCGGCGCGCCTGCTGCTGCGGCGTCTCGAAACAGCCGCCTGCACCTCCGCCACTTCGCGACATCACTTTTTAGAGAAGTCCACACCTCCACGCTTCTCGAAAACGTCACGTGGGATGACATCGCACCAAGCAAAGAAATCCATGTGCAACCGCGCCACCGTCAGCTGGCGCAGGTCTTCATAGACCTCGCGAAATTCATCAGACGTGCGGCGAATCTCATCGCGGAAGTCAAAAGCGTGACTGCAGGTGTTGTTATCGGGAGTGCGCTTGTCTTTGACATGATTAAAGACATGAAAGGGGGATCTTGACGGTAGAGGGTTTTCCGCCTCTATCGCAGAAAAGGACAGCGCAGTCGGCCACCGTGGCTCTGTCGCCGATCTCTCCTCCGTCGTGTCTCGCAAGACCGACGACGACGTCGGTGCAGTCGTTGGCTGCCATTCCGTTGCTCGGTGGTAACATGTGTCGCGCGGTTCACGCGGGAGCCGCGGCACCGTCGTTGAGTTCGAGGAAGTGTGACCAACCGTCTGCCCTTCCACAATCGACACGGAAGACGTGAGGCGCTTGCCTTCCTCACTGAAACTAGTTGGGCTCGTGGCGGGGTAGCTGCCAAGAACTTCGCGAGGCATGAGTACTGCAGTCGAATTTGTGTCTCCATCATTTCCGCCCGTAAACGTCAAAGAATCGCTTAGCACCAGGTCCGCACCTGAAAACGAATCGTCGTCAAGCCTTGTCATTCCCTGGAACGAACTGCCGCTGCTGCTGCTGCTGTGCGCGAAGTACTCCGCGTCCATGTTCGCCAGCGGCGAGAGGAGATACTCTCTCGGTGAGCAGACGCTATTTTCGTGGCAGAAAGTTTCAGTCGCGGCCACGTGCAGCACTCGCCGATGCTCTTCACACAGCGCTTAAACCACACCTCATCGTAAGTGGCACCGTATACCGCTTGAATACGAGCAAAAGAATGCGACACGACCGCTTTGTACACGCAATGAGGAGGCAGAGGGGCACCACCGACAGGGACCAGAAGAAAAGAGTTGTAAACTGCTGCGCTGCCTCCCATTCGTCCGGGATAATGGGGGGAGACCGCATACCAGTAGAATAGTACGGTGTTCAGGGAGTCGCCGAAGGTGGTATAGTATTAACAGACAGGTCCGAAGACGGCATGGGCAGCGAGGGCATAGCCGATCAAGATGATCACGTAGAGGGAGGCGGTCGCGATGAGCGTCGGCATGCTCAGACTCAGCGCCGTCAGAGGGGTTTTGGCGGGACGGAAGAGCACACAGAGGAAGAAGAGCCGTTCAAAGCACAGGAAAACGCAAAAGGCAGTGGCGGAGGTGTAATTCCCGTACGCCGCCTGTACCGAATTGAGGTAAGAAGGGTAGGTGTTCGACATCATGGGAAGCACGACCTTCGCAGACACGATCGTGAACAGGCGAGCCCACGCATAGTAGAAGGACGCACTGACGACTACCGAAACCGTCATACACAGGTCCATCTACGCGCTCCAGTCTGTCGCCGTGGCAGCCCAGCCGAACAGCCGCGTTCGCCAACGCAGCTCGCTCAGGAAAAAGGCAAAGCAGAAGGTACAGTACGCCAGAGTGAAAGACACGTAAACAAGCTCGCCCGTGCGCACCGGCGTCCATACAGGGAAGCTGCGGTACTCCACCTCGCTGTAGTAACTGCCGCCCGCCAGCACCTCCGACTGCAGCTTTACCGCGTGGAACATGTCATGGTCAGGAGTGTAGGTGAAGAACTCGATGACGGCGAGCCGGGTGGCCCAGTTGTCCACAAAGAAGCACGATGTGTTACGTATTGCGCGCCAGTACTGCGCAGCAAGCCAGCCCGACGCTCGAAACGGGACGTCGAAGGTGTAGCCGCCGCAGTGATAAGTACCAAAGCGGCCAGTGGTGTGAACGCAGTACGGGTAGTTGTCTTCCGGTGCACGGCACTTGTCAAGCGACGTCGTCTCGTTTGTGGTCAGGTTCAATATTGTGATTGACGGGCACCGTGTCGGCGTGGTCTCCTCGTCTTTGAGATCGTGACAGGGGCTCCACGTGTCAAATGGGAAGCTCTGTTTGTCAGTCGGATAAAGGCGGCGTTGCAGCTTCGCGGTGTGGGGCTGCATGTGTATGTGCATACTCGCAGGGCACCGAGGTAGTAGTTTTGACCCGGGCCAACCCGCGCGACTCGGTCGTAGAGAAAGTTCTTAGGGTTGCACACATCTTCGCCGTCACTCTTGCGGCCGCTGCCACTGTTTTTGTTGCCGGTTGAGTTACTATCCATCGAATCAACTGCGTACGTGAAGCCAGGAACGCCCACTGCACTTGAGATTTTCCGGCGCGTAGATGCCGTCGTCCTACGTTTTGCTTCGTGCCCTTTGACCTCGGCTGCGCGGTGGGCCATGTCCATTTCGTACAGGTCCTCGTTGGAGAAGGAGGCAGCGCAGCCAGGCCGGTTCCACCAAAACTGCTCTCAGTCAAAGAAGCTGTCACTGGGGGTACTATTGGGAGGAATGGCCACGGTTTTGTTGGCCAGGCAATTGGCCGGCGCCACCATCCCGGAGTAGGAGTTTTCGATCGTGTTGGAAAAGATACTGAGCAGCACTACATCGGCAAAGTAGTCTATCCACTCCGCCTGCGTGCGAATATCCGCAAAGAGGCGATCCGTCGGTATGCTCACCGGCACGTCAAGCACCTTTTGCTGCCGGTACCGTTCCAGTTCCGTTGACGCCGAAGGAAACAGTGTGCGAGTAAAAACCTGTCGCTGCGCCTCCGTCACCAGAAAATAGGCCTTGATAACAGGTGCGTTGTAGACGGCGAGGAATCCAACAAAAAAAAATTAAGAGGATGAAAAGCACGAGCTGGAGGGTAGTGCGATTCCACTCGACTCGCTTGCGCACCTGCATCATGACGAAACGAAGATCCAAGGTGTGTGTGTAAGGCCACACGTGGTCTGTCGTTGTGGGCCCTGCCGCAACAGACGGCAGATCTGCACTGCTATCCTGACTGGTAGACGGTGGAATGTGGTGAAAGGCTAGTGACTGGGCCCGTTGTCTTGGCAAGTGTGACAACACCATGCACTTCTCTGTCTGTACTACCGCCACCTCCACCGCCGTTCCGTTTCGTCAATGGAGATGTAGCTCCATCCGTTGTTTCATTCCGTTTACTCATCAAGGAGGAGGTGCGACGCAGTCGCGAGGAGGGTGACGATGATCCAACAACTGGTAAAGGTGAGAGGATGCTCGAGTTGTGGTCGGCTAGTTGCTGGAGTTGACGGACAACCTCAAGGCGACATTTAGGTTCCCAGTGATGAGTGCGGAAGGCCGCAACGCCGAGCCTGGTCGGCGGTTCGGCGTCGTGCCCTCTGCGCATCTGCTGCCGGCGGTGGCGTCAAAGATAAGCCTTCCTCTCCTTCCCTTCTCCTGTTATCCGCGCCGTGCAAACTGTCCCGCATGGTGGGGAAGAGCCGCGGCCTCGGACGACCAAGCTTGGAGTTCAGCGCCGAGTGCGACGCCTCTTCCGAATCAGGGCAAGGCGACGATATGTCGCTGCTGCTGGCGTAGTCGCTTCGGTTCAAGTGCTTCCGACCTCTGTGTCTACCACCACCACCACTGCTACGACAACCTGCGCGGCGTGGCCAGCGTGAGGCGATGTGCAACATACTGCGATTATTCACAGAGAAGGAGTCGAAGCCCCGGTCACTGCAGGATGGTGTCATGTGAAAAGATACCGATCCCGCGGACGACTCCCGACGCCACCTGTACGCTCTCCGGCTGTGTTCCTCCTCCTTTTCCCCGTATTCGTAATTGTCCTCGTCGTAGTAGTCATCCTCCCTCGCCTCGCCATTCTCTTCGTCTTCCCCGTCTCTTTCCAAACTGCCGTCGTCCACGCTTCTCTGCCACTGATTCCGGCGCCAGCTTTGTCGCGTCTCGCGGGTTGTGTCACCCGCCTCGCCACTTTCGGCGGTGTGCAGCACCGCCCTCGACAGCGTGCTCGCCTCGCTGCAGTAGAAGCCGCTGCCATCAGATCTGGTCGAACAGGGCAATAAGGAATTGTTGCGAGAGCGGTTGCTGCAACGGCATGAGTCGTTGTTGGAGGCAAGCGAGTTGGCCCTGCTGAGTCCGGTCTCCCGCTGCCGTGAGCTATTACGTTCGTCCTCCATTTTTCAAAAAGGAGACATATGAAAAAGGACTCTTGTTGCCTGCATGTAGATGCCGGGGGAAAAACGCAGTCTGCCGTACGATGGTAATGCGAAGAATGTACTGCATGAGCTCATAAAACAAGGCAGTCAACACCTGAAAGACACCTGTTCAGTTTTAGAGTCAGTTCGGTCCGGTAACTGCAGAAAGCACTTAAGATTACAAGAGAAACAGATGATCTGAAAAGGAATGAATTAGCGTTTGATAAAAAAACAGCGTGCAACATCGTTCACGTGGCAATATACACATATATATACTTGATGTTCAATCGTAATTTTGAGAAGGAACACGTTAGCTATGTCTTCCGGTTTATACGCGAAAGCGAAGATGCAAATGGCGTCGCCTCACTGCCCGCACAAAGGTCACATCTTCAAATTGGATTTCTGCAGTAGAGGCTATAAATCGACAGTAGCGGAGCAGTTCACGGCCTGCCTTTGATTTCTTTTTTTTTTAGTGGAAGTTCTTTTGTTAGGATTCAAAAACAAAACTGCTTTTTAGGTGCGGATGTCGCCTCTTACAATTAACCGTGAGGAAAGCAAATTAAAAGAGTTGAAAGCTATCATGACAACATTAACTGAAACACACACACACACACACACACACAACACGCTCGTTAGCGAAAAGCATCATTAAATAACACAGTCAAGCAACACGAGGGTAATGGAAGAGATATAGGCAAAGCACGTTCTTCACCTCTTTTTCTTCCCGCCGCCGCTCTGCTTCTTGCGCGCCAGGCGGCTCTTCTCCTTTTCCGCCTTCCGCTTCATCAACGCCATCTCCTCAAAGGAACGGATGCGGCCGTCCTTCGGCAGCCGTTTCTGCTTGCGGCCAATGCGCAGCTTCTTGCCCTGGTTGGGATCGCTGATGTCGACGTAGTCGCTATCGCCCTCGCCCTCACCGTCTTGCGACAACGTCGACTGCGCAGCTGCTTTAGCCCGCTTCAGCGGAACCAGGTCTTCCTCCTCGCCGACGTCCTGAACACGCATGTTGCTTTTCTTCATCCACTTCGAGTAGGCCTCGAGCTTGTTCTTGTAGTTGATCGCCTTGCCCGCCTCGTTTTTCACGCCCTTCAACAGCGCTTTAGCGTCGTTGACGTGCATCTTAATGTAGCGGTTCTTCTTTTTGCTCCACGCGAAGACCTGCCGCTGCTGCGCCGCCTCCTCGGCCGTCTCCGCCGTAATGTCCATTGTTGCATCCTTTACGGAGTAGTGCGCGTTCTCCAACGTCTCACGGCGCTCGACGTCCATGAAGAAGCTCTCATCGCGGTAGGCGCCGCTCTCCATGCCGTTCGCGTTGACCCCACTGCCGCTACCACCGAAAGCTGTCTGTCGAGGGTGTGTGACGAGGTTCACGATGGCGTCGTCGCTGTTCGCCGCGTTGTCGTCGATGCTCTCGCGCTTCTTACGTTCCTGCGCGCGCAGCAACATTCTCTCCGCAAAGGAGAGCTTTCTCTCCGGCACAGCAGAACCAGCTATGGCGGTGGAGAACGACGAGTTGCCCTGTTTGTTGTTGGTGTGGCTGCTGCTATGACTGTCCTCCGAGTTGTTTTCCTGCGCCTTGGCGGAACGCGACAGCGACTGCACGGTCTCGGGATTGCGAATATCGAAAAGTTTTTCCTTTGTGCCCATTTCGAGGAAAAGCTCCTTCGGCTTAAAGCGCTTCAGGTCAAACCGAGCCTCATCTGCGCGGACTCGCACCTTACCTACCCGCTCTAACAGCAGGGGATGCAACGGCGTCTTGTCAAATGCATATTGCGGCTTGCGTGCCTCCTGGATACCCTCGTGCGTCGGCTTCTTCTTGGTGCGATTGAACTTCTTGTGCGCGTTATCAACAACTTTCGCCATGTTGCGCACCTCCACATCGTTCGCGTGGAGTCGCTTCAAAAAGTCAAGCTCAAGTTGGATGTCTTCCTCGGGCAGGCGGCCGTAGCAGCCGTCGTCGGCGGTGAAGAGGAGGTCACCTGGCTTCTGCGCCGACTGCAACGGACGGCCGATGAACTGCATGAGATCGACGTAGTAAGGAAAGTCCTCGAAGGTCATTATGGAATAGGCAGTACCGGAGCGGCCGGCGCGAGCGACGCGGCCAACGCGGTGGACGAACAGCTTTGGGTTAAACGGGAAGGAGAAGTTCACCACGTTGTCCAGGAGCGGCAGGTCGAGGCCGCGGGCGGCGACGTCGGTCACCACCATTACACTTGTCTCCCGCTTTGCAAAGCTGCGCACTGCGAGGCGGCGCGCTTCCTGGTCCATCTGACCATGCACGGCACTCGTTAGAATGTCGTACGCGTTCAGAATCATCTGGAGGAACTCCACATGAAAGCGTGACTCCACGAAAATTAACGCCTGGGCGTTGTTCGATGAGGCCTCGCCAACGTGCATGACGCGTTTCAGCAGCACAATCAGCGCGGCGATTTTTTCGTCGTTCCGCACGAGGAAGGCGCTCTGCTTCAACTGGTCGCTCAGCTTCATCTCCGTGTCAAGGCGGATTACAACTGGGTTGTGCAGACCGGCGTTGGTGAACTCGGCCAGTACGCTCGGCATCGTCGCCGAAAAGAGTGCGCGCTGGCAGGACTCCGGGATCTTCTGCATGATCGCACCAATCTGAGGCTGCAAACCGAGTTCGAAAAGGCGGTCTGCCTCGTCCAGCACAACGCAACGCACTGCTGTAAGGTGGAGGGAAGCTTCTTCCATAATGTGCAGCAGACGGCCCGGCGTCGCGACCACCAAGTCGGGGTTGGACGCGAGCAGCTCGAACTGCTGATCGAGTGAATCACCGCCAACGAGGGCGGCAAACCGGAGGTCCATAAACTTGTTCAGCGCGAAGCCGTTGTGTAAAATTTGAAGACTCAGCTCACGAGTTGGCGAGAGGACGAGACCGCGGATACCGACCATCTTTGAGTGTGACTTCAGCAAGTGGAGCATCGGGATAAGGAATGCGGCCGTTTTACCGGAACCGGTGCGGGCCATGGCTACCACGTCGTTGCCCTGCAGCATTGGCGGAATGGCTTTACGCTGGATAGGAGTAGGTACCGTAAAACCCTGTTTCAGTACAGCGTCAAGGAGGGGCTTTTCGAGGCCTAGTGTCTGGAAACCGCCGCCTTTCCTCTTCTTTGAATCTGCCGCCGACTCCACCGCGGCGTCCCAAGAGCCGTGACCGTTCATAGCGACAAGATCAGAGCTCGAAAGTTCAACCAGTTATCTTCTTTTTATATTTCTGTGGGAGGCACGGTGTCAGGTGTGGGGAAAAGTGAGAAGGAACGGTGAGGACAATGGAGGTCCGTTTTTTCGTTTTTATTCAGCGCATCTGGGTGCATTCGTTACGTTCAAGCGCGTCGTTAACTGTTGTTGCCTGCTTACAGGAACGCGTTGCGGATTGGTGCCACGAAGTAATGGCAGTGTTCTTTTTGGTGACCCATTACTTAACCGGCAACGTAGTAAGCCTCAGAAACGGCACACCACAACTACAAGCAGCACAAACAGAGAAACCACACCATACAATAAAAAAAGGTACTCCCCCTGATCTACACGCCAAAGATTTTCTGCTGCTCCTCATTTGTAAGAGGCGCAATAAGAGACGCCTTGCGCACACTTGTCGACGGTAGCACGCGTGGCATCTCAAGACGCTCGCCGAGCGCGTAGCTGTCAAGATAGCTCGTATAAGGGCCGCCTTCACCAATAAATGGCGTCGTACCCTTGCATGGCGCCGCCGCAATGCTCGTGGTCGAGGAAGAGGGCCCGGCGGCGGGGCTGCGAAAAAGGGCGTGCCTGCCGTCCCTCACCGGATCGCGCTCCGCACGGTAAGGCGAGTACTGTGATGCAGGATATACGATGCGCCGCAGCAGACCAGGGGCCTCCACTGGGTTGTACTCACACTTCGCATTCACAATCGACACGGGCTCCGCCGTGAGCAGCTCAGCCACACCGAGTTCAACAAGTTGACGCATCGTTTCCTTGATCCCTGGAATGTCGCGTATGTTAGCCGCTAACGGGTTCGCCAGGGCTGCGGACGTCTCATCAATTTCTGGAGCGTTGGAGTTGACCAAGTCGTACACCACCGCGTAAGCATCCCCGTCTTCATCTTCCTCTGTATCGTTGACAAAATCATTTGTTTCGTTGTTTTTTCCTCCCATGACACCGGACTCTTCGTTGCTTAGTCCGTCTTTGGGAACATTATCAATTCCCATGCACGTGTCGGCTGCTGCTACACCGAAGGCATCCTCTGGTTTTAAGACAACATCGGCAACTTCATTGATCGGCGGCAACGGCTCAAAGGGCAGCGTCGCCACTACGCGACCGGTGGATCGCTGGCGTACGTGCATGCCACTTTCCCACGGCGTACCAAACGACTCGCAGAGGTCTTCTAGCGTCACGGTGGCCGGGTCGTCCAACTCAATAAACCTGTCGCCAAGAAATACAACCCCCCTCATGCCCGATCGAGCTTTTGAAACCACTGGTGTTTCGGGCATTGTCACTATGAGAGAATTAGCAGGTAGAAGCAACACACTCGAAATTATTACCGAAATGGTCTTAGAAATTCGTGTTCGTAGACAAAGCAACCCTTGATTGACAGCTACTACTTGTAGATATACTGCCGCGGGCAAAGAATGTGAAGGCGGTTGAAAGGACGGAGAGCCTTGGAGCAAGGGGGAAGGTGGTTTAAAAGGACATGGCTGATTTTCGGAAAAGGGCAGCGAAGAAAAGCGCCCCCCCCCTCAAAAAAAAAAGAGCTGCTCTGCTCAGTGTTTCCTGAAGTTGTGAGCAAAATAGACACCGCAGAGGTACATCTTTGCCTTTTCGCCGGCATAAGTGGGCGAGAACGCTAGCCGCGTGGTTGCTCTTTTCAATACTTGTAATGGAACAGCCTAAATGGTGAAAAGAAAAACAAAAAAAAAAAGACTGTGCGGTGAGACTCAGGATTTGGCCAATCGGTCCTCCTGCCCACCTCTTGGTCTCCTAGCGTAGTAGAAAACCATCGTTACTGTCGTAAAGATCTGTTTGTAAATGTTGAGTAGTCGCGTGTCTTTGGACGAGTTCAGTGTGCTGTCTGTTGAGCGCCGTGAAAGCAAACTCCCGATACAGAAATGAAAACTACATTCAAAACAAGCAGCAGGAAACCAAAACAAAATGAGAGGGAGAGTTATCGTCAAAGCTAGACCCATCGAATCGAAGAAGCATGAGCAGAAGGAAGAATAACCAAAAAAAAGGTAAGAAGATGCTCGCCGTAGCTTCTCTCGATTTTGCCGGAATGCAAAACTGACGTTAGCTGCACAAATTTATTTTTTTCATGAAGAATATTAAAAGAAAAAAAAAACAGGAAAGGAGGGGGGTGACCACGCACTAAGAGTTTACGCTGTGTATTTACAACAAGTACGAGTAGAAGGAGGCACACAGCAGTTGAAGCGAAGTATCTCATATGCGTCCCAGGTGAAGGCCACGTGACTAGAGAGAACGAAGATGTTGGTGATGTTGAGACGTTGAATGGCATCACGCAGGACAACGACTTCAATTAGCGCAACTGAGACTATGTTAAACGTTCGACAAAAAAAGGAGCATTGACAGCCAAAAGCTACACGTGCGTTTAACTCACACTCAATGAGAAAGACACCGCAGGAACAATCAATTTGACACCTCGATGACGTACTCCAAAACGAAAAAGGTCACTTGAGAGTAAAGAGAAGCAACAGAGGAACACTGGATTTGGAAAACACGTTTCTGCGAAGCCACACGCATCAAGAGAATGTTTCAAGGCGCCAGCTGACATATTCGTTATCGTTCGGGAGCGCCACACGGTTCAACTTTAGAACGAAAAATGGTGAAACAAATCTCATTTAATCGCACTTAGGGAGCCGAAACGAACGAAAAAGGACGCAGCAAGACCGACGAAACATGAAGACACCTTGCTGAAGGCAAAGTAATTCAGGCACACGATACAACAGTATATAGAAAGACAAGCAACACAGCCACAGAAACCAAGATGGAAAAAAAAAATAAAAAAAAAGCAGGTAGGGAAGTTGAAACGTGGGAAATAAGACAGTGCACTTCTTCCATTCGAAGCTTTTCTTACACGGTGGTGCGGCGCAGAATGCGCGTTACAGAGGGTAGCCTGAGCAGATAAGCTACAGGGCTGATGCTGGACGCCAACGCAGACACGAACCCAACAGCCACCACAATGCACAGCTGGACATAAGGGAACGGAAAGGGAAACGATATCTGGGCGAACAGGATCTGCTGCAGAAGCATCGTGTAGGCAACAATGACACCCACAACAAGCCCCACGATACCAGAGGACACGACCAGAATGAAGGCTTCCCAGATGTAAACGCGATGAACCTGGAAGTGCGACATACCCATGCACAGCAGCACCCCAATCTCCTTGGACGAGTTCAGCACATTTGTCGACATGCTGCTCATCAGAGAAAAGAAGCATACCACGAGAATCATCAACTCTGCCACGATAAAGAAAATGTTCAGGATGTCGTTCGCCGTCGCCATGTCCTCTGTCCGGTCGGTGATGGTGGTAATTGTCGCCCTGTGACCCAGGTTCAACAGGATGGACGTCATAGTGTCGCCGACATCTTTGTATGTCCTGGATTCCTTCACACGCAAGAGGATGTACGAAATGACGCCTTCCAGCACACTCGTGTCGGAGTCGTTGATTTGGTGGAAGAGACCTGGAATGGACACAACCCACGGCGTCGAGTCGGAGGAGTACTTCGACATGCTCTGTACTGGTGTCAGGTCCATCGTTGCGACGGGGCGCGCCGATACGATGTAGCTAGCCGCCTCCTCCGACGTTTTGTTTACTTCGTGCGTAGCGCTGTAGAGCAGTACACCTTCTGCACTGCCCACACCAAGGTAACCTGCAGCCCCAGAAGACATTATGCCTTTGTACATGCCCGCCTCTGTGTAGAGCGACTGCATTAGCCCGTACTGCTTCACGAGCGTCCCCACGTTGTCGACTAAGAGGAACGAAGAGCCGAGGACATCATAATAGTTCGGCGGCAAAGGAGTGACACCAGTGGAGGAGCTGCGGTAGCGGCCGAGGGACTCGAGGCCCTCGCCACTCACCCCTTTCAGTGCGCGGGTTGAATACTCATACGTGTAGCCCGTGACAATGCCCGACTTTACATAGGTGTCCAGGTACTCTTCCACAATCCAGTACTCTTGTAGTGTCAGCGAATCGGTGGCAACGCGCACCTCGCAGCCCAGCTGCTGCCGTGCTGTGTACTCGAAGGAGGTCAACTCGATCTGGACCGCCACCGTGATGAAAATTATAAAGGCGAGAGAGAGGGTGTACATAAGCGTTGTTTTTCGGTTGCGGCGGCGATGTGCGGACAGGCTTTTCTGCATAAATGAAAAGACAGCTTTGCTCTCCCAAAAAAGCAGCAGGTACGAGACACAGACCTGGCAGACGCGCTCGAAGTTCAACGCAAGCAGCACAAAGCCGGCAAGCATGCCAATGAGGACGGCGAAGAAGATGTAGAAGACAAGGCTGAGGTTCATAACGATCAACGCGGTGGGAAACAGATAATATATCAGGAAGCCGAAGACGAAGAGGAGAACACCAAGACCAAGCATGGTTCCGTTCACCTCCGAGGGGTCGTTGCGGTGGATTTTGAGGATGACACCAACGTTACTGCCGCGGGATGTGTTCAGCGCGTCAGGCAGCTTCTGAGTGACAAGCGCCAGAATCGGGAAGAAGGAGGCGACGATGGGGATACCTAGACCGGCCAGCGTGGCCCACCCGACAGACGCTGTTGTGACGCCGAGCGGCAGCGTTACGGAGATGAGGTGAATGAAGAGCTGCCGCACACCAATGTAGACGCCCTGACCCGCGGCCAGGCCGATGATCCAAGCAGGAATCGTGAAGGAGTAGGCGTTTATCATCACCGATATCACCAGATTCTCTTTGGTGAAGCCAATCATACGCTGGATGCCGAGCTCGTACGTCCTCGTCTCAACTCCAACCGTAAGGAGGGCGTAGATGAGCACGATGCTCAGAAAGGCAAGGGCGAGCAAGATGACCGAGACGATGAGGCCGAGAAAGACGCTCATCATGCGCGTCGACCACAAACCCGACAGCTGCGGCGTCTGACGGCTAACCTGCATTAAGCCGAGCGGCGACAGAATGCCCGACGCCCACGCCACAACATGGCGGCGAATCGTATTGTAGTTGGTGGAGCGGTATGTCCGCAGCCGCGTGCCCGGCTCCATGATAAAGTACACAAAAGACGCGCAGTCGTTGGGATCGGTCTCGGCTACCGCGGCTATGTTTTCCGCTGGTGTGTCTGGCCGCAGTCCCTTCGACACATCTTTGAGGTAAGTGTCGTAGTTGACAACGGCAAAGGACGTCAGGTAGGGGAACTTGCGGTTGTCGGTGTCTATGATAGAGATTACGGTGAAGACCATAATAGCATCCGTAGTGCCGTTACCAATGAATTTGGTAAAGGCCTCCTGCAAGTTCGGACGCGCGTCACCGTAGAGGGCAACCACGTCACCAACCGTGACGCCACCCATCAACAGCGCTGCGCGGTGAGACAGGATGACCTCCCCCTCGCCAGGCGCTGGTTGAGAGTACGACGTGCCAAAGCCCATGTGCCGCTCCGCTGCCGTGTCGATGGCGATTAAGTTCACGGGTGACCAATCCACCGTAGAGCATTCATCCATGCACTTATCCCCAGACGAGCAGAGCGTGCCGTTCAGTGCGTACCACAGCGACGACGCATTCTTCCCACGGCATGTGTTGACGTTCTGCGCGTTAAACGTGTCCACGATGCGCGGGGCGTGCAGACTGTACGCCGTATCGCTTGACGAGAACGCCTCTTTGATGAAGGTGTAGTTCAGCGAAGTAGCAGCTGTCATGACACCACCGGGGCCAATGCGCAGGTCGTACTCACCATACGTCGCCTCCGACAGGCGCAGGAACAAGATGGGCATGTTCGTTAGAAGCGAGATCATCACAACACACAGCAACACCACAACCAGCACCGAAAAAAAACCGAGGCAGTAGTTGCACGTGCGCATCTTAACGTCCGTCCATGCAAAGGAAAGGAAAAGGCGAATCATCTTGAGGGAGTTCCACACGTTGCACAAGACGCATTTCGTGCGCACCCACAACGACGACCCCTCATCGTCGTAGGCAAGGTCGATGGTGAGGCGACGGTTGCGTTGGAGCACCAGCTCCGGTCCGCCGGGAAAGCCGCCGCCACACGACAGCGGCGACGAATCGTCTCCCAGTAACGCTTCAGTTCGTATCCTAGCCGTGTCACCACCACGCTTGTCCAATGACCCAGTGTTGGGCGAATACTCAAGGATCCTAGCAGGTGTGTCGTTATGGGAGTGACCGGTGCCGTCCATGATGCCGAGCAGTGGTTCTCCCATCGCGAATTCAGTGGTCGGTGATCGGCCGGAGGAGTGGAAAAGACGATGATATTCATCAGACATTATCGAGACGCCTTGTAATTAAATAATTTGCCCCCCCCCCCCCTTTTACGTGTTTTCTCAACGTATTATTAAGTGTGGCTGATGCTCTTGAATCAGCGCTGAACCAGGAACTGCGCAAATTAGACTTTACAAAGGCCAAAAAAAAAAAAAATGCAGACGCACTTTGCACGGCAATCCGTTTAGTGATTCTTCGAAAACACTTCACACGATAAGCGGGAAGGACACGTTGGGACGACCAAATAGAGAAAAAAAAAAGAAAGCAACGATTACCTCAGGAAACCCCCCTCTCAAGAGTACATCAACACACTGAGCATAAATACATAGATATGCGTATATACGCCAGTGCCCTTCGGAACGAGCTGACTGTAGGAGAATCAACACGTATACCGTTAGTAACAAAAAAAGAAAAGAAAGGCAAGTCAATCAACTGTTAACAATGCCACTCGACCCAAATCGCTCAGAGAGGAGTGTGATAAAACAGAGCACAAACTAATACAGAACTGTCATACTGTTGAGAGTGGAGGAAGAACGAAAGGGAGCAGCAGCGATTCCGTGCAGATACGCTGCACGCCGAAGAAGAAGAGTAAGGGGAAAAGAAGCGCAAATAGACTGTGCTATGGTAATCCGAGAGTCACGAAGCGTTCGGCCAAATGTCAACAAGAGAGCCGAAAAAAAAAAATTATATATATATATAATAAAATAAAAAAGAAGGGCAAGAATGAAAAGTGGGAACGAGAGGTCGAGAGTAGCTCTGTTCCAATCCTTCCGAAGGGGCACGGTTGTAAAAAGGGAAACCAGTTCTCGCTTCTTTTGTCATCAAAAAGTCGCGCCAAAACGCTATCCCGCCCCGCGGCGGAGAAAGCAGTGGCGTTTGCACCTTTCGGAACGCCCGTTAACCAGCTCCTCAAACAACGTGACGCCACTCGCCACGAGGACACGCATCAGCCTCTAAAGTGTACTGCCCCTTGTTTCTTTTTGATTGTTTGTTTTACCTAGCAACAAAACCACTGGAGTGTGCACTGCACATGCATTCACAGACAGAAAAAAAAAAAGAAAAAGAAAAAACGCCTGGTATAAAAAAGGTTAATGCACCCTGCTGCCAATCGAGCCACTCATTTGCTCCATGGGAAAAACAACAGCAAGAAAGCACACGTTTCACAGCACCACCACACTTCACTACCCGGTTGACGTCTATTTGGACAGCTTCGAATGCACCTGTGCACGCCTCAAAGTAAGCACTGCAACTCTCTAGCACACTTCGTCTTGCCTTCTTAAGTTGCTCACTAACGTTGCTAGGAGCGGCACATTCACAAAAAGAATTAACAACGTTTACAAACTGTTCGAACACACACACACACGCGCAACGGAAAAAAGAGAGAGATAAAATACAGAAAAGGGGAGTGAAAATCAAGGGAAACTACCGCATGTGCATTCGATGACAACAACTATTCTATTTGATATCTTTGCTTACCGACCCTAAACACGTGAGTGAAGTGAGTCCCTTGTGAGTCTCTTTTAAACCCCTCGCGGCACTCTCAAAGCGTAGATCCAGACGCTACAACTTATTACAACAAGAACTAAGTTAGCGATATGAGAGTTTTTCCCGCCTAACACTTCATCAGATTACTCTGCGTAGGATGTGCGTGATGGAAGGCAAATTCAGCAGGTACTTAACAGGGCCAATACTCGCGGCCAGCGCGGAGCCAAATCCCATCACGAAGACGATGCAAAGCTGGACGAACGGGAAAGGAAAGGGGATAGAAAGTTGCGTAAAGAGTGTGCTCTGCAACAGCATTGTCTGGGCTAGAGACATGCCCACCAATAGCCCCAAGAGACCCGACGACACCACCAGGACAAAAGCTTCCCACACGTAAACGCGGTAGACTTGTTTGCGCGACATCCCGAGGCACAGCACCACCCCAATCTCTTTCGACGAGTCGAGCACGTTGGCGGACATGCTGCTCATTAGCGAGCAGAAGCAAATTAGCATAATGACAACCTGAGTGACGATAAAGAAAACAGTGAAGATCGTCTCCACCGTCTCAACATCCTCCACCGCACTCTTCAGGTCGTGGATTGAATAGCCGACGTTTTTCTCGGAAAGCCACTCACGCAGGTACGTCTTAACTCGCTCGTACTGCAACGGGGACGATACACGCAGAAACACTGCGGCAAGCGACAGTACATTACAGCTCAAGTACGGCATCCCCGTGTGGCGCGCTGTAGATGGCAGCGACATAAGCACCTCACCCATGTTGTTCGGAAACTTCGTCATAAGAAAGACGGCGGAGCTGTCCATCACGGCAACGGCACGACCGGCTTTCAGCTGCACCTTCGATGTTGGCGACGTCAAGGTGGCATCGGAGTTGTTGACACCGCGGAGGAACGCCCGCACGTGCGTCTCAAAAAGAAACTCGTCGGAGAAGTTCCGTAGGGCGAAAACGCGGTTCGTAGTCGTAGCTATGACAGCGCGCTCCGCCGCCGACGCAGCGTAGAGGCTGCCGGTGAGGCCGTAGCGCCCCACGTCTGCGTCGTATCTGTTCACCTTCACAAAGGCACTGTTAACCACATCGTAAAAATTCGGCGGAACCGGATTGAGGCTGAGCGCGTAGTTCTCTTTCAGTCCAAACGTCTTCATGCGAATCTGCGATACTGGGAACAGGTTGCCGTCCGTTGGTGTCGCGACACGGTATGTCATACCCTGCACCACTTCTGTGCCCAGTGCGGCGTGCAGGTCGTGCTCGAGGTCTACGTAATCGGAGAAGAAGAAGCCACTGCCGCTGCTGGTCATGCCCATTAAATTCTCTGAGCGCAGAGGCGTGGGATCGTAGGTGTACGTTGTGCCATCGGCCAGACTCGTGGCACGCTCCGCGTAGGACGGTGTTGTGCCCAACTTCGGGCGTGAGGCGCGGTTCAGAAACAATGTGACGTCGCTGCCACGGCTTCGCAGCGTCGAGTACTTCAGCGAAGTGATTTCGATCTTAAAGGCAACGGTAATAAAGACGATGAAGCCGACAGAGAGGGCGTACATGATGGTCGTCTGCTGGTTGCGCCGGCGGTGTATCGAGAGGCTCTTCGACACCATCGTGCGCACCGCGGTAGGCTCCCAGAACAAGAGCAAGTAGCTCACCATCGTCTCCACCACGCGCTCGAAGTTCGTTGCAAGCATCACCAGCCCGCTCAGCATCCCAATCAGCACCAGAAAAAGAATGTAAAACATGAGGGAGAAGTTCAAGGTGATTAAGCTGGTGGGGAAGAAAGAGTACATGGCAAAACCGCTCACTGCACCGAGAAAACCAATGCCGAAGACGAGGAAGTCTGTCTCGCGAGAGCGATTGCGTTGGATACGGTACAGCACACCGGTGCCGCGGCCACGCGATGTGTTCAGCGCGTCGGGCAGGACCGTGGAGATGAGCGAGCGAATCGGCAGCAACGCAGCGAGGAAGGGGACACCTAAACCGGCTAGTGTGGCCCAGCCAACGGCTGGGCCTGACACACATAGCCCTAGCGGCACCGCCGTGTAGTTCATGATGACAGCGCGCACAATCCAGTACCCAATTTGTCCTGTGATAAGGCCTACCAGCCACCCTGGTAGCGCGAAGAAGTATGTGTTCGTGAAGACGAGCATGACAAGATGAGAGCGGGTGAAGCCAATCATGCGGTGGACAGCCAGTTCGTAGGTCTTCGTCTCAATGCCGATGGAGAGTAGCGTGTAGACGAGGATGGTGCTGACGAAGCTGAGGGCAAGAATGATTACAGAAATGATGAGACCAACAAATGAGTTGAAGAACTGCATCGTGTAGAGAAACGACAGCAGCGGTGTGCTCATCGTGATCTGGTTTGCGCCGATTTTTTCGGTGATGAGTACACCCCAGTCGAGCATACGAGAGCGAATTAGTTCAAAACTCGACTGCAGGTAAACCTCTTTACGCTCCTTCTCCGGGATTTTGAAGACAATGCGCGTTGCGTACTCGGCTGGTTTGACCAGACGGGCCGCTGTCCGCGACAATGTAGACACCGTCGGCGCGAGCGCGTCCACCACGATTCCTGTGAAGTCCGTCGGCGGAAACAAGACAAGGTTGTCGTTGTAGCTGCCCGGGAAGACATCATTGCCGATGACGGCACCCACGCGCACAGAGAGCAACAAGTTGGGGTTGGCGGTTTCGTGGTCGGTGAGTTCGTAGAAAACGTGGCGCAGGTCAGGGTCCATGACGCTGTTGATCAACAGCTGATCTCCTTTTGTAAGCTTCAACGTTTTCATCAGCGATGCAGACACCATCACACTGCCACAGGGTAGGCTTTCCAACACCCTGCCGCTCCGCTTCGCGGTGGCGTCTTTTGTAAAAGCCGGGTCCGTCGATGGATTCACCACCATCAAAGCAGCCCACTCCACGCTGCCAGAGCAGTAGCTTGACACGCATGTGTCCTGGCAAAGGACACGAGTGCGCTTCGCCGCCGTTTCGTTAGATGCAGCTTTAAACCACAGCGACTGGACGGAGTTGTCAGACAGCGTGCACAAGTCCTGTTTTCGCACACGCCCAGAGAAATCTATGCGGTACGAATGCATTTGATGTGTGGACGGTAGCGTCCTCAAGACGTGCGCAACACGCGTGTAGTTGAGAGATGCGGCCGATGCCGCAAAGCCCCCTGTACGCATCTCCAAGTCCACGGGTCCATAGCTGACTTCGGCCATGCGCAGCCCGACGATGGAGAAGCTCGAGAGGATGGTGATCATCACCACACAGACGCACACCACGCTGCAGACAGAACAGAAGCTGAGCAGGTAGGAACCTTTGCGGGACATGGCATCCCTCTTCGTGAGCTCGAGCATGAGCTGAAGGCGCGACGTCGGTCCAAACGCCTCCGCGCAGCTGTCCTTGATGTGCTTGTACCGCGTCATCCACGGGGTTTCGTCATCCGCGATGAAGTCAATTTGAGTCCGGTGATGCACCGCAAGGTTTTTGCTCGGGATGGGCACGACATTTGGCCCAGTGTCCGGAACGCACACGGTCATTTCGGTGGCGGCGGCAAAGCTATGCGCCGGTGCCATTTCGGGGATATCATTCCAGTGCGCAAACAAGTTTGGGGTTTTCTGTTTCCGACTTGGCCGTTGCGGGTATCCTTCTGAGAGCACAGATGTTGCTCGCATATCTCAGGTTTCCTCAGTCTTTTTCGCTCGGAAAAGAAAAACAGAAGCGAAGACAAGAATTATCTTTTTCCGGCGTGTCAGTTCTGGCGCTAGTTCTGTGCGAGGCTGGCAGTTAAGTGAAACTCGGCAGGAACTGCAGAACGGGCTAATGCAAATAAACGGAACGAGACGTCTACTAAAAAAAAAAGCTCTGATGAGAGACGACAGGCAGCAAATGCACTAAAACAGAAAAAAAAGAGGAATGCAATTAGGAAGCGTCAGCTTCCGCTAGACGGCTCGATAATAATGACAGTAAGGGCAGAAGATGAATAACCATCAGTATTTAGGCGGAGAGCATACGCCAAGTGAACTGCGCACGTTCACTCTCGAGGTACCCAGGTGGGAAAATACGAAGAAAAAAACTATTTTGTCAAAGCAGGTGTGCAGAATAGAGTCCTCTTTGGTTGCCTGAGAAAACCAATAACTTCTTCGAAGGAAAGTGCAGGTAACCTAGCAATATATATATCACTTTTTGATTACGAGTGCAGATGAAATGAGGGAGCATGAGCGCGCACACAGCCAATAGAAAAAAAAATCTGAGCCGCTGTTGGAAAAGGAAACGCAGCAGCACAACAAATCAGGCGAGAAAAACTAACAGCGAAGGGATTGAAACGCAGACTGTAGTGAAGAGAAAGGTACTGCTGTGGGGAGGGTGCATGGTACATGCGCATACTAATGTTACGGTATGCTGCAGATAGGAAGACCGCCGAGGCTAAAACGCCAACGTCGCGGTTCACTGAAGTTGATAGAACGCGGAATGGCATTTAATGCGTTCCGTCGTCGTATGACAATAATAATAGTAGCAGTATTATATATACATATACACATATCTATACCTACTTGGTTGTGTTGAGTATAATCAAGCAAATGCGGTGAGAAGCGATCGCGTGCTTTAAAGCTGATAAGCATACATGTAATAATCGAAAAAAAAAATCGGAAGTATAGTGCAATTTGGTAAACAGTGAGGAATGAGATGTCAGGTTATGGCAGCTTATCTTCCGTGACGAAGCCAATGTCACCGCTTCAGTGTTGCAGTTTGGGGAGTGTATTCATTTGCTTGCGTGTCAAATCAAGTTGACGTCGATGTTCCGACGGACCACCTCGCCCTTGGGTAGCAGACATGATTATGTCTCCAGGAATGCGAGTACTGGATGACTGCTGTCCCACCTGCTGACTTGCTAGTACACGTGTGTGCACAAGACGCTGCCTATCCTGATCGTACTCATAGACGGCACGTCCATCTTGCCGACAGCGACGACACAGAAAAGGCTGCCTTTGTTTCTTTTCCTCCAAATCCCCAAGCGTGCAGAACACACTGGGAGTTTGTGTGGCATCATCCGCAAGTGCCGGTTCGTGTAGCGTTGGCACACTTGCCATAGATTTTAGCAGAGTAACATGGAACAACGGGTTTTTGACAAGAATCGTCTCCAGAGTCGTAGAGACTATCGAAGGAATGCGTGGAGTGGTTAACAAAGGGACGTCTGGAGATACGTCTGCTGTCTCTGGAAAGCTGTTTTTGTGGTCTTCCCTCACGCTGCTGCTGCGCTTCTGTGGGTGATGTATGTATAGTAGAACGTGCCATAGAGTTTCCGCCACGGCGTACAACGCCGCTCCCAGTTGTCCTACCCGAGTAGCGAGTTTGCGTACCTGGAGCCCTCGCTTCACGTTTGTGAGAACATGGTGGCTGTAGTTGATTGGGTGCACCGTGCACAGCTGCGTCGTGGCGTCTTTACGCTCTGAAGGAAAAGCCGCGAACACACCCTTCGGCTCTTCAACTGGAGATTGCTCACCCTCCAATTCATTTAAGGCCTGCAGTAAATTGCGTACGGCTTCCGGCGAGACAGCTTCTGCGTCTGCCAAGGACACTAGTTGAGCTTTCCATGTGTCCCATTTCTCTCTGTCGAAGCTCCTTTTCATATTTGCCGGAAAGAGCAGACCAACTGTACGTGTGTGTATGTGATTCTTGTTTTGACGGCTTTTAAAAAGAGATGGCGGACGGCCATTAATATGTAAGCGGGTTTGTCGCTCTCAAAATAGATGATGCCTGCAACAGCTCGAGCGAGGAAACAAACGAGAAAACACAGATTTTCTTTGAACTGCTTAAATAGCGATGTTCTTCGCCATTTTCCCATTGCGGGACGGCTATGAACATCACACGCAGAAAGCTGACTCACTTCCGACAGCTGACCTTCAAAGAGCAGTAAAACACTTGTAAAGTCGGAACCTCTCGTTAATCACACTGCGAGAAACGAAGGAAAACCGGCTCGCAAAGCACTACCACCGGTATCAACTTCACCCGAACAACGATTAGGCAATCCTGCCGTTGCAAACCACTTCCATAGCAGCTGTCGAGCGTTTAGAGTTTGGCATTTTAGTACTACGTGCGAGCGTAGAACGCAATTCCAAATTTGAAGTACTTAACAACTTAAGGCGAAGAAACTCAGCAATGCACTTGTCACAAAAGAAAAATGAAAGAAATGTGAACGTACTTATGATGTCGCAGTGCATAAACAGTGGTTGTGATCAACGGTGTAGTTTACATCAATCTAGAAAAATCAAAGATATTATTGTGCCGGGATTTACGTACATGGGAACTAGCACGGGCGGATCAAAAAGAGAATCTAATTAATTGCATTTACAAGACGCTCAATGCGGCACACGCGGCGTACAGCTTGGAAACGTTCAAGGTAGCGTTTGGCGCTGCAGCAGCCGAAGTGTCCTCCGAGTCCGCTTCGCGTGCTTCCTCAGAAAAGACAGGACGCCACGTCAGCGGATATCCTCCATTCCCCGCCAACCCGTCACCATTGACAGTCGGCCGTCGTGAGTAGTCCAGTTCGTGCCCGCTACGAGCCTCTTGGACAAAAGCAACCGATCTGGCGCGTGTGGTGGCACGTGCGTTCGACGTCGACACTGGCGAGCCCTCAGCGTCGACACTCGAAAAAGTGATGGTGCACACGGGTTCGGATACCGCCGCCGAACCGGCGGTTGTGGTGGCCCCGCCTCCACTTCCTGCTGTGTTTACCTGCGAACCTGTCGGCACAAAAGCAGCATTCGCTTCGTCTCTTCCCTCCTTGCCATGTCCGTGGAAAGGGGAATGTTCACCTGGATGAGGTGACCGACCCGGGTGGCAAAGCGCTGCAGCTGTATCGACAGCACACGCGAATATTCCTCCTGTGCAACAGCAGAGATGCTGCCAACGTCTGTACCACCAACCTTCTTTGCGACGGCGGGCTTCTTGGGCGCCTTTTTGTTTGCTGCTCTTCTCTTCGAAGACGTGCCCAATGCACCGCCACCACCAGGGCCGCCAGATGTCGAGTGGCGTCGGTGACGGGAGACAAGAAGCCAAGCGCACGACTGAGGCTGATCAAACCGTAGTCCGGCAGCAACGCAGCCGCCATTGCCTTCTTTGTTACATCCTTTGAAGGCGCAGGAACCACGGAAGTGCGCTTCGACACAGAGGCGGAAGCGTGCGGAGGAGACACCCCTGCTGCCGCTGCACTCCCTCTCCTCTTCGCCTTTTCTGCTGTGTCTGAGGCAAAACCAGATGTTGCTGTTGTCGTCCCTCCCTCGGCTGTGGAAGTCAGAACAGGGGTTGCTGTGCTGTCGGTGCAGAACACGTGGGACATATCAGGGTAGAGAGGAAGGGCGTCAGGAACGGACGTGTCCACACCAAGCGTCGTAGAGAACGCACCAGCAGCTGTGGCTGCTGCAGCGACACCACGGGCAAGCTTTCGTCCAGCGCTTTCCTTAGTGTTGTATGGCGGTATGGAGGACATCCCAAGTGCCTTTACGTACTCCCCGCGCAAGGTGCGGCGCAACGGGTTGTCATCCCCGTTGTGGCCAGAACGTAGCCGCTCACAGGTCAGCGCGTATTGCTGACGCACATGTCCCTCAAAGATATCCCATTCCGGCAGCTCAACCACCTTGATCGACGCAGCATTCACGGAACTGTATTGTGAATGCGTATCCTCTGCCGAAGAACGACATGTTGGGATGGCACGTTGCACGACGCGACGGACCACCGCAGCGGCGGTGTTGGCGCACAGACGGCCCCATACGATGTACGTCATGCGCACCGCAAAAGCAATGTGCAGTAGCGAGCAGCTCTCCGCCTCCTCGCGCAGGTTGAACTCGGCATCTTCGACTTCCTGCATCACTCTGGTTGCTTCACTCCGTCGATGAGCCGCTAAAGGGTCGTCGTTGTCACTGCGGACGTTGCTTTTGTTGTTTACGCTCGCGTTATTGCTAGTGTTATTGGGGTAGCGACTGTGATGGAAACTGTTGTCACGACCAATAGTGTTCGTCAGCCGCGTCGGCCCGGCAGGGATGTTCAGCAGCAGTGGCGCGTCCGCAAACTGCTCAAGTTTTACTTCATCCTCCAGGCGCAACAACTCGTCATATTGGACGAAATGGTTCACCAAAGCCGTTGCGTGCTGTGTGCTGCCGTGAACGGCGGCGAGGGTGTTTGTCATTCCCTTTCGCAGAGACGCGATAGGGACTTGCCCGTCACAGTCTTCGGCGCCTTCAGCCGCGTATTTCTCGTGCCGCTCAGCGCAGCTCGTCAACACACTTTGCATAAGGAACGACTGCTGCTGCTGGAAGAGATCCAGCGTCAGGGTGAGGTAGGTATTGTAGAGGTGACGATTTGCCTTCGTGACCGGGTCCACCGTGAAGAGCTGAGCAACATCAACGAGGTGGGATGGCTGATCAAGTGAGAGCGCGAAGCGCAGACGCTGTAGCTGCAGCCCCGTCGGAGGCAAATAACCCACCACCGCGTACGGCTGCAAATCGCCACTCGTCGTCGTTGTTGCCGTCGTTACATCTGCTACGTTCGGGATGCTTCCGCGGCCGTTGCTTGTCACACTGCTTTTCATCAACGCATCTGTGAGGGAAAAGCGCGGGGTGCCGCAGCACGACACCGCGTAGGTGGCAAAGCAGTGCCGCTGCAGCAAGGCGAGTACGTCATCCAGAGTCAGCAGTCCGCGGGTCGCGCTGAGGCACTTCGTGACCTCGTGCCGGATCTTGCGATCATCATGCTTGCGCTGAAGGTAGCCGCGATCCTCTTTGGTGTTGGCAGCGGTAGTGGTGTTGCTGTATGACGCCACCGAGGTGAGGGGTGCGGTGGTAAAATCGGTCGCCTTTGGGCCGCAGCGGAGGCGGAAAGCGTCAAGGAGGGCAGTGTGGGGGGCAAGACGCTGCATGACGGCTTCCTCGAGCGTCGTCCATCTCGCTGGGGTGTCACCAAAAGCAAAAACAGAGAGGTTGTTTGTTGTGGAGGAGGCGCCGGCACCGCTGTTCGTCAGGTCCGCACCATCGGAGGACTTTGAGTCGATCAACGGGCTTTTGCCAGTTAAAGGAGAGGGTTTACTGTCAATGTCGCTGTCCGACCCTTTACGGTCCTGTTCCATTAAGTAAGTGCGGATGTTGTGTAATAACCGCAGCTCACGTGCGCGGCGTTGCGTGCCAGGGGACGAGTTGCCAGAGCCCTTTTGCCCCGACTCGCTGTTCGTGTCGTTCACGTCATCGCTCGATTGTGAGGGTGCTGACAGCGTGGAAGCACCCTGCGCATGCTCGTGCACATTTGCCTTGGCGCGGAACGGAATGATGCTACCGTAGCCCTCGCCGTCGCTATCGGCCTCGATCTCGTCATCTTGTCCATCCAGCGGCGCATCGTCAATGATTTGCACTGTTTTCATGAGTGATGTCAGCGGGTCGTCCACCTCTGCGGCCGCTTCCGCTGCTTCGGGGTCCAGCGTTGCAGCTGCATCACCGCAATCGCTGCGCTCACCGGATAAAAACTGAACTCGCTTCTCAAGCAGAGCAGCGCAATCGCGCTGGAGGCTCTCGAGGCTTGCAAAGAAATTCACGGCGACCATCTCAGGAATGAGTTGGTGGGACACTAAGTAGAAGAGTCGGAAGTCAGGGTCGTGTGACTTGTATTCCATAGTGTAGTAGTACAACGCGGCCAGCAACTCACGCACGTCGTCAGACAGCGCTGCCACCTCGGTGTCGTTGACCGACTCACTCAAGTTCAACTTGGGCGCGTCTGCCATGCTGGAAGCGGTCGCGGTGTTATTATTAACAGAGGCAGCAGCAGCAGTGGCAGTGGCAGAAGTTGAATTCCTCGTATGTTGTCGGAGAACCACCGCAAAGAAGACGCGGCCGGATTCCCACAACGCGGCGTCCGACGCTGATGCTGCCGCCCCTCCAGTCGACTTGCTGGCGGTACTACTGTTGTTGCCGCCGCTCTTCGCTGATGTGCCACGCGTCAGCACACCGCGCACGCGAAGCAGCGTGGGCGCGTCTGGTGGCGATGACCACGCTGAGGGAACAGGAACACCACCTACTGCGGGTGCGGCTTCCAGGTCGACCACGCCAGGCGGCACGCCCGTCGATATTCCGCTTCCGCCGACATTGGAGGATAGCTTTGTGAAGCGCGTCGCAAAGTCCACTAAAGCAGAAAGAAAGGTTGCAAAGGCAGGTGCGCTCTCCGTGAGTTCCGTGTCATCGTCTTCATCTTCCTCCTCTTCCATGTCCTCTCCATCACTGGGCGTAAGACCCTCCCCGGCCCGCAATGCTGAAGGAGCATTAACATCTGCAGAAGAGGGGGCACGAGGATGCTTAAATGCCCGTTGTTGCCCTAGTCGTTGCCGTTTTGCTTCAATAGCACGCACACGCATCTCCATCTGACACGCAAACGCAGTGAGCCGCTCCTTCCAGAAGCATCGCAGGACGAAGCGAATGGTAGCTTCGTCGTAGCGGTGCGTATTGGCGACGGGCGCGCTCAGAGACGCCAGCACCGGCGCTCCGTTGGACTTTGCATTTGGAGCAATAGCAGCAGCGGCATTTGCGGCTGACACCTCTGTTTGAAAAAAGGTACCGCTGCGACCGCGCAGGGGCAACAGCACGGACGCAACTGTGAGCACTGGTACAAACTTGCGGTTCAGCTCCCCGCTGTCGGGAAAGCTGTCCTGGCCACCGAGGTAGTCGATGCCGTAGCGCTCCGCCCAGCGTAGGACGCGGCACGCGACAGAGCCGTGCAGGTTCGTGCGCAGCTGCTTTGCTCGACCACGTCGCATCACTTCGGCCGTCACTTCACTCACAATGAGGCGCAAAACGAGAGAAGGATCGAAGCAGGAGCCGGCGTAGCAGCCTCCGTGAGGCGTACGAGCAAACAGTACCCATGACTGCGGCTCCACAACCTCCGCATTTGTTGAGCCAGCGGAGTTGTCAGATGCTTCGTTATTTGGCGCGAAGGGAGCGGCCATGATAGCCACCTGACGCTTTAGCTCCCCCTGGTCCTCCAACACCACGTAGTCACCGCGGTGCTGCGCTAGAGCGAGAAACAGGTAGACAGACCAGAGTGGACGCGCCGTCAGCAGATAATCAACGTACGAGTATCGGCCCTCTATCGTGCTCAGCTCCTCAAAGCCCCACATGAGCTTCTCGTACTTCTCCTCGAGTGAGCGATGGCGGCGCTCGCAAAGTTGCACGTATGCGTCCCGCCGCGCCACCCGCCGCTCCAGTCGTTCCAGATAGTGGAAGGCGTCGGCGAGGTGGTTGTGCGCGGCGGTGGCCTCTTTCTCAGTGTTCTCGAATGCGCGCCGCGACTCCTGCAGGGCCCGCTCCGCCTCACGCCACAGCTGACTCACCCGAGCCGCCTCCTGCTTCGCCTCGTTAATTTGGTTGCTCGCCAACTGCTTCGCGTGCTGAGTGCGCTGCTTGTTCTGCTTCGTCGCGGCGGCGAGGGCATCGTTGGTCCGATCCTTCCAGCCGTCCAGCTCTCGCCGCAGCACCTCCAGTTTGCCCTCCATCGCGTGGTGCTCGGCGTACCAGTGAGCCGCAGCTTCCTCGGAAGCCCGCATCTGTTCTGCAAAGAGCTTGTTCTCGCTCTCAAGCTCGTGCAGGCGAACGCATTTGGCGTTGAAAGCGGCCTCGAGCTGTTGCAGCTGTGTGCGCAGGTAAGTCACTTCATATCCGTGGTGGTCCATCACGACAGCGCTGCCATCTGCCGCAACCAGCTCCCCACCACCGCGGCCATTACTTGACACAACGTCCGGGTAGCCCTGACCGAGTGCCTGCTCGTCCACTTCGCGAAAGAGCTGGGCCTCAGTTAGGCGGTTTACGTCGCTGCACGGGTCGGCGAGCGAGTCGTCCCGCGGCGGCGATGGCTGCTGCCGCAGCCTTCCTCCCTCCGCTAGTGCGGTGCCTGCGGTTTTCCTCACAGCGTTGACAGCAACCTGCGACGACGACGGCGGGAGAGTGCCATTCCACTGAATCGTCTCGTCAAGCGGTTTGGCAGCATTGGGCAGATGAGGGCTTCCAGGTTCCTCCCTGCTGGACAGCAGTTTCATTCGGCTGTTCATCATCTGTGTTCGCGTGTCACGCAGCAGTGCCCTGAAGCCAGCGGAGCTGGCAGGCAAAAAAAACACGTTGCCGTAGCCAAAAAGATCCCCAGCGGGGACGCAATCGTTGTCAGAACTTGCCCCTGTCCTCGTCCCTGCAACATCCCCGGTCGACGGGTGAGGGGGCATGTTGAATGGAGGGGTTTTGGTGCTGCCGGAGGTTGAAATCGACGGCAGCGCACCAGGACTGGTGAAGGACGGTGTAGACTGTCGAATGGAAGTGCTGTCCAGCGGATCCACCAGCAGCGGACGCTGGCTTTGAATCAGCGCCACCTCTGACGCTTTCAGCCGAACCACGTGCATCACCTCCCGATCCAGTAGCCCACGAATGTCGTCACCGTAGACTTCGGGGTGGCTGCAAACGTACTGTAGACACTGCCGCAGCGCCGCGAGTGGGTCCATCACGGTTGTGGTAGTAGTTTTTGTTGGTGTTGGGTCTGGTGGCGCGGCTTCCTCCTCCAAGCCCGGGCTCGCAGTGGCTATCCACACTGGCGGCAGTGGTGAGCGTGATGTAGACGCTTGACTACGCGCACGCGACGTGTGCGCTGCGGTGCCTTTTTTCGATCTCCGCAGCGGAGTAAAGTACTGTGGTGCAGCGGCAACAGCAAGACCATCGCCGGCGCCTTCTGTCTTTGCCCACAGTTTTTTGTGAAGGGGGTCGCTTGTGTACATCGTGAAAAACAAAACAGTCAATAAAAAAAAACTCTTTTTTCTTTCTCTTCGCAACAACGACAGAAACAAAGCAAGACTACTAGACGACCAACAGCAACCGACCTCTAACTCTTTCGGCCTCTAAAAGACGGAAAGGGGGAGGAGGAAAGAAGAATGGATGCAGACGAACGTTGAAGACCAAAAACACCGCCCTTCGACCGTCATTTCCTCTCACCACAGCTCCCGCAACCCGCTTTTCTTCCTCTTTTGGTGACAAGGGAAATAAGGCAGTTACTTTGCGAACGAGAAGCAAGCGACCGTACAAGTCCAGAAGGCGTTCTACCAACCGTTGAGACAAGTTCCACAGCGTCAGTTTTGTTTTTTTAGGTTCGATACGACGTTAATGTCCACCTTTTCGCGTACGACATTTCCATCAAGTATTCGGAAAACAATACAATCCCTACTCGTGGCACCTCGGTCACCTTACGTTGCTCTGCAGCCACACCCTAATCAACCACCTCAATCCGCACCTTCCGCCACCGGGCCACGTGTAAGCAAACGCTGCGTCACTTCGTCAGCCGCGTCTCTGCGACGCCAGTGGCCCACATCATCTCGAGGCGCGCTAGAAACGCAGGGAAAGGAATAAACGGTTTATGAACTTGCAGTACCAGCAGCAGGCGAAGCCCCATCTAACTCAACGGCTGCTTCACGTGCCACACGCAACCGTTGGCTAAATACCAAGGCCGCGTTTGAATAAGCACTCATACTCGCCCCGAGGTTTTCACCATTCCCGGCTGCACCGCAGTGACGGCAGCCGCCGAGGCCTAAGGACTCGCCAGCTATTCAATTGAGGTGGCTCTCTTGGTGGGTGCAGACCTGCAACGAACTCGCCACGAGGTGGCGGGCTAAGACCAGCGTCTTGAGCGCAGATAGCCCGCTGCAGTTCCACTGGGCACATCACAAAGTGCGCCCACGAGTGCGCTCAGCTCCACCACAGCGCCGCAACGAAATGGTCTTGGCACTCCAGCGAGTAGGATCGATAACTCGCAGACACGAGTTTCCGCAGCTTGCCTCATACGTATGCGTTACCGCAAGTCCTTCTAGCCTGGGACCAACCCCAACCCGTCCGCCCTGCCAACATCCCCGCAACCTAACACTGTAGGTTGCCGCAAGCGCGCTAGGTTCCCCTTCTTAGTGAGCAGGAGGTCCTGGTAGCACTGCGTGGTTGGCCGGCATCATTAAAGGGGATGCCTTTATAATTAAGAAGAAGGCATCTTTTTTTGGTGAACGCACAAGCTCACTCTCAGAGTGTGTGTAAGTTCCCTCGATTGGATTACTTCAAATTTCGTCGCTTTCTTTTCTTATTGTCTACTCGATCAAACCCTGCTGCTCAGTAAACACAAACCTAGTGTTTCTCATTGTCGTGGTGTCTTTACTGGAGCTATTGGCGCACAGGAAAGCAAACGTTGTAGACACGCGGCAAACAGCATCGGTTTCGACGGTTTATTTGCGAAGAAAGGAGGCACGCTACATGGAAGATGCAGATGCAGGCGTCGAAACGAAGCGGGACATAAATCTCCAGTAGAAGGTAGAACCCACACTGTCACATAAACGACAGCTCGAGATGACAACATCAAAGTATCCACCACCACCACCACCCCAAAAAGAAAAAGAAAACACACACACGCATATATATATATATATATATATATAGACCGATAGATAACGTAGAGGTAGATAAAGGAGAGCACGAACACAAATGCAAACGTACGGGTAAAGGAGAGAGCACAAGGAGGTTACATCTGAACGGGCAAAACTGAAAGTGAGAAACTTGTTATGTTCGTATAAGCGAACGGAAGTAAGTGTTTGACTCCCACCGCGCGAAATAAAGAAACTCCATCACAGCACAGCTTTTAGCTCAACACGTATAAAAGGAAAATAATACACTTCAGCATACGCACTCTCACAAAAGCTGACGAGAAATGACGACAAATGGCAGGTGAAAAACGCTTCGACCAGGATCACGGGAGAAAACACGTGAAGAGAAGCACAGCCGCTTTTTTTTTTATTTTTAGTATGAACGCTGCTGCTTATTTACTTCGCCGCACCTCAGTGTCTTGAACTGCGAAGTACTTTTTAACACTTACCTTTGCTGGTCCTTACGCTGCCGGCGCCTTGAAAACAAACTTTTAGGTTCACAGCCTTCTCCTCTACGGGCCAAACTCCCTGGTGCTACTGTCCCTGTGGGGCGGCTCTTTCCGTCCGCACGGGCTGACGATGTCACTCGTTGCTACATGAAAAGAATCGTTTTCGTTGTACTGGCGGTTACGGTCTCCAAAGGAGGCGAGCAGCCGCACCAGCGCCTCCTTGCCGTGCTCTTCGCACTGCACTATCCACGGGCTCTTCAGCAGGTCCACCGCCGTTCCGCGGTCGTCAGGGTTTTGGCGTAGGCAAGAATCGATGAAGTCCTGCGCCTCCTGACTACACCCAGTGTCGGCCATGATCGGGTACTTGTCCACGCTATTTACCTCGCGCAACAGCGCCATGAAGCCATTCTGTACCGACGAGAATGGGTAGTGGCCGAGCAGGATTTGTGCCACAACGACGCCAACACTCCAGATGTCGCTCGGCGTGCTATAGCGGCGGCCCTGAATGCGCTCCGGGCTCATGTACGTTGCTGTGCCCACAAAGGAGTTCACGCCGATCGTTTCGGCGCTCGTCGCAATGCCGAAGTCCGCCAGCTTCACGCACCCGTTTGACGATAGCAGGACGTTCGCAGGTTTGATGTCGCGGTGTATCTGCCGCATCGACTTGTGTTGATTTGCCTCTGTCACGATGTTTGACTTCGCGTGCAACATCGCCAGAGCGTGCAGCATCTGCGAGGCGATGTAGCCCGCGACCTCCTCTGGCACTTTCACCTTCTCCGCAATCAGCTCATCAATGTTGCCCCAGTCCATGTATTCCATCACCAGCCGGAGCGCCCCGTTGCGATAGAAGGCGTTGTACAGTGTCACAGTGAAGTCGTTTGACTGCGCCGTGAAGATGTTGCGCAGCTCCGCCGCGACGGTCTGCCGCGTGCGGTTGTCCACCGTGTTCGGAATCGTAATCTTCTTCACCGCAAAGACGGACTTGTCCGGTGTGACGTACATAGAGACGTTGCCTTGCGTGCCCTGGCCCAGCTGGCGGACTCCCTTCAAGTTGTCTATATTCAGGTCTGGTCGGCGCACCTGTAGGTCGCCTTCGCCGATGAACTCGACGCCGCGGGGGCCGACGCGGATGTTGCCGACCTCAAATTCGTTGCTCTCCTCCGGCGGCTCAGGCGGCGCCGTCTTCTTAGGCGGCAGGCGCTTCAACAGTTTCGGCGGCATGAGCAGGTAAAAGAAGTGAAAGCGGAAGAAAGCTGCTCTCAACGGAGTTTCGAAAATAAAAAGCTAAGAAAGTGTTAAAGTTGTAAATTGCAACAGTGACGAAGATCCCACCAGTTTTTTGTGAGTTTTGTGTATGGGAAGGCAGGGGAGAGATGAAGCACAATCAACGTGTAGGTGATAAGCAATATGAGAAGAGGGAAAGCTGCCACACGGACGAAAACGCGCGAGGGTAGGTTGGCCAAGGCGCGTTCAACCAGAATTAAATGGGAAAAAAAAACGGAAAAGAGTGTGCAAAATTCTGCAAAGGCTTGTGTGAAACTGACCAAAGAAAACCTGTGGTTGCAAAAAAAGCAAAAAACAACCGAATGCAAAACACCGTGCCCGTACAGTAATACAGGTGGGAGCTCTCTGGAACAAAGCAGGTCCTCCCGTTCAGGTGAATACGCGTCGTTGCAGGTTGACAGCGTTGCTCAAATGTGCTTTACACGAAGCGAGGGCGTATATAAGAAGCAAAAAGCTCGTGGGCAGTCCGTCAAATAAAAAGAGAGAGAGAGAACGTAGCTAACAAAATGATGACGCAGCACTCCGGCATTTTAGAAAAAGAAAACGAGGGAGGGAAAGAAAGGTGGAAATAGAAGAGCAGTTGTTGCAAGTCTAAGTTGTGTGTTTACCTGCCCGTTAAAGCAATGTACGTTACAAACACGGTGACTGACAGAAAAAAAAAACGCGATATGCATACATGTACATATACATATACATATACATATACATATACATATACATATATATATATATATATATATGCAAGGCAGAATGAGTTGTCTTCAGCGAAGAACGCTCAGCAGCATTCATTCAGCTGAGCATAGTTCGCAGGGGCTTGAGCTAGGGATTGCGATAACATCGTCGCGTGCCTTTCACCTTGATTTGCGTGAATGTATCTTTCGCGGACCACACACAAGAAAAAAAAAAAGAAAACATTGAAGTCGACGCGGCGTGAAACTTGCAAAGACTGTGAAGATGAATAAGACGGGGAGAAAAGAAATATACAGATAGATAACGAGAAGTGCTGCAACCAACGCCTTCGTGCCAGACCCCAACAATATACAGAGTGTTGTTATTTAAAACGCTTGATAGGAGCGACAGGCCGCGTAAACTAAAACAACGTCAGTATTCGCATCTATCTCAAACAAGTAACACTCTCGGTGCAAGGATAGGGAATCACGAAACCCACGCAGGGTATCGAACAAAATTCTGACTTCCATAACGCAATCCTACTTGCGGAACTTGACGATCGGCATTTTCTTACCCTTCATCTCTTGACTTTCACACTCAAAGTACTGCGGATAGGCTCTGATGGCGCGTTTCAGCGTGCCGTAGTGATCGCATAGAGTGTTCACCGCCGCTGCGGAGAGATGGAGAAAACGTAGAGCTGTTAATGTGACGCCCTCCGGTCCGATCGGGGCCTGCAGTAGCTCCCCCACTGCGTCCTCGACGCTCATCGGCGTCTCGTCGCCCTTGACACAACCAGGCTTGTCAGTCACCGAGCGCTTCGCCAACATCGTCACACCACGATCCGTGAGCACGGTCAGATACTTGCTGGCAGCGAAGTTTGCCCGGTACGGCAGCGCTGCGCGCAGCACCGGCGGCAGACGGTGAACAACCGTCGTGATGCGCACCGGGTAGTCGGGAAGAAAATTTGCGATCTCTTCGTGCAGCACATCGGGTAAGAAGATGGGGTTCGTCGGATCCAACAGAAGCAAGTGACGCCGCGACGTCGGCACGCGGCCTTCTCCGCCGATGCGGGCGAAGAGGGCACGTTCATTCTCACCGACAAGGGCGGCGGACTGCGTCTCGTTGTCGTCGAAGGTGCGCGGGAGTACCACCCGCTCTTCCGACTTGAAGCGCCGCTCCATAAATGGTATCGGTGCAAGCTTTCCCTCGGGATCGTGCGCTATTACGTAGAGCAAATCATTGCTCAGCTCAAACAGCTTGCCGTGGTAGCGCAGGAAGTTCACGAGACCTTTGTACTCACGGCGCAGGTAATGCCGTTGCTCCACTGTATAGCCATGATACAGCCGCTCCACCGGCACCCACCTCCACAGCAGCAACGGATGTGCAAAGGGGTGGTGCCGCTGCGCAGATTTCACAAAGAAGTTGCTGGACTTGTCACCGAGTCCCGACGACGGTGGCGGCGCCAGAAAGCGCGCCGCCAGCGACGCTAGCTCGACATCGGGGCTCGTTGTCTCGTCCCAGTCACTGAGGCTGCGCGGAGCGACGTCAGGAGGCAGGCGACGCACGTAAATGTCCTCCAACGGCAACCCAAACGTAGTGAGGTCATTGTCGATGGACGCACCTGGCGGCAGCGGCGTCCGCATGCCGCGCGCAGGTGCAAAGTCGCTCCCTTCGTCACCATCGCTGTCAGTAGAGTGAGTGTCGCTGCTGTTTCTCCTCTGGCCACCGTTGTTCTTGTCGTAGTTGCCACCGTCCTTGCCATGCGAGTGGAAACGATTGTACTCAGCATCCATCTCGTCACCGTCATACTCTTCTTCACTCAAGGTAAAAGGTTTGTCATCGTCCTCGTTGAAAGCGAGGCTGCCATCCTTGTTGGTGCCGTTACCGTCGCCAAAGCAGCCAACGTTGTTGTGGATCGATGTGCTTCCACTGTCATTCTGTGGCAACCCTGCAGCTGCCGGCTCTGTTAAAACGGTGCCGCCTTCTGGACCGACGAGGATATCCTCCACGTCGATTAAGTCATCCACTATGGCCCGCTGGAAACGTGCAGAACTCTTCGCTTCGTCTTCTTTAGAAGAACGGCGCAAATCCGGCGTAGAAGCAGTTGGCGTCGTCGATGACGTGTTACCTGCTTTTTTAACCGTTGAGTTCGCTTCACCGCTGCCCCGGTTGACAGAGTGTTCACGTTGATTTTCACTTTCCAAGCTGTCTTCCGTGAAGCCCTCTTCATCATCCAATACGTCGTCCTCGTCTAACATTTGCTCAGTGCCTCCTCTAGCTGCCGTGCCTGCTGCGGCAGCAGTAGCAGAACTTGCAAGCGCTTTCGACGCTTTACGCTCTGCGCGAGCCGCCAGCAGAACGCTGCCCTCAACGAAGATGTTCGGGTCACTTTCGGTAAGACTCATTATTTGAAAAACGTGCACGTACTGGGAGAGCACGCTTAGAATGACCTGTTCAGGCAAGCTGCCTAGCAACCTCACGTCCTCCGGTGGAAAGGAGTTAATCCACTGCGCCACGTTCAGCGGTGCGTAGCGGTTCTTTAAGTACGACTGCGTCTTTCTCTCCGCATAAGTCTTGCTCGCCGTGTCAGCAGCGTCGGCCGGCGGGGTCGGGAAACGGGGCAAGTTGCGCACCAGCATGTGAAATACTTTAACTGTAAGTGGCATCCGCTTCTCAGATGATTGACCTGAAGCCGTTCCGGGTTTGCCAGAAGAAGCAGCATCTGCTTTGTCGTCGTCCACACCCCGCAGCGCCAGCGGAGACGCCGTGGAGCCGGATGGAAGCGTCGCCGTATTGGAGTCTTGGTAGCCTATCTGCTCGTGGACGCGGTACTTGCGCATCGCGCTGTCCGCCTTCCCGTAGCTCGGGTGCTGCCGCACGAACCAGTATGTGGAATTCAACTGAATGATCGCAGTGGAAAAACGGCGGTAGTTGTAGTTAAATAGCATCGGATAGCGGTTGAACAGCTGATAACCAATGTTTTTCTCCCCGATGTCCTGATCGATTCTGCGCATAAGGGACGGTGGTATAGCAGCAACAACTCTGGGCAGTTCAACGGGGAACGTAGGAACAAAAGGGAGAAGTGCCTCTGCTACTTCTGACGGGGTGTAATAGCCGCCCTGCCGGTACACCTGGTCCAGCCGCCGCACGTCCTCTCCGAGGTAGGTGATCATGGCGTCCGGTGGCAGCAAAGAAATCTCACGCGACCCTTCGCTCCGGCGGCGAACCGACAAGCCTTTCATGATTGGGTACGACTCCAGCCGCCATCGCTCCACCTCCTCCTTCCGTAGTGGGGGGATCGATGTGTCAATGACGAAGGAACGAAAGAGGCCCTTCAGAATTACATGCTTTGACGTCTTGCCATCATCGTCAGCGGCACCGTCTTTGCCAACACTGTTTTTCGAGTCGGGGCTGCTGGTATTTCTGTTGCTGTTGCTGATGTTTTCCGTTATTTCCTGCTTGCGTTTCACCGTCGTAGACACAGTACACGCTTTCATGAACCGTTTCTCCTCCTCTGCGCTGAAGTAGTAGTCGATCCCAGGCGTCCAGTCCACCACCTGCTTCTCCGGCAGCAGAGAACGACGCTTGGAAGCAGTCGTCTTCGTGATAGGTGATTCTGGCGACGGTGCATCCGGAGATGACGGCGTCGAGCGGCTCGAATGCCCGCGTCGCTGCACCGCCTTCAGCAAAATGAGTTGCGGTGCCACACTCCACGATCGCGGAAACATCTCTGTCTGATATCTTCCTCCGTGTCAGGAAGGAGAGATGAAAATTCTTCTCTTTTTTTCTAAGTACAAAACCACCGGTTGCCGCAAAAGTCGTTATTGGTCAGTATGTGGAGTGACTGTCGCAGAAACAACATGACAAAACGTCCTTTTTGCGGACTCGAGCTAGTAAGCAAGTAAAACGTGAAGTATAAATGCGAACGAAAGCAGGTGAGGAGAGATACGAAGAGAAACAAACAAACAAAAAAACAGTCTTCAGGCGACAAGCACAAATCAGTGTTAATTGTTGAATGCTAAAACAGTTATAGTGTGTGTCAATTGAGAGGCGTTTTCACTGCGGCTTTGAAGCAACATTCGATGCTTAACGTGAAGCCAAGTGGCGCTGAGATTGAAGTTGCGATATATATGATATGGCATAGGATGCTTAATCTTCCGAACCCAACAACGCACATAACCAATTGACAGTTTGTGATTCTGTAAACAAAGCTGTTCCTTCGCCTGTAGCCACTTTATTTATAAGCCAGATTCAGGAAGAATCTGGCTTACAGCTGTATCAAAAAAAGACTAACCTAAAGGTAGTTTCAGTACTACGTAGGCAGGAAGTACAAGTACAGGCAACAATAGAATTATGCAACTCCAGCCGTTGAACAACGCTGCTTACACCTACCCCAAGCTTCTTCAACCTTTTTGCTAAGCAACAGTATCTTCAATCTCGTGGGACACCGGGCACGTCCACCACATCCTCGTTGGAGAAAGACCGGAAAGTGATGCGGTCGAGCAAAAAGACGCAGTTGTAAAACAGCCAAGAGGTAAAGCGAAGCCACCACGAGCGCTGTTTATGGTCCTCTAACCGAACCTCTACGCTCTCCGCCAGGTCTTTCAAAAACTGCGTCTCCATCTCCTTCGCGACGGCCAGGTCGAGGTGACATAGACATACCTCTAAGTTGCGGTTGCTCATCAGATCCCAGTTGTAGCTCCCAATTGAGCTCCACATGCTGTCCACCACCACGGTCTTGGCGTGCATAATTTGCTCCCCTTTGAATTCGTAAATCTTGACGCCAGCTGACAGCAGCCGCTCCGTAATGTAGTTCGACGCGTGCCACATAAACCACGGGTCGGTGGTTTGATTACTGCCGGCAAGCAGGCGCACATCCACGCCGCGGCCCGCGGCCTGCACTAGCGCGGTAAACAGCTTCCGCGGTGGCAGGTAGTACGGCGTCGTGATCCAGATCCGACGATGGCACTTACGCGTGACTTGCCACAACGCATACTGAATCGAGTAGTCGCGGTAGCGTGGGTTGCACGAAAGGATCTGCGTTGAGGGCTGGCGCCGCAGGAGGTACAACTCCGCCTCCGGAACGGGTTCGCAGTCCAGCAGCGGCATACGACGCAGCAAGTCGGTGTAGGCGCGTTTGTGGGGAAGGTCAGTGGCGCGGTAGAGGGCGTCCCGCCGCGCGACCATTAGCTTGCGCCGCATAGCCGACGTCTTCGATGTCGAAGGCTTCCCGTTGGTGGCGGGTGCGGTGGGTGACGTGCTGTCCGAGTTGGACATGTTATTACCGCGCTCGACACCGCCGCTCTGCTCATTTTCAATTCCTCCCGATGCCGGCCTCGTTGCTCGAAGATCTGCTTGCATCATCTTTAAGTCGGTAGTCGTCAAAGTCGGATTTTCGGATCCATTTGCATCCCCATCCACTTCCGCGCTGCGCTCCTGCTCCTCCAGCATTTTCTGCGCAATCTTTGCCGCCTCCACGTCAAAGTCAGCATCAGTTGTGCCCTCTTTATTCCATTGCATCAACGTCAGCAGCTGGTTCTTCTGCTTCTGCCAACGCACCCGCATCACTTTCACGGAGGCCGACGGAACGTCCTGCAGCCGCCGTCCGCTGTGCCACCGCTCTGCTTGGAAAGCGCGATAGAGCTCATTGCGTTCCATGCGTGCACAGCCCTCCTTTACCCGGCGAGTAATCTGTTGTGACGCAATCTGTCGCCACCGTCGCCAGCCGTACTTCCACGGATGCGGCTGCTTTGTGTCTCGGTACACCTCTGCGAGGTGCGCTGCAGCAGGGCCGTAAACAGAGCAATGCGTGTCGCGGAACTTTCCGGTACCACCCGCCGCCCTCCCGCAGTACTCGTTACCGATGTTCAGTCCACCACAGAAGCCATGCTCCGCATCCACCAACAGGATCTTGCGGTGGTTGCGCAGCCCGGGACTGCGCCTCCAGTCTAAGCCGCGGACAAAGTACTCAAAAACGCTGCGAAAAAATGGGCGGTACGGGATCACCTTTGCACCACACTGCTTCAGCTCCTCGGTGAGCCGTGCGCGGCCGGAGATGTTGCCGCCGCAGTCATACAGCAACTCCGTGTCACAGCCGCGCTGGTGCGCCTGGACAAGTTTGTGAACCGTGGACTGACCAATAAAGTCGTCTTTGCAGATGTAGGTCTGCCAGTGCACCCGCCGTTGGGCGCCGTCGATGGCGGCCCACATTCGCTGAAACGCCGTCGCACTGTCATGGTACGGGATGACGGTGTTGCCCTGGGAGACCTTCCCGAGGACGGCGAGGGATCCGAGAATGTCGTCCCATCGCTTGTCAAATGGTACTGCGCTGTAGTAACGTTTTGCGCCGTGGTAAGTGGCCTGCATCTTGTCAAGGTAGAAGGAGGCCGCGGCGCTGGCGGCATCTGCAGTGCTCTGGCTACCCTGGTGGATCGCGTTTCTAGTTTTGCCGTGCTTTATGCGTCTTGCATAATTGTCCGTTCTCGCAAATGATGACGCATGAAGATTACGACTCGCATCGCTTCCCTCCGACGGCTCCTTACCTTCACAAGCGCCAGATGACGCAGGAGAAAAGGAGGAAGAGGTCAGCGTAGAGGTGGAAGAGACGGCTGGAGATTCTAATCTGTGTGCAGCAGAAGCTAAGAGCTGCTCATAAGCGCCGACAGCTGCGTGAAAGGCTTGCTGCAGTTTCGCTCGCATGTTCGCCGTGGTTTGGATTTGAACACGTAGCTGTTGAAGGCGCTCCAGTATCGACAGCATACTGCCGCGTTCGCTGGTAGTGCCTTTACCTGTCCAAGGGTACACTCCCAACGGAGAAAAAAGAGACTTGCGATCGGCAGGGGTCGTCGCGGTAGCACATTGTCGCTGCGCCGTGGAGCTGTTGTTTTTAAATCCAGCAGTTGGCGCTGTGCTGCTGAAGGTGGACGGAAAAGGCGCACCCGCTGCCGCGTGTGTCCCTGACGCTCCCACAGCTGCCCTTTCATCCCTCATGTTCATTGAATGCAGAGCTTCCTGGGCGACATTTTGGATGCGGCGCTTTGGAGAGTTCTTTACGTTGTTCAAACTGACGTTTTGGATCAAAGCGCGAAAGTTCAGTTTTGGTGCCATTGAATTCTAAAGCAGTCAAGAAGACGGCCGCGCCGAGGCGAAAGAAAAAGGAGTGGAATTTAAGGTCTAATAAAAGCCGTAATAAAATGACGTTCTCCAGGTGGGATACGCACAGAGCCCTGCCAATATATATATATATATATATATGTATATTAGACGTAAGTGCTTACGGCTACTACCAAAAGGAGTGTTTATTTCCGGTTTAAAAGACGAGTTGGCTTCTCGGCACTTGAGAAATGCACTTTCAACACCAACACAAAGAGTGCACAACGGCGTCGCTGGCCAATAGAATACCAATAAATAACAAAAAAAAAAAAAGATGGGCTGGTGGGTCCAAATAACCCACCAAAACAGAGAAAACATAAGTCAGCGCGTAGTGACGCCAACGCAGACCTCGTCGGCTTAAAGCAAGTTGTCTTGGTGCTAAATCAGGAAAAAAAACTTTGTTTTAGAGTAATCTAGTTTGTATCGCCTTTCATGTTCCATAAGTGCAGTGTTGCACACGTCGCCTACTCCCCCTCCCCTTACTGCGTTTGTGCCAAATGGAAAATTGTGGCATTGTACGGCGAGTGGCTGTGCAATCTTAAGGAAAATAAAATGTAAATGAGGTGAGTGTGTACTTGGTTATCACAGTGTCTAGACAGAACCCAGACACCAGCGTCTTTGCCGTGTCCAGCACTCTACTAACAGTTGTGAAACGCAACGCAAGCACATCTTCTGATAACAAGTGTTAGCTTGGCCACGCCCGCCTTACCCTCTTTCACGCATTTCGACAGCTCCAACGCCCGCCCAAACTGTATTTATCGAATGCCCTGCCTGTTCTACATCTGATCATTATGTGAAGCACCACACAAACGCCACCTCTCACCATCAACTTAAGAATAATCACCTACGTTTCTTGAAGCAGCACTTCCAAATGAACCGAAAACAAAAACGAGGTGCAAGACGAGACTATGCACTCCTTTAGTCGTTTAAAAGCACACATACGGCTTGCCTTGTAATGCACAACAACAGCACTTCTCCGTAAAACCTCTTCACTGGTCACGATACCTCTGGGAGCGGCTCTTGCGCTTCAGGAGCCCCGCATCCTCCGTCTCGAGAAACACTACCTTGCGCCGCTCCACTTCCTCGTTGCGTTGCCGCTCCAACAGCATTTGCTCCTCTTCCGTTTGCATCGGGAACTTCAACGGCCACCAGTCGGGCAAGTTCACCCAGTCGTATACCTCAGGTGTCATGTGGCTCATGAAGGTCTGTGCGTCAAGCCGCGTATCATCGGCAGAGCGCGACAGCATGACCGCCTCACGTGTGCGCTTGTCCTCCTCTTCGATAGGGCGGTTATCAAACAGGTAAGCGCGGTACATCGGCTGCAACTCGGGTGATACCTTGTGCACAGGAACCTGCCGCACCTGCTGCTCGTGAAGAAAGACGCACAGCCGCCGTCGGTGATAGTAGTTCATTGCATAGCAGCCTAAGCCGTATACGACACCGAAGAAACCGCCAAGAAACATGCCTTGCCCCAGCGAGCCCATCTGCGACGCTAGTGTTAGCACCACCGCTCCTGCCGTACCGGATACAATAGGGTAGTAGAACTTATCGTGGTACTGATTCCGCACAACCAGCAAATGGTGGAAGGCGCTCGTCAGCAGGCCGACGGCGGCGACGGTTGAGGTGTAGCGCCACATAATCCGGTAGCGGCCAATGTACCGACCTTCCACGCGTGATTGGCGAAAGCCAATGCAGAAGCCCGCAACGGCGCCGTAGCAGGCAACAGGAAAGACGCTCTGCAAAAAGCCGCGCCGCCAGCGCCACTCCATGTAATTGTCCACCTCCACACCGTAGCGGTGTGGGGGCAGACCGCCGTTGCGCACGGTGGTGTAAATGTCGTCCGCACTTGTGGAGGAGCCGATAGCACTGCTGCTGGTGCTGCTGCTGCTGCTTTGGAAGCGGTCATCGTTTCCAGTACGAAAGGGCCACAGCGACATGGTAAAAGCAGAAGAATTAACAGCTGAAAGGCAAGCGTGAAACCAACTACACAGTGATGATCAGCCGATACACAAGCAGGCGGTGTGGAGAGTCTACATACGCGGGCGCGATACCCTTCTTACGACAGAAAAAAAAAGAGGAGAAAATTGGTGGAGAACAAGGGAGTTGGAGAGAAAGCGAGGTTCTACGCTTCTATGAGCATCCTCTGAAACGGAAAAACGGTAGCATTTCATTATTCTCTCGCACAGCACAACGAATCTCTGCAAGACGCACGTATTCACATGTCACGCCAAACCTAAACTTTCTTGAGCCATGAAAAATTAATCTCAGAGACAGTACTACGCCGTTCAGAGATAGCTAATTTTGATCTAGGCGACTGCTACGCATTAGCAGCAGTCCAAGATCACTCCCAAAATAAATACATAAAACCGTATTGGGAATATCCCTGAATTCAAGTGGATTGTTTGCTATAAAATAGCAAAATGGTCGCACAAACATCGATCAGGAAAAATAAACAATAGAGTTAACTTTGCAAACACCCGCATTACAGGAAGTGACTCAGAGAAGACAGAGGCTGCTTTCCCTTTCTCCTCGGCGCTTCGCTGTATGACTTCTCAGCCAACTACCCATCCTAACTACTTTCCTTTCTCTCTTATCGGTGTTCAAGCGCCGGCGCGAAGAGCAAGCACCATGTTGATGGTCACACCAGCGTGGATATTGCACTCTTCCAGAGTTGCGCTGTCCTCCAGCTTTCGGCCGGAGTGCACCAGCATAATCATTTTCTGTGGAATGCCCTCGGTCTCCTCCAGCTTCGCCTTTATCTCACTCACGGTATTGTCAGGGCCGAGGACGGAGATGGAGATGCGCTGACCGGTGGTGGAAATGACGCTAAAGGTAAAGGTCATGGAAGACTAGTGAATAAAGGCGGTAAAAAACAAAACAATGTAAATAAATATATACGTAGAATGAAGAGGTTTATTCGTCGACAACACCTGCCTACTGATCCACCGATATGAAAAGGGATCTTAACAGGGTGAATGAATTCGTGTTTTCTAAGTGTGTCAAGGTGACAGAAATGTGTGCAGGGCCAAAGGAGCACGGCAAAAACACAGTGGTGCGTAGTGGTCACAAAAATCTGTCCTCGTGATTTGAGTGGAGGACGGTAGAGGAGCAGTGAGGAAGGTGGGAAAGCTTTGTTTGCTTCTAACGTGCTCGTTAGTCTCGAAGAGACAAAAAAAAAACCACACCGTGGTGTAAAAACCAATCAGCCCTAAAGCAATAGCAGATTCGTGTATCACCTCTCTCAGATGCAGCGCTACCACACAAGTTGACTGTGAACACAGAACAGGTCAGTTTGATCATTTTTCGGCCGTAACGGTGTGCGTATCTGAAGCGTTTGTTTCAAGATTACCGAAAGTAAGACGGGAGAGTTAGTCTCTAACGCGGTTCGTGTGTGTATAATGCGCTAAGCAAAACTGTTATAATCGTGGTGTCTCTATCGGTAACGACTCGTGTCACTGCAGGAAAATAGAAAAAAAAACAGAAGTGAAACCAGCAAACTTCTTCGTCAAGAAACGCAACAACGAGTAAGCGAATAAAAATATAGAAACGTCGTGCAAAGCCCAGATTTTCCCTCACAACCAGCACCGACGTATTTTTTTGGCTTACTCCTTGTCCAAACCCTGCTGTGCACAGCCATGTTAATTCACGTGAACATAAGGTCACACACAGCGGCGACGTAGAAGAGCAAACACATAGGTAGCATTCTAATCGAAGGGGAAAAAAAAAACAGGAGCTGCTTCCGCCAAACACTAACTCAAGTCAACAATTCAGTCCTGCGCACATCTCACTAGCACTACTTCTTCTTCTTGTTTTCCTCATTTGCCACCTTTGCTTCAATGTAGCGGCGGCTGCGGTGTCCGCTGCCCGACACAAAGAGCAGCGCACCCACGATCGCAATGTTCTTCAAGATGTGCTGGACGTTCTCCTCCGAGATGTCTTCGAAATGGTCGAAGTCGACGTAGAAGGCCACCGTAATAACGACGGTGCCCATTGCCAGGAGAAACGAGAAAAAGCTGCGCCCCACACCGAGCAAGATGAAAAGAGCAAAGGAGACAAAAATGACACCGGTGGCGCGGATCAAGTTGACGTACTGCGGTGGCGTCAAGGAAATGCCGACCCACGCGAGCATGCGAGGGAAATTGCTCTTCACCAACAATGCTGCACCGACCGACGGGACGGCAAGCTTGTGCACACCGCTGGCGATGAAGATCAACACTATCAGCACCAGACCGGTGTAGCGGATGAGGTTGCGCAGCATTGCGTTTCAATATAACGGTACTTTTTTTTCGTCTGTTTGTCTTTATGAGAACAAGAAGTCTGTTGCGCAGCGGATTCTGCTAAAAGTACATAAAAGTGTATGGCTGTGTAGATTCTATCCGTGGGCGCACAAAGGGGTTCCGATAAAGCTGGACCTTGTCTAGACAGCAACTACCTTGTGTGTGATGGTGATTATTTGAGAAGGGGGTTTGTTAGGTGGTGTAGAAACCCAATGTCCAGGAAATAAAGTTGGTCAAAGTGCTCGATAGTGGAGAAAACTGAAGTGGTTTTACGGCCAAGACGGGAGCATTGCGCACAGTGCACTTCGTCATTTATGTTGGCTTTCAAAGCGCATTACTCTGATAATTGTCGCTGATGTCTTGAACGGTAGATAGGGGCATAAAAATGTAAAGAAAAACCTCATTACAGGTACTTTTGTAAACGGCGTAGTTTTGTGATTAAGCTCTCTCTCTCTCTATATATATGTGTGTGTATTGTAGGTATCGTCCAATCTCGATCGTAATGCCACTTAAAATAAATTAAAAAAAAAAACAGACAAAAGCGGGAGACGACCCCAATGATTACGGAAAAGGCTTCGCAACAAACACACGATAGGTTGCAAAAAGAGAAGACTATAAACGAAAAGAAGCGCCTCGATAGCGCAACATACAAAGGCAAACCACCTAGAGCTTCGAGCCCTCCTCGAGTACTTTCTCGACCCACTCCGGAACGATGTCACCAGCTTTGCCATAGATGGATTTCTGGAAGAGCGTGTTATTCGACCCTTTTTGCAAATTCAACTCTAACGTTGGTGCGCCGTTGAACTCGGCGCGTTGAACGAAGCTGGCGGCCGGGTAGACATTGCCAGACGTCCCAATGGAGACAAAAAGATCCGTTTCCGCAAGAGCGGCATTGATCTCGTCCATAAACAGCGGCATCTCGCCAAACCAGACGATGTGTGGCCGCAGCGTGTACAACTCGTTGCAGTCGGGGCATCTATCCACCTCGCGGCTTATGTCCTTAAACCAGGGAAAGATCGCACCGGTGTTGGTGCAACGGACCTTTAGTAATTCTCCGTGCATGTGAATGACGTTGCTGGAACCAGCGCGCTCGTGCAAATTGTCGATATTCTGTGTGATAACGACCACCTTCGTTTTCCCTAGCAGCTCTCTTTCTAGTCGTGCGAGCGCTATATGTGCCTTGTTGGGTTTTACAGAGTCCTGCAGCAAATTGCGGCGGCGCTCATTGTAAAAACTCTGTACCAGCGCCGGGTTCGTGAGGAAGGCGTCGAGGGAAGCAACATCCTCCACACGATGTGAACACCAAAGACCGTCACTGTCGCGAAAAATCGGGATGCCGGACTCAGCGGAGATGCCGGCCCCGGTGAGAATGGTAATACAACGGTATGCCCTCATTTTTCATATTACGTGTGCAGCTGAGTAAGGGCGAGAAGAAAACAGCGATGGGTGCCGGCTGAGCAAAAGTAAATGGACTCAACTATAAACTACGGAGTTGTAAACCAGAAGAATGAGAAGACAGAGAAGCGTACGTAGAGAGACGTAATAGAGAAGGGAAAGTATCAAATCAAAAAATAAAATAAACCAAAACATGACACACAATTGTACGAGACGGCAAATCAAGTCGGCGTGGAATATTTAGCTGCAACAACACCTTATTAAGACTGTCTTACTTTACATCTCACACTCTCAGAAAGCACGACAGCGCCAATACACTGAAACGCGCGTATTTTTTTTTTTTCCCCAGGTAAAGCACCTCAAAATGCATGTACTTGTCTGCCAGTTCAACGAAAAAAGCTAACGCTCTCTCTCTTTCCACTTCAGTTACTGTCGAAAGCTGATACGAATAAAGCGTAATGAGGAAGAACCAAACGATCAAAGAAGAAGGCAACAGACAAGAAACGAAAACAATACACTGTATTTGAACTAGTAACCAAACACAAGCAAACTCGGAAAGAAAACCTACTGACTCCATACGAGTGAAATAGTACGCTATGGCACCCAGTCCCGTTCCCTCCGTTCAGGACGAACTAACAAAGGGCCATCATAAGTCAAGCAACAACTCCGCCGCCCTCTTCCCATCGGAAGCGACCGTTTTCTTCTACCATGTTAAGTCAAGAGGGAACAAAAAGCGGTAGGGAAGAGGCGAACGGCAATGCAGCCGCTGCTGTAAACGAAGAGCTATTAAATCATCAAAAGTAGCCACTGAGCAGCAAACTAACAAAACTCACTCCAAACAGCAGTAATTTTAAGGGTGGCAGCCCCATCCGCTCTTTTAGTCAGGGGGAGAGATGTTTCGGTCCTTCAAGTCACGCTTCAGGATACTCGACAGGTCTGCATCACCAGCGTAGGTTACTGGCGTCGTTGGAGGCCCGTACGGGTCTGTCACGATAAATTCGGCTGAAGACGCCCCACCCTGCGACGCCGTTTCCGGACTTGACGCACGACCATAAGCAGCAGCAGTGACAACAGTCATCTCCGCCCCCGGTGTAGAGTTCCACGAGGCATGCCGGCGATCATGGTATGAGTTGCGGTGTTTTGGAAAGCTGGAGGACCCTGAATTGTGCCGCTTAGCCTGTAGCTTTGGGGAATGCGACTGAGCAGACCGCGGAGACCCATCCGCGAGGGAAGTGGAGGCGGAGGAGGAAGCAGCAGTGACGAGGTCCGTAGTCTGCCACTCCGGCAAAGGCTGCTCCTCCGCGTCACTTGTACGCTCCTCTTTTCCCTCTTCTTTGTCGTCTTCCGACAGCAGCCGCGGCGCTGCTGGTGTCTCTGAGAGCGGAGAAGAGGAAGAGATGGGCTCTGCGGTGTTCCCCACCTTATCGGCTGCGACAGACTTACAAGAGGCGGAGAACGGCGACGCCGAGGTGCGCAGCAGCGGGGAGTTGTTGTCGGTGAAGACGCCCACTGTCGCCACGCTGGAGCTCCCAAACGTTTGATGGAACGACGCAGGAACCTGTGTCGTCGCTGCTGTCGTCGCCTTTGGCCGGTGTGCGTGGCCAACAGGGCCCACCAGCCTTGACAGCTCCGCCGTTTCCACCGGTGAGTGAGGCGTATCCTCACCATCCTGTTCACTGTCTTCAAGAGTGGAGATGAGACGCATGAGCTGCCGCTGCACCTTGCGCAACGACGGCCGTTGCTGCGGTTCACTCGCCAGCAACGGCCGAATGATATGCACCTCCTCAGCGAAGTCGCGCTCGATCTCGGCCGGCAGCACGCCCTGGTGAGCGTCAGTCAAGATGCGAATCCGTTCGTGCAACGTAGCGAAGGTGCACAACATCTCCACCGCGATAATACCGAAGGAAAAGATGTCGGACGGCTTGTTCACCGGGTCGCCGCGTGTCTGCTCCGGACTGCAATACAGCGGGCTACCGCCGACAACAGAGTGCTCCTGTTGCGCCCCCACCACATTCGAAGCGAGGTCACCATTGCTATTCGTCGTGGTAATGCGGCGCTTTGCCAGACCAAAGTCGCCAATTTTCAGCACATTTGCGTTTGACACGAAGATGTTCGTCGGCTTCAGGTCGCGATGCACGACATCCTGGTTGTGCAAATAGGCTAACCCGTCGGCGATGTTCTGCATATAGCGCAGCACCTCAAGCCGGTAAAAGCCTTCGCGGCCGCGCAGCCAGTCTGCGAGCGTGCCTCGTGGGAAGTACTCCATCTGGATAAAGAGCATGTGGTAGGTGTCGCCCACTACCATCGAGTCGCTTTGATCGTCGTTAGTGAACGTCTCGTCAGTTGGCGACGACAGCGGAAGGGAGCGGTTGCTGAGGCCCAGCGACATGGTGTCCAGACCGTCCCCACCAACGTTGCACAGCTGCAGGCGATCCGCAGTTGATACGGCAATATCCTCAATCCAGCAAAAGTAAAAGCGCACCACGTTCGCATTGTCGAAGGAGCTGTGCAACACAGCTTCCTGCACCACCCGCTCCTCATCCTGCTCGTGGATGAGAATCGCCTTAATGGCGTAGCGCGCGTGTGTGACGCGGTGCTCGACGCAGAAGACGCAGCCCTCTCCCCCAAAGCCGATCTTCTCCAGCACCTTGAAGTGCAGCTGGAAGAGTTTGCCCTCCTCCTCCTCTTCCTCCTCAGCTGCGTTGCTGTCCTCAGTGTTGGCGTTGTTGTTCTGGCCGCGAGAGAGGCTGACGCTACTGCCCTTCTCTGAGGTTTCGTCGAGCGTGGTGACGCTAGGGAGTCGCGGCTGGTGCTGCGCGCGCACCCACCACCGCTCCCCCATGTCGATCTCCTCTGAATCGTCATCGCTGTCACTGTCTCCCTCGCAGTTTCGGGCACCATCGTCCCCATTACGGTTTCTAGCACAAGAGCCAGAAAAAGAGTGGTCCTGCTCCGACCGTTGTTGCTGCACCAATCGGTGGGCGCCGTTCGTCTTTGATTCTGCGTCGTGTTCAGTAGGGCTGTGGCGCGACTGCTGCGTTATGTGCGAGGGCGTCAGTCCTTTTCCATCGCCTGCAGACGCAGTGGTGCTGACGGTTTTCGCACACACGGAGACCCTCTCCTCACTCTCTTCGCGCATCATGGTGTACACCTCCTCGGGGGTGCGGTCATCCCACTTATGTGGTGGGGAAGCGGCGTCGTTCGGTGCACGCTGATGCTCCCATTTCCGATGTATCACTCCCTTATCCTCTTTTTCGTCGTTGTCAAAGCGGACAGGAGACGGGCTTCTGGTCTTCACGACTTTATCTACGCCTCCCTGCGCAGGAGAGTCGACGGAGAAGCCGTCGATCAAAGGGCAGAAAAGCGATCCTGCACAATCAGCGCCAAAACCGCTGCCACCACTACCACCACCACTAGTCAACAAGTCCTGCGGCGTCAGCTGCGTCGACTGCGGACGAGAAACAGAGGTTTGTGAGAGCCGGTCACGATTGCGATCTGCCTGAGCCCACGCACGCTGCAGCTGATTACGCGGCGGCACACCGGCGCAGAGAAACGCAATTGACCCGGCGAGACACAATACATGAAATGAGATGATGCCCGCCGTGCGCCACGCCAGTCCGGTGCGCACCACCATGTCGCCAGCGTTGCTGAAGCTCGCTAAGGGATTGTCGACGTTTTGCGCGATAGGTGAGCCCAGAGGCGTGGAGGCGAGTAGCGCTGATTCCCACAAACGTGGGTCGCGGTAATAGCGATCAAGCTCTTCGCTTTCGCGTTCGTCGCTCTCGACGTCCATCGCTATGATGGTGTGACGCATGTCAGCGCTCACGCTTCCCTGTTGAGGATACGATACAAGCTGCAGACCACTCAGCGAACCCTGGGTAGGCACGACCGGATCGGCGATGGTGGTGGCTGTGAGCCGCAGCTGCCGTTGAGCGTCTGCCGTGTTGTCCGTTGGGCTCTCCATGTAAATGTTGTTATCGCCCTCTGGGCCGTCCTCAGTTGGGACGATGAGGTCAGCCGCACGCTGCACGGGAATGCGGAAGATCTGCTCTGCTCCGCTGACCCACAAGTAGGACGCAATGGCCTGCATGCTCGCGAGGGAGCTCCGCAGCGGCGTTGTGACTTCGTTATCGTTGTTGCCGTAACTTTCAACATCCTCGCCTCCGTTTTCCTTCTCTTCACATGAAAAGTCACGTGTGTTTTGCGAAGAGAACGGAAGAGTGGAAGTCCACATCGTGGTGTCCTCCAATGAATTGTGCAGGCGAATATGACTGCGGTTGAACTGCTGCATTGACAGCGCACGACTTATATACTCGGCCACCTCGGCGCGGCGTCGCTCGAGAGTCTCAAAAAGTGCAAGTGTTGCTGCCTCGGGCGACAGCTGAGTCTTCTCGCCAGTGCTACTACTGTTTACGTCAATAGCACGAGCATGACGTCTGTGTGGATGGTCAGTGCTGCCGCCACCGCTTCGCTTCGTCACGTGCACCGCGTCGTAGTCTAATAAGTCGCGCATCAGGAGGGAGAAGAAGCGAGGGTTCGCCTCGCTGTTGTGCTCCTTCGATTCAGTCCGTAACTTCGACTCGGTCGCGCGGCGGTACACGGCTGGGGAAGTGCGCGGGGATAGCCGCAGCTGAGAAAGGGTGATAGACCAGCTGTACTCGTCGGCCCTCACTACGTGTACAACGATGTTATACCTCACAACGTGTAACAGTGGTAGCAGTTCGTTGTGCACCGACGGGAACGAAAGCAACGACGATGATGCGTTCCTATTCAACACACTACGCTCCTTGTTGTTGCTGTTGCTGCCGATCATGTTACTGTTGCCCCCCGTGCCGCGTCGCAGCCGACTCACGCAGTGGCCCGTGCTGCTGTCCAAATCAGCAACTTCAACCGAAGTGGTGACGAAGATGTCCGTACCGCCGAAGAACACCGTCTGCCGGCGTAGCAGTGTGGAGATGTTCATGAAGAAGTAGGGCCTCAATGACTCTGGCAGGTTGCCCAGCAGCTCCACCGTGTCCAGCGTAGAGGACGACCCAGGATTGTAGGTGTAAAACGGAATACGGGTGAAAAGGCTGTTGCCGCGGACGAAGAAAGGCAGCGCCAGCGGGTCACGTAGGACGGTGTCACGCGGGGGTGGTAAGTCCACCTCCACCACAATCATATCCCCACCAACGTCGGCCGACCAAGCTAAGGTGCCGCTCTCAAGGTGGTAGGCGTGGAGGAATCCATTTCCAGACAGCACGAATACAAGGTTACCACTGTCAAAGGTGTACTGCAGCGTTACATCGCTGCCAGACAGTTGCGCGTCGTCAAGGCTAACCTCCTTTGAAGACACAATTGACGCTGATTGGATTACCTCATTTATTGTAGAAGCTGTCTGTGCAGCGTTAACACTCTGAGAGCTTGTCACACAGGACAAAACTAGTAGCAACGCCGCTGCCGCTGCAAGCACCCAACGAATAACTCGAGAGAGCCGCGTCTTTAGATTGCTTCCAGTTGTCCTGGAGTAGAGTGAACAAGAGAGGCGGGCGTTCTTGGCAGCATTGCGGAGCATTCAAGGCACACGAAGACGAACAGTACAACACTCTTTAGCTCCCCTCCCCTCGACAGCACTCAGCCCTGCTCTCTTTCCTTCTCCCTTTTCGTTTTTCCGTATATTTGATCGATGCTACGTTGATGACGTTAGCTTTTCCCCTTCTGGGGTTCCTTCAAAGAGGACTGTACTGGAAAGGCACGGGTTGGAAAAGAAAAAGAGAATCAACGCTATCTGCAAAGCACTCCTCAATGCATTCCTTCGCTGCAGAACGAAACTCGACAAAGCCCAAAGAAGGAAAGCGAAGCAGCGAACAACTAAGAAGTGAGAAAAGCCCTCTGTTACTTTGTGCTTTGTATGTGCCTGTGAGTGCGACTGCACAAATATATTCTTCCCTCTTCGACGCGAATCAAATACAAAAAGAATGTGGGGTTTTAATCGAAGTAATCCGACTCTTCGCAAAGCAGCAGGCGAAAAGCAAAACGAACAAGCGGAGAAGGGAGTTCAAAATAAACTAAAGTTAAAAATGGGAAATAACAGCAAAGAGGAGAGAACATTACAGAAATGCATAGAGATGGTGGGGAATGTAGGGACTCGTGCTCGCTGCATACAAAAACAGAACTCTTTACTGTTCTTTGGCGCTTTGAGCACAAAGGGTGGACTACAGAATTCCACCTTGAACAATAACGTTTATTGCTCACCTTTTCTGTTATGTCTTCATATATATATATATATATATATTACAAGTTACTCATCTATGCGGCAAAGGATCTGTGCAACTAAATCAGACGCGATACATTGCGCAAAGTCGCCATTGCTGCAACTAAGAAAGATGCACCCTTCTCTTTTTTCTATCTAGTTCTCTCTCGGGACTCGCACCATGGTCCTCCACGCATGGCCGGTCACAACAGCTGGCGTGCTCTCCGCCACAGCCAACCTCGCCGACGCTACAGCGCGGTCCACATCACTCCCCGGCACCGGTCGCAGCAGCTCCGCATTCGTTTCCTGCCCACTCAACAAAAACTGCACAATCTTCCGTTGCAAATTCACTCGAGTCGCCTGCAGGTGCTTCAGTTCCGCTACGTTTGCAAAGGTAAAGCGCGGGCTTAGCAGGTGGCGTATCGGTGGCAACACTTCGTCGAGCGTAATGCAATTGAGGGACTGAGTGGTGGTCCAGTCCGCCGGCAGTGCACTAAAGTCCTGCGCGGCGAGTACCGTGTCGCGCGCACCAAGGCAACGAGCGTCCACCTTAGCGGAACAGATGCTTTCCTTCTCCCACCGACGGTACAGGCGTGACAGTGCGGCACGTGGCATCGTCTGCAACGTCATTACTGTTTGTAGCTCGCCTTGCGCACTGCGCTCAAACTCAGAGGCGTAGATCATGCAACCGAGTACGTGTGCGGCTGCGCTTTCCTCTGACACGTTCGACGACGCAAGCGCTTCCAGGGCGTCCACAGAGCGTCCCGCTAACCGCTGACACGCTCGCGCTAATAGGAGGTCGATGTTGGTGTGATTCACAACATTGCCTTTGCCGGCGGCGAGCTGCGCTAGGTCCACTTCGCCTCTGCCGCTGTGTGCGTTGGATGTGTGTGACGGACTGCCGTCCGGGGCGAAGGATCGAGAAGTGGACGACGCGTACGCCGACGATTGCGGCTGCGAAATGCTGCCGTCGCTGCTTGGGGTCCAGAGGGCCTGAACAACAAAAGGAAACTCAAAGTTGCCGACGATGCTCTCCACTAGCTCCTCGAAGTCAATGTCTTTGACATCATTCTTCATCTTCTCCAACTGCAACAGTTTCCCGCGCAGCGAGTAGCAATCCAACTCCTCGACTTTCGCCTTAAGGAGCTCCACCTGTCGGTCGACGGAAGCAATGTCAGCCGCGAGAGAACTTTCACCTCCGGAGAGACCTCGCGTGGATGTGTCGTCGTTGTCGGGCGTGTCTTCCCGCGTCGCCTCGATCTCCGTCGTTCGCTTCGGCAAACGACTCACGCTGTTGTGTTGCAGCTGCGGCACGCCTACACTGCTGGCATCACGGGAAGTGGTGCGTGAAACTTGAATCCGTTTGTCACCCCACAGCTGTGAAGTAGGGTGCTGCTCACGCCGCAGCTCGCTGCCGCGCTGCCGCTCTCTCTGAGAAAGGGCGATGACGGCTTGGCCAGCGTGCAAACGGCGCTGTCGGTCCAGCAGCCTCGCAAGCTCCTCTTCAAGCCGGTCCATCCGTTCGTCGTTGATCGAAGACTCGATGATGGCCGCCTCCACGTCGTCCACGGCGCAGCAAACGGCATCAGTGTGCACCTCAAGGGAGAGGGCAAGGAAGCGCAGCAGATCTAAGGCATCCGTTGGTGGCACCGCCATTTTCTTGAAAGTATTGATGAATGATCTAATAATAAGTGGAAAGGAGAAGGTTTGAAGTCAAAACGGCACTCAACCTCAGTAGCGTAATGCGTTCCAATGCGGAAAAGACACTTTGGAAACTGCTTTCCTTTGTGGTAATGGAAGCTTCTCAACCAGAATCAGCTGCCGCGTGCACGTCGCGGTTATCTAATTTGTGGTGAAAGACGCCTGAGACCGCGTTTTCAGGTGTGCTTGGCAAAGTGAGTGCTAACACCGCGAGTACGAGAAAAAATAGGAGAACGAGGTGGCAGTCGTTCGGCTGATAGAAAGGGACGTTGCAGAAGTAAGGGAAACAAAATAAATCTCTCTTGGTTTTTTTTTTTTTTTGAGAGACTCACAGCAATTACTGCTGCACAACTCAGCAGCAAACAAGCGCTTTCGGTTTTCCTCATAACCTTATCTCTCGGTATCGACTGCAGACCCAACTGGTTGTGCCGTGGTTTGTTACCAAACTGCTTTCCTTTTTTTTGTTCTTCGCAAAAGTAAGTATGGCTAATTACGAGTAATAGCGACGTCGCGGTAAAGCCACAGAAGGCAAGGCAGAATACGCGAAAGAAACCTGCAAGCGGCGGAGACGTCTCGAAACACAATAAGCAAGATTGTTTGCCACTTAAGCACTAGCGAGAGTAAAACGAACAACAAAAAAAAGTAGTTGACTTTCTAAAGCAAAAGCAGCTCAGCCGTTTGCGACGTAAACACAAAAGGCAAAATCAACAACGCAACAACACGTGATAGAAGACGAACACACAAACACACACACACACACATATAAAATAAAAGGGATCACGGCGTTAGCCAGGTTCACAATCCGTCGGGGAAGATATAACCCGTTTACAAACGTTGCTTACACTTTGCCTAGAAGATAAAGAGCAGTCACAGGCACAGATTGAAGCTCGAAACATAAGAAATGGGGTAAGGGCCAAAACGCACACCCACATGTCTATAAGCGTTGAAACCCCGTACATGCTATCTTTGGCATAATCACGACGTCGACCGGAAGCCAGAGAAAGGATCAAGAACACACGAATCCCAGCCGTGCTTTTCCATCAGCAGCTGTGCGAATACCGTGTAGATGGCGAGTGGACTCCACTGCTGCTTCAGCAAACTGTAGGGTGGGCGACTGTCAATCCAGTGGAAGAAGTCCAGATACGCCGGATGCCGTGTGACAGCAAAGGACATGATGAAGCAGTCAGGAGAGTAGATCTTACCGCCATATCCGGACTGCTCATCGGACAGCCAAGACAGCGCACGCTGCACCTCATCAGCGGTGAAATATTGCTCCGCTGACTCCTCATTCCACGCCATTAGCGTACCCCACAGGTCCGTCACCCGCTTGTGGGTGAGGTACGACAGTTTGTGGTACGCCACAGCGCAGGTGTGGTTCACCACATCCACCAGCACGTCGTGTGCAAGTGGCTTTAAAAAGTACGACTGGCTGTCGATGTACCAAAAGTAATCGTAGTCCTGTAAGCTCGGTAGGAGGAAGACCAGCCCCGTCCAGAACCGACGCTGCTCCCAACGCTGCCGTAATATCTGCATAATAGTTTCCGCCTCGTTGTTATTACCGTTGTTGCCGTTGTTGGTGTTGCCATCTCCTCCGCGTCCCCCTCCGTTTGCTGTTGCAGCTCCATTGCCATCACCGACGTTGTTAATGCGACGACCAATGTTCGCATTGTTCTTTTTATTACCGCCGTTAGTCATTGTTAACGCAGCAACACCTTCATTGGTCCCAGTGTTCACCGCGAGCGCGGCTTTATTGCCTTCCGGCGTCACGTTGCTCTTATCCATCACGCCGCCTCCCGCGGCTCTACCTCCCATGCCTGCCGTGCCGTCATTCAACGTCGGCGGCAGTGTAGTCTCGACAGGAGGAGTCGGTATAGGTGCCAAAGTGGTAAAGCGTCGCCGATAGTGCAAATCCTCCGCCATCTCCTTCAGCCACGGCTCCAGCACCAGCGAGCTGGTCGTCGTCACTCTTTCCGTCAGCACACCTGCAACGTCTTCGATGGTGATGCGCACAGCGGACGTCAGGACAGCGGTGATGTACTGCACCACTTCGCTGGGCATGGAGCCGCGGTGCAGAATGTGAACAGGGTAGGGGTAGCGGCTGAGGAACTCCCTCTCCAGGTGGGCAACAGCTTTTCAAGAAACTGCTGACACCGGCGGCAGTGCCACAGCGCCGGGGAGGCTGACGTGCTTGTCATGGGGGCTGGCATAATTGAGGATGTGAGCGCCGAATACAGCGGTCGGTCTTTCGTGATCATTTGTTGGTTCTGCTGATTCTGTAATTCTGCGTCTTCAGCGAACCCGGGCGGCGATGGGCTGTCGACATGGATGGAGGTCGGCACCGTTTCGCTTGAGAACGTCGGGCTCATGAGAAGTACAACGGCGTTGGCGTGTTGTAGAGAGGACTGCTGGGGTGCCACTGTGGCGACCGGTGTTTCTTTTTCGTTGTGGGCCGCTGACGTGCGCGCATTGGCGGCCACGTGCTGCGAGGCAGAGGACACGGACGAGGAAAAGTGTGGCCCTTCAGCGGGTGCAACCGTGGTCGCGGTGGTAGTGGTGGTGGTCGTCGTGGTTTCTAATGGAGCCGGATTCGCACTGGTAGCTGCGGTGGCCGTGCGTGGGGAGGACAGCAGCGAGCTGCCCAGCCGCTCCGTCTGTACCCGCCATGGAGTACCACTCGCCAGCCTCGGCAACAGCGTATCTTCTTTTAAGACAATGTAGCTGCGTAGGCGAACGGCCTCCAGCGGCGCCGTCCGAAGCGGTACTGAGGTGAGACTGCTACCTACCGAACCGTTCTTTTCGACGCCGAACTGCAACCGTGTAGCGGCATCCTCTTTGTAGGCTAAAGGGTAGTAGGACAGAGTGACACAACTGTGCTTGCCATCCCCAGCGAGGAAATGCTGCTGCCGAGTTACAAAACTGTAGAGGTCGTCAGGGAAGGCGCTGAAGCGGTACCGCTTCTCCGCAACGTTCCCCGCCTTGCCAGAGAGAACCGCATCATGGAGGAGACGATACTCGACGGTAGTGACGGACAGGATAACGAGAATAACAAAAAGAACCACGTTACAGAGGACCATATTATTCTGTGACCGCATTTTTCTGTCTGAGATTTAAAAGCGTGGGCTGCGCGGCTATAATATTTAAGTTCAAAGTACAAAGTTAGAGAGGACTGTGGAGTTTGACCCGCAGAATTAAATACCAAAAGTGACAAAACCGATTGCCAGACAGCACCGAAAGTAATTCGCTTACTTTCCTGACGAGAGTTGTAGGTAAAGAGCATCTATGGATACACATCTACACATATATATATATATGCCCACACAGATGTACACATAACCCCGCTGGCCTTTCAGATGCACGCTTAAACTGCACGCTGCTGAACAGACTGCCTTGCACCCTGTAAAACTACCCAATTTACACCGTGAAGGAGGAAGAAAAACAAGAAGACAGGGAAGCGACACAAAGTCAGGCAAATGCTGCGCTCAACGCTTGCAGAGAAGCAGCAACGCCGAGTGGTTGCTTGCCGGTGGAAGAGTTTTTGACTCGGGCGCGAGTGGTCCCCTCGCGAGCAACTGAAAGAGAAGATCAAAGATGGGAACACACACACACACACAAAAAGGTGATATGACGGACTTCATGGGCAGAGAATAAGCAAAGAGACACGTTCACCATAACTTATGCGAGACGGTGATTACGCAACAGAGTAAAGCCCAATCGTGCACACAACCACACACACACAAAAAAAAAAAAGAAAGCCTGGGTGACAAAGAAACAAAGCTGCGGTCTATTGAGAACGGCTCTTTCGATTCGCTGCCATTTTTCTTTGTTCTACAATCAAAGTGCATCTTTGTTGAAATTGTCTCAGTGCCAACCGAGAAGAGCAAACGTCGCATGAACAGCAGTCGCGTTCTGTGGCACCGTCTCGTTTGCGGTCACAAGTTAACGACGCGTGAATAATCAAACTTAAACAAAAAAAAAGAAGAAGAAAAAAAAAAGATGGGGCGATGAAGTAAAGAACAGACAACCTTTCTAAGAAAGCTGTAGCAGTGCCCAGTGGAGAAACGTTGCCTTCACTTCCGCATGCGATAGTAAAAGAGAATGCTGTGTGCCCAGCCTGCGTGCGGGCCAAAGAGCTCCGTAAAACCGTGTTGTATCGCATCGTGGTGATGCTCGTAAAGCGGAGGTAGTAGCAGTTTTGCAGTGTCTTCTGTCTCGTCTTCCGCAGCTTCAGTCGATCGTACAGCGCCATTGTGCACCTTTTTCTTCGTCTTGCTTTTGTGGAAACGTTTCTCAGCTGCTGACTTTTTGGAGGCCTCAGCTTGCAACTGCCTTGCTTTCTCACCCCACAGTTGCAGCTCCTCCTGCCAGCTAACGGCCGCACCCTTCGTTCTGTTACCCACAGCAACAGTGCCTTGGTGGTCATCTTGCTCGACAGATCGACGGCGCTTCCTGGTTCTTTTTTCCTTTGAAGTTGTGGACACCGGTGTAGACATGGCAAGGTACTTCACGGCCACTTGCGCCATGTGCGTGTCTACCGGTACCAAGTTCGAGTGGGCCAGTGAAAAGAGCAACACGCAATCAGCCACTTTGCGGCCAACACCGAACAGATCCATCAGCTTTGCACGTTGGTAGGCGATATCGCCGTGATGCGCAAGCAAATCAGCGTAGAAGGGTTGTGCAATGCATGCTTGGTGTTGCTGTCGGAGAGGTAGAGGAACACGTTCGATGAACTGCGTGACACTAGCCTTCGTCAAGGGGGCCGCTGCGATGGACTTGACGGCTTGCACGATGTACCTGCTGCGATAGCCAAAGCCAAGACTGCGCAACTTATCCTCCGTAGCGGTAGCAAGTTGGTTGATCGATGGGAAGCTGTACACGCTGAGCCACACTGCCCCCTCTGCTACACCGTTCACGTGCTTTGCGTGAGACGAACCACGCAAAGGGTACGCTTCTTCTTCCATTTCCTTTGCTGGAAATGTGGGAAAAACTCCTTTTTTGGACCCTGCCGTTTTGTTTGCAAATGCCGCCACGTCGCTCCCAGTGGAGGGTGGACAAACGGCGCCTGTTGCGAGTTGTACGTCACCCAAATGGTCACCGTAGTGTCGACACAAAGTGTAGATCATGCTCGTAATTCGCGCTACATTGTTATTCTGAGAGCAGAGGAAGGAGAATAAACAGGAGTGCACGTCTCCGCGGACGTGCCGGATGGGGATGTATACGGCAGCCGGAGATCCGCTGTCATGCTCACACACCCACAACGACGTATTGTGTTTTTTCGTCGCGGAAGCGATGGCGGCATCGTGTGAGTTGTGGATGAGGTAGGTGACGAGCGGGTGCCGACGTGTCGTCGGTGCAGCAGTCCAACGCAGCCACAGTTCGGCGAGGTCGACGTCGAGCGAAAGGTAGCGCGTCAGCAGTATTTCGTCCGGTTCTTCAGCTAACCCGTTGTCGATGGAAGGAGAAAGCGAGACGCCGGTTTCTTTCTGCTGTTTCGACAGATGACTTGCGACGGTAGGTTGCACCGTTGGCTGCTGGGGCCACAGCCTCCTGTACTCAACCCAGCAGCACACCTCGTCCATAAGGTCCACTACCTCTGCCTTTTGGCTATTATCACTTGCGGGTATCCCTGATGAAGACACTGGTGGGCTTTGTTTTTTCACCATCTGTGACAGCTTTGAAGGGCAGTGCACCTCGCGTAGTTCGTAAACGCGGTGTCCGATGGCACCAACAAATGTGGTTCGTGGTGTCGGGTACCAGTGAAAGCATTGACCACCGCAGAGGGTCATGCGAAGGTTGATTTTTGACCGAATAGACGGTTTCAGCACCTGCCACGCAGCTGGTGTAGTAGTTTGCTTCACGCAAGCCATCTCAAACAAATTACGGTCAAGGAGCATCCGATCATTCTCGGGTACGGTCTGCGGAACCTGCTGCATCGCACAAGCGATAGAAAAATGGAGTACAGCGAAAAGAAGAGAGAGAGGCACGGAGAAAGAAAGACGATACTGATTTGGATTTCACTGATGTGCTTACTTTGAGGCACCAACAAGAAGACGTTGTGGGATTTCCTCGCAAGAATCGCATCTCAACGGCTTCAGCTCGAAGGTGCGCATTCATTCCAAGTAGTGCCACAAGACTCTAACTCGCAGTTGCGCATCAGACTGTCTTATTTCAAAGCCAAAAACAAAAAACAAATATATATATATAACGCGAAGCTGGTAAGTTTTCCCATAACTGCAGATCTCCCCTTTCATCTTTTTCCCCCTCGTGTGTTTTTAAACCAAAAGCGACCAAATACGAAAAACATGTAGCGCAATAGTAATAGTTGATGGCTGTTGACGAGGCGATTCCAGTCACAGTTGTTTTGCCCAAGTAGGAACACTAAAAGCGAGGCCTTGTCTCTGAGGCGCTGTGTGAAGCACCGCTACGACGCACCCTCAGACGATGTGTAGGCCTTCTCCAGCATGCGCAGCACCTCTTCCGACAGCACACGCGTTGAACGGTCAGTGTGCATCAAGGCAATCGATTGCAGTGCCATCGCCGCCGCCTGCAGTGCATCACCGCCGGACCCCGCAGCTGACACACTCGCCGTCGCCGCGATCGCTTTCCCTCCCTGCGGCGTGCTCACTTCCAAAAAAATCTCCGGCGCTGCAACGAGGAGGGACGAGAGGAGGCGTACACCCATCGTCTGCACAGCGGGCGACGCTGCAAAACGCGTGCATCCAACAGAAAAGCTAACAAGGGCATCCTTCTCCTCCCAGGCTAAGCGACATAGCGTGGGAGCCGCCGACGTCCCCCCTCCTCCAGTACCAGGCCTCGCCCCGCTTTGCGCCGCAGCTGCTGATAAATTGGAGGAATATGCTGTCGTGCCATTCGTTCCGTCATCCATTTTGCGCGCCATTAACACGGCTTGAAAGACCACCCCGCACGCGTCCACGGCCGCGCGGCAAACATGCGCGGAACGTCCGACCACATTCTTGCAGGCCGCGTTCGACACCTCGATGAAGCTATGCAAGTAGTGGCGGAACCACAGCAGCAGCAGACCCCGCGCCCCGCGGGGGAGCGTCACGATGGCGCGCAGCAGACTTGCGTGGGTGCGCAGGCACAGCTGAAACCGCGTGAGCAGCTCTGTCCATTCCGGCTCTGCGGGTGCTTTATGAGCCTCTCCTTCAGTATTACAGCTCTTAACCTCCATTGAAGGGACTTCCTCTCCTTCAGTGGCGCGATACGCAAGCGTTAGATTTGTCAACGGTACTGCCAGCAATTCTTCACATGTGGACGTCAATACCTCGTTCAGCAGCGTTGCTTCGACATGTGGAGTGTCCGAGTCCGTCGGTGTCTGCAAGAAGGCAAGGCCGACAACGCCGAGAACACCCCCAGCATCGACGGCAGCCATGCACAGTCGTCGCTTGACACCCTCGATTTCTGTTTCCATTGTGGCATTATCTATACCTGAGGAACACGTGCTGCTGTCCTCCATCAGCCATTGTGGTACCACTGTGGTGAGGACGTACACGAGCGTGTAGCGATGCTGCAAGACGACCGCGACGTTTGTAGAATCCGACGCGCGCCCTGCAACATCGTGCTTGGTGGACTGCGTCACGCTTTCACCGGTCAAGCTCGCAGCAAGGTACGCGGACACCCCGTACACGTATACCCGATAGACAAACAGCGTATCAGCAGTGATTTTAATCGCAGGAGGAGAAGTGATGACGCCGTCGCTCCAGTTACACTTGGCATTATTGCCTTCCTCGCCAAGTACGGCATCCTTCCACTGCTGCCACTGTGCAAAGAACAACGCCGCAGGGAAGCGACAGAGTACCTCGAGCACCACGCGCTGAACATCCGGGTAAAGCGTAAAGAACGCCGTGGGTGTAGTGCTATGTGTCACGGCATGCCAGAGCGTACGCCAGATCGCCGAGGCAAGTTTATCACAGGCTTCTTCCGCCACCGCTGAGTTGTTTTCCTGCAGCATTTGCGCGATCTCAGCAACGTTAATCGCGTTCCCTACCACCTCACTGGATGCCAAAGCACTGGAGTGAACAAGGATATCCAGCAACCGTGTTCTTGAAAAAGTACCGGGAGCGCAACTGCGCAAGCACAGCAGCGGCAGCAGCACGGCGTGCACGCGTGCCCGCGGCTGCGCACTTTCCTTCGAAGCCCTACAGAGCACCTCCTTGTCGCACTCCACAGCTGTCCTCCACGTTTCCCAGTTTGCTTTTCCGTTCTTTGCTCTCTGGTCCTCTGCGTGATCCGCAAAGAAGACCCACCAAATGGCGAGAAGGTGACGTGCTCGCACACAGGCGAGATTTGAAGAAGTTGCTGTAGCTCTACTCGATATGCCTGTCGTTGATCCTGTTAAGACAGACGTAACCCGCAACGTGTACTTCATGTAAAACTGCACCCGATCCTCCGTCTTCGCCTCGGCGTCGGCCTCCAGCGACAGACCAGCTTTACTTAAGACGTGGCCAACAGCCTGCTGCGCAAGACAACGCACAAGCGGGAGAGAGTGCCGCTCGTAGGTCCACACCGGCAGTGAAGCCGCAACCCATTTGTTTATCAAGTGGAGCAGCGCACTGTTTAAATGTGCCTCTCCGCAGCGTTCAGCATTTGTCTTTGGCATTTCCTTCCTGCCATCAGCGCTGTCTTTTCTACCTTCATCGTCTACATTAGTACCGCTTTCAGCCAGGCCGGAGGCAGGGTCTGCAGTGGAGTAAAGAAGCGCTTGCGACAGGATGTCGCCCGGCGTTTGCGGAACAGGCCGCCAAGCAGGGAAGGTGACTGATTGCATTTCAGTTTCATCTACGCTACAGGTTGTACTTCCCTGTTGCTGCTGATCCCCTCCTACTGGTACTATTGCACGCTTTGACAAACTCTCAGCTGCGTCGCAGTGACGCTGATAAGCGCTGTGCAGCAGCAGCAAGAATGTTGCCGCGTTGCCGGTGTGGGCGGCGAGGACACTGGTAAGTGCGACGACGGCGGCGCTCTGCTTTCGCCCTGTCATGTCGCGTTGCACGCACAAATTTAGGAGTGGCTGCACGGCATCGTACGGGTGCACCTTGGCGAAGAGGGAGGAGCTAAGCATGCGCACACACAGTTCCTCGTCTTGCAGCTGCAGCAGCAAATTCTCCGCGAGCAAGCGCAGCACATTGCGGCGACGATCCTCCTCTCGATTATGGAGTGATGCCGTCTCGTTGCTTGCAATCAAGCCACCACTAGTGACATCATGAGTGTCAGCTCCATTAAAATCGTCGTCGTACATCTGCACGTCTTGAGGAGACGAAAACAACGAAGAGGAGGCAGCCGCTTCGCTGACAAGATCTGGTAAGCTACTTAGCACCTCCAAAACGTTCCGCCGTGTCGCCGCGCTGCCGTGCTGTAGTAGCCGAAACAGCGCCGGCACTACCCCATACGGATGTTGGAGAATAGCGACGCTCAGCAACTCACCAACACAGCGCGAGGCAGCATCGTCCTCGCTCTCGAGCAGCTCTAATAGCTGATCTGTCGAGTCGGTCACAAACCCCGCCAACGCACCGTTACGCACCGCTGCACCGAGGACAGCGCGCGACAGCAGCGACGCTAGTTTTAGCACACGGGCGTCGTGGTAACGCAGAGCACGCTGCACGAGCAGGGCGTGGACCTTCTGTGTCACAGCGCTGTCACTGGCCCACAGCTTCGTCTGCAAAGCCGCAGCAGGAGCCGCGGCCACCAATGCAAACAGCGCGCCCAACGAAGCATCGACGGCGAGAAAAGTTTCTCGATCCCCCTCGCGCTTTGCCTCCAAGACGGGGATGCGGAGAAGAGTGCTGGCCATGAACATGAGCACGTCTCTGCTCCCCGGCAGCAGCTGGTCGGCGCACAGCACATTGTATCCGAGGCCACCGTGCACGCTGACCCAAATGCCGGTGAGGTTGCGTAGCAGGAAACACATCTGCAGCGTATGTGACCACGTCATATCCGTCAGTGAACGCACATCGTGCGTTGCCACACCGTTGTAAGCACGTGAAGCGTTCAAAAGAGCGTTTTGCAGATATTCGTGTTTTTTTAGAAGATCGGTAATGGTTCCGTCAAGCTGCCGCGACACTTCTTTCAGAAGCGCAACGGAGGTGGCAGAAATGCAGTCCTTGTCGCCTTCACTGGGAGCCTGCGCTAAAATTTGTCGCCTTACTTCCTCACACATCCACGTCAACGTGCGGCGCAGTGCGTTGCGCACCAGTGTGACACACTCCCATAGACACGCCGGCTGATCTCGATCCAACACCAGCGGTCGCTTCTTCGTCTTCATTTTTCCTTGCTGCTCTTCACTGTCAGCGTTCATGTGCGCCGAGAGCGCATCCACGGCAAGCCAGTGGCCGCCGTGTAAAATCAAATGGTTTAACTCGACAGAGAGCCGACTCGGTGCTTGTGCACCACTACTACCCTGGCATCCTGTACTACTGCATAGGTCTGCCGGTGTTGTTTCGGCAGTGTCGCGGAGTGTCACCTCCACGTACTGCGCAATACGTGGTAAAACCTTGCTCGCCACCCCGTGAAAGAGCTCTGTGTAGTCGCTGCAGAGGTGCTGGCCTCCTACGCGTCCGGTCGCTACCATACGCAGCGTGTTCGAAAGCAACAGTAAATACCCTAGCTGGTAGCGACGATTTGTCTGCGCAAGATGTGCAAAGCGTGCATCTGGGCTGTCATATGAAGCCGGCCGGGACACAGAAAAGTCGTCCAGCGGCAGCCCGTGCAAGAGTGCATGAGTCCATTCGGCAGTGCAGCACGGTCGCTCGTTGCCCTGGCCGTGCGCCGATGCTGGGTCGCACAGGATGCGCACGCTGAAGAACACCGCACACTCCAAGTCGTCAGCGGACCGTACCGCGGCGAGCGCCAGCCTGTACAAGACGGCCTGCCACCCACGCACTGCAAAAGTGTACCCGTCGTCGTTTCCAGCAGTGGGACTACCTCGCGCTAACGCCGGGTTAATGCTGCTATCTAGTTGCGACAATGAAGCAGCTGAAGTTCCCAAAACGGATGGCGATACCAGTGAGGGGGGTGACGACATAAACACTGTCATTCCCACCCCTTTCAGCACAAGTGTATCGGCACGAACAGCGTAGAGAAGTCCACGGTAGGCCTGATGCACGCCGTAGCTGGAGAGCTGCTCGTCGGAGTGGACTTTTTCATATAGTAATCGATGCAAGGCCGCTTCAAACGGCACTATATCCGTCAGCATCAGCGCCGACGACGGTGTCAGGATTAACGACGAGGTATTCATTTTTTTTTGTTGTTTCAGGTGATTTAGTTGTTTTCGCACCATAGGTGCTTACACGATGAGGTATGCCCGTGTGTGTAAGCATGAAACGTCATTCAACGGGTTCAAAGATGCAGATGAAAAATGAAGGGTTGAAATTGAAAGCATAGAACTCCACCAAAGAAACAAGAAAACACCAATGCCAACGGCTAAGATACGTCAAGGAAATAACGAGAAAACATGGCAGGTACACCTAAGATAGCCTCCTTCCGACAAACCGCGCAAAAAAATAAAGTGACTGGTGAATTGATGTGAACGCAAGCAACCAAGACACCACCTTTTAGGCTCCGCGGTTCAAGAACACGAAGGTAGTGCAAACTAACATGCAACAAACAGGGAAGCTCTTTTTTTTTTGTAAAGCTCAACGGTTGCCTGCTGGCACCTTTACCTGGAAACGCCACACCTTACAGCATCGCATCCGCGTTCATTTGGGTTTTTTTTCTATCTTTCATGTTTGTTTGTTCGTATATTTACATACTCTACAGGGCACTTTAAGTCAACGTGTGATTAGCAGCGGCCAACACTTAGCAGTCAGGTAGAGCCCGGGGAAAAGCGAAAAAGAATAAAAACCGGAGACAGAGCACACGTGAAAAAAAAAGAAGAAAAGGCGGGCCAATGCAAGCTAATGAAAAACACAAACCCCACAAAGAAAAGCAATAACGGTAACACTCATAATGAGCTACTGGATTTTAAAAACGGAGAAGATGGAAAAGCAGCACCTCGGGCAAACAGACAGAGCAGAACACGAAAACAAAACACACAAAAAAAAAAAAAAACGCTTCAACGTAAGAAACGCGTCTTCACAGCTCGGCTACAAACGTACACACCCAGCTCTCGTTTGCCTGCGCTCCTATAAAGGTGTCCTCGTTTGTTCACGTTTCTTTTTCCTTTTCTGAAATGTGAGTTTTATTAAAAATGGGCCAACAAGCAGCGCTCTTGCACGCTAACCACGCGTGAAAGGAAGGCAAGGTGTGACACAAATATTCACGCAAACGGGAGCCATCACGCATTCTATCAAATAAACACACCGCTTGTGTACAACTCTCCCAGCTGCAGAGCCTCAGCTTCTACTCAGGGTCGCCTTGAAACGCGTTCGAAAAGGAACACAAAGCGGAAATAGAGAGCAGACGCACTTCCCTGTTTGTTTCTCGTTTATTTATAACCGAGTCACTAGGAGGACAAGCTAAGAAAAACACTGCTTTTGTTAGGAATTTCATCGTCAATTCGATTAATGAATGGAGAGAGATAAAAGAGAGGAAACTACAACGCCACTTTAAAGGGTTCGATACGACGTTAATGTCCACCTTTTCGCGTACGACATTTCCATCAAGTATTCGGAAAACAATACAATCCCTACTCGTGGCACCTCGGTCACCTTACGTTGCTCTGCAGCCACACCCTAATCAACCACCTCAATCCGCACCTTCCGCCACCGGGCCACGTGTAAGCAAACGCTGCGTCACTTCGTCAGCCGCGTCTCTGCGACGCCAGTGGCCCACATCATCTCGAGGCGCGCTAGAAACGCAGGGAAAGGAATAAACGGTTTATGAACTTGCAGTACCAGCAGCAGGCGAAGCCCCATCTAACTCAACGGCTGCTTCACGTGCCACACGCAACCGTTGGCTAAATACCAAGGCCGCGTTTGAATAAGCACTCATACTCGCCCCGAGGTTTTCACCATTCCCGGCTGCACCGCAGTGACGGCAGCCGCCGAGGCCTAAGGACTCGCCAGCTATTCAATTGAGGTGGCTCTCTTGGTGGGTGCAGACCTGCAACGAACTCGCCACGAGGTGGCGGGCTAAGACCAGCGTCTTGAGCGCAGATAGCCCGCTGCAGTTCCACTGGGCACATCACAAAGTGCGCCCACGAGTGCGCTCAGCTCCACCACAGCGCCGCAACGAAATGGTCTTGGCACTCCAGCGAGTAGGATCGATAACTCGCAGACACGAGTTTCCGCAGCTTGCCTCATACGTATGCGTTACCGCAAGTCCTTCTAGCCTGGGACCAACCCCGACCCGTCCGCCCTGCCAACATCCCCGCAACCTAACACTGTAGGTTGCCGCAAGCGCGCTAGGTTCCCCTTCTTAGTGAGCAGGAGGTCCTGGTAGCACTGCGTGGTTGGCCGGCATCATTAAAGGGTGCTGTTAAAATTGCAAAAAGGGAGAAAGAGAAACATAAGCACGGCTATAAGTTTCAGACAACGTTGCGCACGGCAGTTGTGCACGAAAAGAAAGAACGGTGAAATACACACGAAGTGATGGAAGGTGAGAAAGCAAACGAAGCATATTACCGCTCACTTGAGCGAGCGGAGGTGAGAAAGAGAAACGGATTCGCTATTGTAAAAGTCAACGTGGAAAAGCTACACTCCACGCGCAAAGTAACGTGCCTCGGCGTTTAAGACCTTAAAAGGAAAAAGAAAAGCATCTTAGTTGTTTTCGACCTGGCGGCGCACAACGGTGAACGCCAATACGCTAAAAAGGGTTTTCGCAATCCACCACACAAGATGGAAGGAAAGAGAGAGGGGAACCGTTTGGAAACACTAACATTTCGCTACAAGAACAAGTGCGACCGTAGCTGCACCCTTGCACAACTTACGCGTACAAAGCTGAAGAGTTAACTACTTCAAAAAATGAGGTTGATACATCCGAGGCTGAAACAAAACAGATCGTTCTGTAACATCGCTGTAACAATCAAGCACGCGAACGCTAGAGTTCTCAATATCTGTTGTTACGGAATGAAAGAGGGGGAAAAGTTCAAGGTTGGCATATACATGAAGCGAAGGAAACGGGCTTCTTGAAGGCAATCACAACAGCGAAGAAACCCGCAAAAACACACCATTGCATCTAAAACAGTTCAAAAGAAAGGCAACGAATGAAAAAACGGAGGTGAGAGGGTAGCTTTGAAGGTAGTGAGGTAGCCGCGCACATCTACAATGTGAAACCGTGAGGAGACACTCCTACGTTCACATAAACGACTTCTTACAAGTATACTCTCCTAAAACAGAAGCACAGTGTGCACACACAGACACATAAAAGAACGGCTGTCTGTTACTTAGCCAGCCGGTCTTCGCAGCGACTCAATGTCGAGGGGACGCTCGGCGTTCGGATACAGCTCATGGTCCAGCTCTACCAACTGATCAAAGAAACCCTTGTTGGGCAAAATTGCCGGCCGCCCTTTCTTCGCCACTAGGTAAGCTTCATCCAAACGCATCTTCTTCTTCATCATAAGATACGCAATGACTGTGGTGGCTGAGCGCGACAGCCCGGCGAAGCAGTGTACAAGGCAGCCGCTTTTCTTCCTTTGGCTCTCATCAATAAAGTCGACCGCCTCCTTAAAAGAAGAACGAATATCAGCACCTGGAATATCGTCTACCACGACCACCTTGTGAAAGCCGCCCTCCGGTGGCACGGGCACAAGCTGCCGACCCACCGTAAGGAGGTAGGAGATGTCCAGCTTTCGGTACACCATTTGCGACTGCGCCGACCGCAGACTGCCGCAGAAGAGGTAGGGGATGATCTCGTCTGGGTAGATCTTGTTCCAGTTGATGGCGATGTTAGGGAGCTCGGTGTCGAGGTTATTGTCGTAGTAGTACTTGTAGAGCGACGGCTCGTTGTCCAGCGCAATTGTGAGGTCGTCGAAACGCTCTAGCAAGCGCTTGTCGGGAAGCGTGGTAATGCGGTCGTTAGCAGCTAAATAGATCACCCTCAGCTTTGGTGACGCTAACGTCGTCTTATTTACACTCACACTCATGTTGGTGGCGGACGACGCCGTCAAATTTGCAAAAGAGCCCGCCAGACGTTGGACACTGGTCTGCAAGCTGCCGTTTCCGTTACTACCAGCACCACCACCGACAGCCGACTCCACGCTGCTCCGCTGAGGGACAGTAGGCACGGGTAGCGCCATAATTTCCAATAGACTCTCCGGGATCTGCGCAAAGTTGTTGTAGTCAAGGGCGACCGAGGTAAGGCAACTGAGGTAGATGAAAGTCTGCGGCAACTCTGCAAGCAAGTTGTGGCTTGCATCGAACGACTCCAGCTCGCTCAGGTTTCCAAGGCTGTCTGGCAGGTCCTTCAACTTATTGTATGACACCACAAGCTTGCGCAGGCGAATTAGGAAGCTCAGTTCGTGCGGGAGGGAGGTGAGGTTGTTCTGCGAGAGATCCAGAACCATGACGTGCAGCAGCGGAGGGCTATAGACCTCAAGTGGCACGCTATCCAAACCGTAGCTGTAGAGCAGCAGCTCATTGGAATTGTTGGTGCGGCAGCGCTCCAGCTCCTGCTGCCAGTCGTCGTCCTCTATCTCCCCTGCCTTAGGCAGCGCCAGCTTCTTTGTTTCCTTTCCTTTCATGAGCGAAAACTTTGGCGCCGGCAGTAAGCAGAGCGAACCAACGTCCTTAGGCGTGATGAAGTCAGGGCGGTTGAAGTTCATGCCAGGTGAGTTGCTCGTGGTGCCGCTGCTGGGCTGTGTCGGGTTGCCACTACTGGTCAATGTCGCTGCTGCCGGGCTGTTGCCCGCACCGCCGTTCGGTGTACCACCCCAGCCCCGCAGGCTTACGGTACTGCGGCCGTTGAGTGTGGTGGAGATGCTCTGTTCATTCACATCGTCAGGCAAGTGTACAATGCTCTCCATGTCGGAGAACATGTTCTTAGTGATGCTCGCGCCACCGATACTACGGATGGCAATCGAGCGCTCCGCCACGCGCTGTGCTGTTAGCTGCGTCGTCAGGGAGCCTACCGGGAAGTTCGCCGTCATCTCCAGCGTCTCCAGCGCGTGCACGTCCGGCACGTCGGACGGATGCACCAGCACCGCTTTGCTCGCCCCCTCTCTGCTGTGCTCGATGGTGTAAATTACATAGGGGACGAGCTTGTGGCCGGCCTTGTGGTGGTCGCCGACAGCACACTTACCACAGCGCACGTGGTCGACGCAGTCAGGACACTGGTACAGCGCTACCGTGAGCTCCGCCCGGCACTGCCCGCACGTCAGATTGTCGCCCGTAAACTCCAGCACTGTGCAGCGGTCAGGGTTGATCCCGGCGCTGACGGAGACGTCGTTGCACGACTCCGTATTAAGGCCACCACCGTCGGCTAGAGAAATCAACATCTGACTCTCTTGGAATGGGTCTTGCGCCAGCACATCCATCATACGTGCCTCGTCGCGTGTCTCTGGCTTCGAGTGGACAGCGCTACGGATTTCTTCTTCCGTCACGTCGATGATGACCTTTGGCAGATTCTGCACTGCCTGCATGTCCTTGAAGTACGGGTGCTGCAATGCCGCACGCGACTCCAGCAATTTGCCTAGCAAGGCGTCCTCAATGAAAGAGATGAGCGGTGCAGGGAGGTGGGACAGTGGGTCGCGTACCGCCGCCAGGACCGCCTCCACCGAAAAGCTATTGTCGTGCGTCGCCTCGCGCAACTCATTCCACACGTGATTATACACTTCAGGCAGCACCGAAGCGGCGAGCAGACCGACGCAGAAGATGTCAACGTGCGCGCCATTCAGCGGCAACTCCTTCCTCAGCCACTCTGGCAGCGTGTAGAGCGGCGTGCCGGCGGCGATGGATGCTGTCAGCGCATCAACCGTGATGAACAGTGGGCCAAAGTCGGCAATGCGGTAATGCAACGTCTCTTCTGACAAGAAGATGTTCGATGGGGAGAGGGATAAGTGGACGACACCGTTGTCATGGAGGTGGACAAGGCCGCATAGCACGTCGGCCAGGAACTCCTGCAACGTGGGGAAGGACTCGCCGTTCTCGACGGGCGGGACCGCGCGGATAGACCCGGCGTGGACATACTCCTGCACAACGAAGCAGTCGATCTTCTTGTCCTCAACTATGTCAATGAAATGCATGATGTTTGGGTGGTTCACCTTGCGGCAAACGACGAGCTGGCGGCGCAGCCCGCGTGCCCACGCCTCGCGGCCTGGTGTGTGCAGCTGCTTCAGAATTGACTTGTATATTATCTTGAACGCAAACTGCTTCGACGGACTGCGGCGCAGGTGGACCAACAGCGTCTCGGAGAAGCGACCTTCGCCAAGGAAGGCATCGACTTGAAATCCATTTCGCTGTTGCGAGCGTGCGGTCGGCATGGAGACGTTGCTGAGCGACGCACCGCGCAGGTTCTGGCTGCTCAGCGTACGATCGCCCAGACTGTTCGTTAGGTACTGCCCGCCAAACGCGAAACTACCTGTCATGGAAATGTTGCGCGGGGCCACGACGCTGCCCATCAGCCCGTCCTTGAAGAACGGGTGGCGCAGCAGCCGCAAAATACTTGGCCGGTTCGTCGGTGTCTTCTGCAGGCACAACTGAATCACATCTTCCAGGTCTGCCGTGAAGGGCCACTTTGGTTGCTCGGGGAAGGTTATGTCAAAGTTCAGCAGACTCTCCTGCACCTGGGCGTAGGAGCGCTCCGCGATATCTACAGGGTCGGTCCCGTAAGCGAGGCGATACACGAGGATGCCGAAGCCCCACATGTCCACCGCAGCTGCACCGTCCACACCGGCTGGGGCTACGACGTCGATCTCGCCGTTCGCGTACGGCCCCGCAGCGTCAAACACCTCCGGCGGTAGAGAGGCCAACTCGCCATTGAAGACGAGGTCTTCGGGGCACTGCGAAGCAAACAGCCTCCAGAACCCGGCGTCGGCGATGCAGTAATGCCCGTCGGCATTTTCCAGCACGTTGTCGAGCTTGAGGTTATTGTGGTAGACCTTGTGCGAATGCAGGATGCGCAGCCCAACGGCGACCTCGGTAAGAATGCGGCGCAGCTTATCGCCCTCGTTTGCGAGCTTCCCTGCGTAGCCACTAATGTTGCCCTTCGGATGGTAATTTGTAATCACGATCATATTTTCCTTTGTCTCGTCGTTTAAGACGTCACAAATCCGCAGAACATTGTCGTGCAGCACGTTTACCAAGACCCTCTGCTCCGCCGTCACCGCGTCCATCAGGGAGCGGCGCAGTACAAAGCTCACCACCTTCAAGATGCGAAACATAGAGTCGCTTGACGACTCATCATTTACGCCATTTCCGGTCGTGCCAGTCGAAATCGAAGCGCTCGATGTCGATGTCTGATCACGGGTGGCGAAGTAGCTGCGGCCGATGGTGCCGGCGTTATACGCAGCACGAAGGCGGTACACGTCAATAACCTCGTCCTGGTGAAAGTCCGGGATGCAGATGACACTTGATCGATTCGACAGAGACACCTCCGGGTGGCTAAGAAAGAGCGGCCCCACGGCGCTGTTGCGCATGGCAGCAAAGACTTCATACATGGCCTGCTCCTCCTCCGTGGGCGAGGTCGGATCGAGGCCCTCGCAGCGGCGCACAACCGTATCGACACGGGCAACAATGCGCATTGCCCGGGCAGACAAATTCAACAGAGAGGCTGACTGCGCCACCGCCCCAGCGTCGCGGAGCTGCTGCTGATATTGCTGTTCCTGTTGTTGTTGTGCAACCGCACTGGACCCACTCGTGCCAACGTCTGCCCAAGGATTTGACGATGAACTAGCCGCTGCTGGGCTGTGCTGCTGCTGCTGCTGCTGTGGTGGGTGTAGCTGCGGCTGCAACTTTCCAGCGGTGCTACTGGAGCCCATGCTCAAAGTGGTGTTTTCGTGATTTTCAACCTTGCACAGCTCCTTCTTCGAGGCACCGTTAAGAGGCTCGGTGTTCCTTCCGGTGCGAGGCAAGTCTGGGTCGCTGCCTTCGCCATCCCTTCGAACTGCTGTGTTGAGACTATCTGCTGACTTCCTTCTCGGGGACGCAACCGCTGCTGCGCCGTCGACGATGGCAGGGGTCCGCCCTGCGCTGACGGTGCCGGCGGTGTTGCTCATGACGTGTGTCGTGCCGGCGTTCAGTGGGTTCAGAACCTTATCGCAGCCTACGCGCCGGCTTGAGCAGACATCCTCTGCTTTGCTCGAACTCGAGTCCAGAATGCTGCCGGATTTGAAAGTGCCACCCACCCCCCCGTGCTCTATGGGACGCTTGAGTGTCACACCCATTGACACACGTGTAAAACAGCACTAGTACAAGGGAAACGAAGTGGGAAATTGGGTCTGCTTCCAAAAGCGGCAACGGCACAAAGAAAAAAAAAATTGAATGAAAAAAGAGGAAACGGAGAGAGAGAGAGTTACGCAGTCGTGAAGCCGTGAATAGATATGTCGGCCAATTGTGTGTGAATTCTCCCCGGATCTCTAAAAGCTAAAAACAAAAATGGGCAGTTTAATTGAGGAGAGGTGAATGAAAAGGACGCGATCGCTCACAAAAAGTCCCACAGCGTCCTTCTCCCTTTTTTCTGGCGCTCGGAAACCTTGAATTCCTCCCCTCCTTCGTATATAGACGTAAGTGTTTTCTTTTGTTCGTTCTCCTTTTGAAGTACCTATCCAACTTTAGTGGATTGCGTCGGCACAGGTGTAGCTGAACGCTCGTCGAGCTACAGCAATGTCAGTCAATTGTTCTTACAGCTTCTCCACAGAGCAGTTCTGGATGCTGCAAAGCGTGGGTTCGTAGAAGCGGGAAAAAGAAAGAGGGCAAAATACACCGCAGACCAAAGTTGAAAGAATACCGTGTGAAAAGCAACGGGTCGTGAATGAGACCGGGAAAGTAGGTATCAAAGGCAATTTAAGAGAACAAACCAACAAACAGTATAAGGCAAAGAGAATGACTTCGAGTGATTAGGGAAGGAAACAAACGAATAGCATAAAGCGAGCTAAGTGCTCGTCCTGCACTTCAACAGAAAAAAAAAGGCAGGCGTTGACAATGACACTCTTCCCACGAAGCTATGCAAGAGCCGCAGTATCTTTGAGTTGCACTAAAAAGGCTGAGCGACCCGTCTTCTAACGCTGCTAAACTCCAGACCCCAACGGGAAAGAGAAAAGAGCGACATCCAAGTTGAGCATATGCGACTTTTAGCGCATTCGACTGTTTTTCACCTTTTCAACTCCGCTTTTGACCTAATGTTTTCTTTTTCGACTTGTAAGGGCGTTATTTCGATGGAATACTTGATTTTGCGTGTACGGTGCTGGCTCTCAGAAGCTTCACGAACTAACAGCTCAGGAGCACCTCAAAATCAGCAAAAAAAAAGCACGATAAACATACAAATAAATGATTGATGTTAAGAGGAACGTGGAAAGAGAGAGAGAACGCAGGAGAGGAGCAGCAATGCGATCGTATTTGCCTCTTTTACGTGAGTTTATTGTGGAAAGAGAAAGTGAGGCATGTGCAGCTTCAGAACACTTTTTTGTCTTCAAATACAATATCGACTCCTTCTTTTTCGGGCAGATATCAACGTCGCTTCTCTGTCGATTACACACGAGTAGGGCCAAGGTCTTACTTGTATCCGTGTACTAGAAACAGTGCTGCTCGTTTCATTCTCCCTGTCAGTGACCTTCACACAAGATGGCCAAAAAAAAAAAACTACATGCAACGTTAGTGTCAAAAGGCGACCCATGCAATACTGTGCTCACGAACAACGGCAACATCGTGTCTGATATTCGAACTCAACGCGTAGTGATGCGTTACAAACTCGAAAAGTTGTAGAGAGGAAGGCAAATCTTTCGTTGTAGAAACACGTGTACTTGGAAAGGAGAAGCCGATTTGTTGACCCGAATTAGTGAGCTGAGAAAAAAAGAACGCAAAAGTTGCCTTGCGCACACTTCGTATACTTGTGAACCGAAAAAGGGGGAAGAAGAACAGAAGTTGTGAAGGAGGTGACCTGGAGAGAAACACAAGTGGGTACCAAGAAACACAAGAGATGGATAAACTACAAATCTAACCAAAAAAGAACCAAGAATATAAATAGAGAGAGGGAGGGAGGGAGGATCCTTCACACAACGCAGTGAAGTAAGAAAAAAGGAGCTTCACCTCGCGACAACAACAACAAAAACAATAGGCACACACCTACATGCATACCCTCTTCCTTCCCCTCCCCCCACCAAAACGCCAAAAAAAAAAAAATAGAACGAAAGATGAGAAACAACATGAACAGGAGCCAGATAATACGGACAAAGAACGAAAACAAGGTAATGTACAACATCGTCAAAGCTCACCGCGCGATTGGCAAAAATGCACTTCAGAAAAGACCAGAAGAGAAACAGAGCAATACAAGCACAGGGGAAACAATAACAAAACGAAAGCACGCGGAATAACCTATTATAGTTTGAGCGATAAAAATGGTGCGTGTCCACTCAGAAACACCCCTTCACGTAAAATGCACCGCCAAAAAGCCATAGAGGAGGAAACGCTCAACGAACCGACGACCACCTGATGTCCTCATCTTTCTGTTCTTTTCTGAGCATTTCCTACGAATCCCGGAACTACAGCCGAGACGCCAGATGTGATCAATGTGCTTCACGGCACCGTAATACGCGGGTGTAGTAAAGAAAAGAAGAACACACCACTCACGACACATAAACAAAGAATAAAAAAATTATTGCGGCTTCCGAGTTGTAATTCCACACTGCAGCCGCCGAGTCAAGCGCAAAGAGACACACATAAAAAACGAGAAGCACCCTTGCGAGATGAAACAACGACAAGGGAGAAAGAGAGATCGAAACCACTCATAAGATAGTTACGAAAACATAAATGGTCACGTATCGCATTCAGCAATTATAAAACGAAAAAAAAAAAACTATCAAGAATAAGGTGACTCAGAATAATAATTTCTTTTCATTGGAAGAAAAGGGTTTGTAACCAGAAGGTGAGCACCATCAGAGCTGCATTCAACGAAAAGGCGTACAGAAACAACAAGCTACACACGCGCAGACAAAAGTGATTCATCTGTGCGCTAGTCATTTAACCTGAAACCGAAGAGAAACGACAACACCGAAACGTAACATGAAACTCGAAACAAAGGTAACAGGCGTGTTTAAGGACGCAAAGCAAATATTGAGCATCTTTCTCTCCTTACTGCCCTCAAAATACACAACAAAAACGAGAACCAAGATCACGACAACGGGACGACAGCCCGTCCTGAAAGCATCACAGAAGAATAAAGCTTTTCAAAACCAGAAAAAAAAAGGGAAGATAAGTAGAAAAGAGAACTGATTATTAAATAACAATAATGAAGCACTTACGAGAACCAGCGGGGCTCCATGAAGCAAGGCAGGGGAGGAGAGAAAGCTCGGCGCGATGTTTCCTCTACGTGAAAAAAAAAAAGAGGCTTTCAGAACATCTACCGTGTCGTTGCTTCGTTCTACGCATTTTCTTTTTTTTTTTCTGAATCATTTCACTGTTTGAGAGACAGAATGAAGAGGGGAGGGCGCTATGTTTACTTCACCTTAACTCGTAGAAGAAATAGGGCAGTTCACAAACAAGGGCAAACTAATTAAAAAAAAAAAGTCTGTGCAATAGAGACTCGAGAAGGCTCTACACCTTGTTGCTTTATCAAAGATAAAATAGAGGAAAGACTCTTCTCACACAGCTGCCTGGGGAGAATTGAAAAAAAAAAAAAGATGATAGGGGAGAAGGGAGAGGGCAGACACAGCGTCAACAACACAGCAAAAGGCAAGGATAGTCAGTAGGGACAACTCAATGCTCTTTTCGAAACGTATTTTTATTTTTTTAGGTCATGCTATAACATAGTATTTTTTGAACTTCTTTAACTTTTTTTTCTCTTTTCTTGCTAGTGAACACTACTGTTTTCGTGCATATGTGCCGCCGTCGGCGTCTGTTTGTCTGTCTCCGGCTGTGCATATTCGACGGAACGCGCCAGCTTACACAGGGCTTCGCTAATACCACTCTTCTTCACCCCCCGCGACTCCCGAATCGCCTCCAAACGCTGCTTCTCGGTGAGTCGCGCCTCCAGAGCCTTCACATACGCCTGCAGATCCCTCTCCTTCTTCGTCGGCTCCAGAGTGTCGTCAGTCTGAGTGCCGTCAGACACGGTGATGCGGCGCTCCGTCCCAAGTAGCGTGGCGCCGCGGCTGCGGTACGTTGTGCCCTGGCCGCTCTCGGTACTGATCAGCTCGCCAAAGGTCGACATGGGGTAGCTCACCACTGTACCGTTGGGATACTTGTACACCGTTGAGCCGAAATCCTGCCTTATCTCGCTGTCCTCGCCCTGCGAATAGGCAATGCGGGGGCCCGGGTTAGGCTTGTGCAGGTCGATGACACCCCAGCTGTCGTCCGTCTCCACCGGAACTAGCGAGTCGAGAAAGTTGCCATCGTCGGAGTTGGAGCGGGTTGTTGCTATGCGCTGCGTGGACACCATTGGGCCAAAGGTGCCGAGTAAATCCCCGTCGTCGCCAGAGTTACTGTTGGAGTTGCTCGCGTTGTCATTACGACCAGCCACGCCGGCACCACCCAGTGGCGACGCCTCCAACGGCATGGTCCGCCGGTGTGTCTCAGACACGCCAAGGAGGCAGCGATCGGCAGCGGAGGCGACAGCGTAAGCTGTGGTAAGGCGGCGCAGCTGCGAGCACAGTTCCTCTGCAATTACCTCGAGCGGCCGCTTGCTCAACTTGAACGGGTCAACGTGCATCTGCTGCGGTGGCGGGGACAGCATTTCCGCCAAGGTATTGCTCCCCGATTGGCTGCCCGTGACCGCGGCGGTGTGAGACATCATGAGGAAGCGCAGCCGCTCCAACGCCACCACCGCATCCTCTAGCGAGAGCCGAGTTAAGTAGCTTTGTGTCGACTCCGTAATGCCGGCATCACCTTCTTCGCAGTTTCCGGGGGTGGCGTCGCGGGAGCTCGTCGCGCGCAACAGTTGCAGCGACGAACAGGAGCTGCCGATATTTAAGTAGTTCGTGTTTGTGTCATTGCTGTTGTTGTTTGTGTCGGTGGCGGGGGCAGTGTGTGACTTGCAGGGCAGCAGTTTAGCCGGTGCAGTAGAGCGGCTTGACGGCGGATTTGGCAGTGCGGCAGGAGCCGTAACAGAGGCTGTGGCAGTCGCCTCGGTGCGATCGATGGCCGCCGGCGTCGTCTCCGCCCCCGTTGACCGCCCACTGCCATTTGATTTCACCGGGCGATTTGAGCACAGCCGCGGCACGCCTTCGGCTGTTGGTGTCACTGCCGGGGCCGGCGACGGTGACGCAGTGCTCGCGGAGCTTCGACGCGGCGCTGTTGTCAACTTCGTGCTTGGCTTCGTCGACGACGCTTTTGACAACGATTTCATTGTTTGGTAGCTGATCTGTTAGTCTGACTGTTTTTTTCTTATGCACTTGAAGCTGCAGTTTTGTTTGCGTGAAACCAAAAGTTCGAAACTGTTTATATAGTGCTTTACACTCAACGCAAGGAAGAAGCAGCTAACTCGGGAACACGCCTCCAGATCTATTTCTTGACAAACACAAACAAAAAAAAAGTAAAAAGACAATCTGCTCCAAATCAAATTGTGTTATAAGCGCGCTTGTCGTTGTGAGACTGTTGTACTACCTTGCTACACTCTTCACAGCAATACAGGTGGATAGAGGTGATGCAAAGAGAGGTGTGTTTAGAAAACTAGTCTACTGTTGACAGAACAGATTCTTGTCATGCAAGTGCGGATTTCTTTCTTGCCAACTGAAAATGGGGATGAACAGAAGGGGAAAGTGGAGCTAAGAGAGGCCACTGAAGACGTGCTTTATATTTCTCCACGCGTTACTTGTTCTCCTTTCTCGCGGGTAGGTGATTAAAAAAAAAAAAAAAGATAGTCCGTCAAAACACAAAAATAGGCGGGAGCTCAACACGGCTGCTTCAACCGCAAATACACAGAAACGCTCAAATAAGAAGGTGAAAGAAGAAGGAGAGACAAATTGCACAGTGACGATGGAAACAGATCGAAAGAAGCGCCAGATAGTAAAGGAGAGGCAGAAAAGAGCAGTAGGACTATTGTTTGAAACACGGGAAAAGAGGGGAATAATGATAATAATAACAAATCCGATAAGCCGAGCTGTTTCAGCTAACATTCAGGCCAATAAAAAGCTCGCTGGCAAATTGTGTGGAGCTTCACGTTACTTTGGAAGAGGGATTCACACACACACACACATATATATATATATATATATATATATTTGTGTATAATGTCGTGAGCTTTCTCTCTTTTCTTTTTTCGTGATGAATAGCGTGTCTTTTGTACGTTACTGTGGCCCCCCTTGTGTTAGAGGGAAACTAAGGTTACACAAATAAAGTCCCAGCAGTTTTTCTTATGAGTTCACTTGAGAAAGGCGAAGCGACAGCTGAAAATGAAACAAACAAACAAAAAACACAAATGGATGTGTAAGGGAGAAGAGATATAAAAGCAACAATCTGGTGTGTTGTCGAGCGGCGTCGTTCTCTGGTGCACGCCTAGCAAGCAACCATAGCAGAAAGAAGGTGTAAGGAGATCAGAACAGGTGACAACTACGTGGTGCAGTGCAGTCGTACAGAAACGCACACGGAGCACACTTACAGTTAAATAGAGCACGGCGTTTGAATTTGGCGCAATTGGAAAGTGCATTTCAAGAAAAGAATTGATATAAGAAGGGTTAGTGGAGGAGATCGGTTGCAGTCGACCCTAAAGGCGCTTCCGTGAGTCACTATCGAACAAATGAACATGCAATTCATAATTTGAATTCGAGAGAGCCAATTTAATCACACCTTCTGCATTGTCGACAAACTGTAGAAAGACGCACGAAGCGGTGACAATTACCGTAAGCTAGCTATGGTGCTGAAGCCGGTCAGACCAATGATGAGGTTGCTTATTATTTTTATTATTGTTGGCCCATCGGATCAACAACAGGAAAGGTAAACCAATAAATACGGCAAAAAAAAAAGTGGAACTTACTGGTGCCGTTGCATACGTTGCCCCTGTGCGTAACTTAACGTCTTGATGCCAACACCTCCCACCTGGAACTCTTGTTAACCTCGAACCATAGAAATGAGAACCCATATAAAATGAGCAGCTACTCGTCACTTTCCTAAAAAGCAATTGTGCGTTGAACTTGTTTTTTTCGTGGACAGAGGAATCGCGCATTTGTGCGAAAAAGGGGATGACCAGACGTCCACGATGACAGGGAAGCAAATCGCCGTTTGGTTTACTACTCAAAATCCCGATAACGTCATCTGTAATGCGCCTCGGTTCGTTGCGGTGTTGCTCTTGTCGGGAAAAAAAAATGACCGCCTCGTTATGACGCACTGAAGCACCACTGTTTCAAGGCACGCAGTACTCGCCTTCCTTCCAAAGAAAACGAAAATAGAGCTCGCCACACACACACACACACACACAACAACAACAACACTAAAAAGGAAAATCAAGGAGAAATAATAATACGAAAGGTGAAGCCGACGCTTCGCAAAGCGCCCGCTGACAATAGAAATTGACAAAGCAAACATAAAATAATATGAGGAGCCCATATATATATATATATATATATATATGTGTGTGTGTGTGTGTGTGCGTACCTGTTACTGTTGAATTGGCAAGACAACAACGCCGAAATGCCAACTGTTTTTCAGCGAACGTCGAGCCCAAGGAGCTGTTACCGAACAAAAGGCTAAGCTCGTTTGACAGCGGGAAAAAAGGAGCTTTCACGACCACCAACCTTCACACTTGCTAGCTGCATGTGTAATGAAAGGCAGCGCACACCTAAGAAAAAGGCGCTAGTCCACTCTCAGGCTACCATCGTTTGCTCTCCTTTCCCTTATTCCTTGCCTTACCCCCCTCGTCCTCCACGTACGTATTGTCGAGGTGCAGTTCGCCGTTCAACACCTTATGCAGCATCTTTCGCAAATCACTGTCCGAGTTCACGCCCTGCACAAGGAGATAACGCACCCTCGTAGGGCGCCCCTGACGCAACAGCACCACAGCCCCCGCATCGGCCGACACATTCGTGTCAAGCAGAACCCCAAACTTCTCCTGAAACTGCCGCACAACGTCGGCCCGGTGCGCCGACGCGTCGAAGAAGACCAACGGATCGTTCTCGAACTGCTGGTAGAGCTGTGCGAGGTTCACACGCACTGTGAGGCTAATGACACATAGCGGCGAGCGTCCGCGCATCTTCAGCGCATGCGGAGAGCAGAAATGCTCAATGGTCTCGTTTGTAAAAGGGACCGGCTTCACAGGTAGCGCCATGGCCGGCTGACGTTGGTGGTGAGAGCGCAGGTGACCGTCGTGGTGGCCGCCGTGGCGGTGGCGTCCGCTCCTCTCGCTGTTCATTTCTACTGTGGCGTCCTCTGTCGTTGTTCCTTCGGTTGCTGCTGTCGCTGTAGAAGATCCTGCTGCTGCAGTGGCGCCACCTTGCTGCTGCTGCTGCTGTTGCCGTTGCGCTTCGGTTCCACCCTCCTGCTCCACACACTCCAGAAAGAAACGGGCAACCGGTTCGTAGGCGATGACTTTCTTCGCGTACGGCACCAACTCAAATTGCTCCTCCTGTGTATTATTCGCAGCGGTGTACTGCAACACGCCCAAAGTAGGCACCTGCTTCACGTCGAAGCTCAGCGCAACGCCCTTATCCGGCACACACCCACCAACAAAGATAAGAGGAAAACTTTTTAGCTTCGACGACAGTGCCATGACAGACAGCATTGGCGGCACCTTGTCCTTTGCAGAGAACAGAACGCCAACCTTCCTCTGCGGGGCCTCGCGTGCCACCTGCTTGAGCTGCTCCGTCGTCGCCGCCACCTTCACGTGTGCCGGGGTGATGTCCGCCACCATGTAACTTTGCAGCGCCGCCGCTGTCCGCTGACCTTGGTAGTCCTGTGGAAAAGCTATTGACTTAGTGCCCATCTTCCAGTACTTGATGGTGGGAAACCCACGCACGCCGTACTGTTGCCCGATGCTGGAGTGCTGGTCGGCGTCAATCGCACCAACGCGCATCGTGCCTTTTACAGACTCGGCGAAGCGCTCAAATTCAGGGTGAAACCGCTTGCAGTGGCCGCACCACGGCGCGTAGAAGAGTATCACCACGGGTTTGTGTGTGTCGACGAAGGCGGAGAGGCTCGTCGGTGTCAGCTCTGTCACCGCAGAGGAGCGGCCATAGGGGAATGCTGCTGCAGGTGACAAGAGGAGCAGCAGCAAAAGGAGAGCAGGGCCCAGCAGCCCCGTTTGAAAAGGGAAGTGCTGCATAACTGGCTAGAGAAATAGAAAATGAACTGCGATCAGGATTAGTAGCTGCCTAAACAGCACACCAGAAACACGGCAATGAAATCGCAAAGAAGGTAAGAAAATTAACAGAACAAAAAAACTACGCCAAGCTCAATGCTCTGCACCGGCAAGAAGAGAGAAGAGAAGATACGAGATGAAGTTGAAAAGTGTAAAGCAATTGATGAGTCTGGTGTTCCTCAAGAAAAGGAAACTGCAAGGCAACAATGGTTGAAGAAAAGTGTGTGAGACAGGCGCAGAAGAAATGCAAAAGCAAGAGAGAAGAAAGCGAGAATTCCTTGGGTGCAGCATATACGCCTTTAATTGATTATTGTGTATTGCAAGGTCTGTCGAGAAGTTGCAATGCACCGCTGTTTCTCAAAAATCCTCGATTTAAGCATTTATCGTGAACTTTTTCAGCACCTCAAATGCAGTTAACGCCAAGTTGTGAATTGGCTCACTTTTCTCAGCTTGACTGGCTCCTTTTACCTGGATTGTTGCTTTGTGAAATCCAGCAGTGGAAGGGGAAAAGGTAACTGAGAGACTCAGCGGGCGTAATGAGCTTCTAAAACTGCATTCAGCGTCTTCAAAAGCGTAGAGCAGTTTCCCTTTTTTTTTTGAATCATAAGGCAGTCGTCACACTTTCAGCGCAGGTTACGGCGGATCCAGCGCAGCGTCACCACAGCCGTTGTCGCCATCAGTCCAAACACGCCGTACATCGCCGCTTTGCTGTGGCTCAGCGCAGGCGAGCTGAAGATGTCAGAGCCGAAGCACGTACAGATGAAGTCAAGCGGAATGAAAAGCGTGTTAAAAATGGTCAGAGTGCGAAGGTGTTGCTCTGTCTGATTCATCGCCACTGAAAACTGCAATGAAAGTAGAGACTCAGATTGCTCCTCGAGGTGAGCAGAAATAGACAGGACGCTGTCCACGTACAGCAGCTCTCGCTGGTCGGCCAAGTCCATTGGGTGGTCGAGCACGCGCTTCAATTTCTGATAGGCCACCTTGGACTCGCGCAGAATGGCATTGTGAATCGTCGCCTCGCGCGATAGGAGGTGAAGCGCTGCCATAAGACGTGTCATAGAACGCAGATGCTGCGCTGAGTTGTCCGAGGCGTCGAAGATCTCCGTCTCCATCACCTCCAGTCGACGTGTGTTGCCGTACGCTGACTCCTGTAGCGTGCGGGCCGCACCATGGAACAGCAGCCGCACCAAGTCCTCCCAACCCGTCACGCGGTCGACCATCACGTTGTGCATGTCGTCGTGGCCGTTGCCATCATTGCTGATCTCCTCATCTTCCTCCTCTTCCACCGTCGAAGCTGACCGTGCGGCCCGCCGCAGCACCAACTTGACTGCCTCCTCGCCGTCTAGAGGACCAAGCCTGCGCGCAGGAACAGACCGCATCGTCCGGACTGGTCGACCACCGCGCGAGGAAAGTTTGTTCCACTGCGACTGCATATCGCGAATAAACGTAATTGGGGAGCGGTGCACCGTGATGACGCGCCATCGCACCTCGTAGTGGATCGGTTGAGCGGCTGCGCCGTCCTCTTTTGCATTGAGCGGAGAGCTAGGTGGGTTAGATTTGTTGTTGTTATCCTTTGCCGTCCACGGTAACGCTTCAGTGAAAGTTCCGCTAATATTGCTTCCTTGAATTAAATCTTCTTGTCGCTTCTCCGTGCGTGCGTGGTCCACGTCGAGCGACAATGTCAGCGCCTCGTTCGCCTCCGTCGTCTCAGCCGCCATCTTCATCATATCCGGGTCTTTCTCCACAGGATGTAGTTCCTTCCCAATGAAAACTGTGAGGCGATCTGTGAAGTCGGACATCGTGAGGGGGGAGTGGTAAGTCGAGGGGGACGCCGCGCGGTGGCGCCGCAGCGCCGCTGCTACCTCCGTCGCCGCCGACGATGACTTGCTGAACCAACCGGGTTTCAAAATGTCCACCGCGGCACCCCGCTTCTCCAGCCGTGGGCAGTACAGAAGTTGCTCAAAGTACCGCGCCGATTGCTGCGACACCTTGGACCGCCTCGGGTAGTAGTCGTCGGTAGCCTCGTTGTACACGCAGTGGCCGACGCTTCTGTTGTTAGACAACGCAGCGTGGTTGACGTTGTTATCATTCAGATTACGATTCTGCCATCGCTGGCGCAGTGAAGATAAGTCCCAAGGGGGGCGTTCAGAGTAACGGCCGCTGCTGCTGCTGCCACCAGTGCCGGACAGTCTGTCAGCATTGCCATCCTGATGCACCATGAACTCTTTCGTAGAACGAAGAACCAGACAGGCCCAGTTATCGTCCACATAGGTCGCTGGCAACGCTGCGCCACTCGCTACACTGGCGTAGAAGCCGATGGGGAAGCGGCAGCCAAAGAGTTTGCGCATGGCCGCGTAGACAAACTGGCCTTCTGGAACGTCGGCAAGCAGCGGATCCTCGAAGAACTGCAACGACGCGGACACGTCAAGCCAGCGGAGCCCCTCCGTCGTACTCACTTCAGTGGTGTGGATGAACCGCTGATAGTCGTCCTGTGCAAAAAGTTCTTCGATCAGCAAACTTTTCTCTGCGTCGAGAAGGCGTTCTTTCTTGCGTCGTGCCTCTGGCGTCGAAACATCTTTAAAGCCGACGGACACCGCCTCCGCCGTTTCAACTGCTGCTTCTCTCTTCAACCCCTTTGCCACTTCGACAGTAGCTTTCTCTTTTCCCTCGGCAGCCAGCCTCTTTTTCTCGTCTTTTGCTTCACTTGTGTCGTCCGGCTTCTGATTTCCTTCGCTTGTCGCCTGAAGTGTTGCCGTTTTTTCCGCTTCCACCTTACCCTTCGCAACTGATATGTCAGGCTTGGCAGACTTGGGTACCGCAGCACCATCTGTGATAACAGCAGGAAAAGCACCGCTTTTGCTTTCCGTTGTTTCACCTGCGGTTTTAGGCAGAGTCCACAACGTCGATGAAGTATTGAATGAGCGCGCTGAGGAGTGAATATATCCGCTGCTGCCAGCGTGAACCGTCCATCGGCAGAAGTTTCGAAAAGCTGTACCATCTGGTAAGACGTTCTGTTTTTGTGCGTGATGTATTAACCACCACATAGCAATGCTGGTCGGAGTGCTCGACTGCGCAATAGAACTTGAAAGCGACAGCGGTGTTGAATTGCGCAGTCGCTGCATCGCTAGTTAGATAAGAACACAGAAGAGCAAAAAAAAAAAAAGGGTAGCCTGATCAGCTAGGATTCCAAGCGGAGCCAGAAGTTGCTATGGCACCGAAATGTGCGGTAAAAATACAATTCAAACTGTGTGATACAGTGGCAAACTGATTGTTGGCGACCTTCCAATCTACGTTAAGCAGCCGCTTTCTGCGTGTAATTCGAGAGAGAGAGAAAGTTGTGAGACAAAGCGGATTCGTAAAGATCTATGAAGCCGCAGAGAAGTACGCGTGACGAGCGTATGTGGAATGCCCACGGAGCGAACGATGCGTTAACGGTGCAAAGAGCAACGGTGTTGGCAGGTTGTCTTTATCGACTATGATGTGATGAAAAAGGGTAAAGCAATAAAAGAAACGGCGCAGAGTGGTACGCTCGCGTATGAAGCCAAAATGCTGGTTTTGTTGTTTTTCAGTAGAGAATGGGTTCCTCCGAGCTGGTTAGGGTTTTGGAAGTGGGGCTTCGCCCCCTGCCTTTCTCCCCGCCACCTGAGTCGAGTTATAAAAAGAAGAGAGAAAAGCTCGTCGAGACTTGCGCGCTCAACGGAAACGGAGAAAACCAAAAGCCGTTTTGTACTTTTGGTCAAAATAAACAACAAAAAAAAGGAAAGTGCGGCGGAAAATAGAGAACATCTTTTCTTTTATTGAGGGAGGAGAATTGGTACGGAGGTGCGAATCCGCAACACCGTGACGTGCAGCAGCGCGAAAAAAAAAATTCCACTGTTGTTATAAAGAGTTTTCATGGAGGATGTGTTAACAACACAAGCTGCCCCTTCTTTCGCAAAGTGGATTCGGTCACGTACGACAAACGAGTGATCCAGCACAACGCCATAATCTGTTGTGTTCTAGTTTTAGATAGGCGGCGTGCTCGGGTCAAATCCCGAGGCGCAGCGCTGACAGATCATGGGGATAGGTAGTGCCCAAGAAAAGTTTCTAAAAGCGGCAAAAACTATAAAATGCGAGTGGGGTTCAGAGCAGAAGAAATAATCAAGAAGAAGAAACGGTCTACGTGACCCACGCACTCAAGAAAAACAATCACAGCCATGAATCAATGAAGCGTGTCGAGGAGAAAGACTTAGCTCCGACAGAGTGCCGGTAGCTTGCGCTGTAAGCTCCCTCCTCCTCCTCAACTTTACTCCCGTAGTGACCGTCGTTGCTGGGTGACAAACCAGATCGTTGGTACCGCTGTGACGTGGCAGTAGAAACCCACGAACGTGAGGTGCATTGCGGCACGCTTTCTACGGACGAGAAGAACAGTCCATCCCGTCCCTTGGTTGGATGAGTTGTTCGAAGTTGCGACTCTGAGACAAACAGATTCTTCCGTAGGCTATCCTGCATCGAAGTGGCTGCATCTCGCACATCCACTTTGTCCATCATGGTACTCGTAAGTGGGGCAGAAGCGGAGCAACCGAAAAGTTGACATGTCTGCGTTCCGCACGTCACCCGGGGAGTTGAACGTTGTTCCTCAAAGCCGCTGCCCCTTTCCTCAGCAACAGCGATCGACTCGTTGGTCTCAAACGGTGACATAAGAGGCACAAAGTGACGTTGTCGTGCTTTCGCGGAGGCGTTAGCATCCGTCGCCTTCACGTTGCCGGCGCCACTAGCACTGTTCGTTTCATGGTAACCTCCTTTTCTACGGCCGTAATCACTTCGGTGGTCATCATTGTCGCTCTCCAAAGAAGGCGAAAGGAGTGGAACGTGACGAGCCGCGGAGTGCTGTTCCTCATCCAGGCACAGCCACAGCTGCTTTGCGCCACTGTCGTCACTCTGCAAAGGGACCTTTGCGCCGGTTTGCAGCCTTTTCGGCGGAAGAATTGCAATTGGATGTGCGTCGTTGCAACGCATCCCCGGAATGGGCAAGGCTTGAATGTAAGGCGCCGAAGATGGCGGCATCAAGAACGAACAGCTCTCATTTAATGCCTGTGCAGGCGAGTGAATAACAGACACAGTTGGCGTGCCTAAGTTGAGTGTATCGATGACAAAGTGAGGACTGGCACGCCCCGTCGACGACGCTTCAACGGCGTTATCGGTTGCCGCAGCTTCGCCGTGTTGGGGGTCGGGACTCGGCACGGAGCGGCGGAAGGAGGTACACTGAGAAAGCTGCGGTGATGGCTGCGAGGAAAAATCGACTCGCTTTACTGACGTCGCTTTCACATTCCTCTCCGTGACTACAGTGTTTTCGTCTTGTCCACTTGCCGATAGCGCTGTTGCTGCGAAATGAGCTGACGTGCTGGCGTCTACGTGAATGGGCTTGTTGACAGGTTTGTTAGAAAGAAACGTGGTTTGCGACTTTCCGGTGTACCGTGAAGTAGCGGCTCCTAGCTGGGTGAAGGTGATGCACGAGAGTGAGGACAGGGGCGGGAGCTGTGCGTGCGATATGTCACCCGAGTGGGGGGTCCACACACGCGTAGTCTGAGCGGCACGCACGCGGATCGGCGATATCGAGCATTCAAAACTAGTGTTCTGGTGATAAGTCGAGCGCTGAGCTTCTGCTGGTGATGTGTAATCTGTTGTGTTCTCCGCGTCGCGCTCTGCTACCACCGCATCAGCACTGGAACACTCCATTGTGTCCTTTACTGCCTCGTTCTCTCTCCCGGATGAAATCTGCGCATTAGCTTTCGCTGTATCGTCAAACGGACCTACACCGCTGAGAGGAGGCGGCAATTCAGGTGTCCTGAAGCGCTCTTCCCCATCAATCGATGACAGCGTCGGCGACGCCAGCTGCTTTGAAGATGTACAGGGCGCGGCAGCGGGGGGTTGCTCCTGTTGTTGCTGAAGCAGCTGTTGAATCAGCACACCACCGTCTGTTATATCTGCAGCAGCCGACGCGGTCAGCTCAGCGTGCATCGCATATGCTTTTGTGGGAATCGGGGAGAGCTTCACTGGCGTTGGGAACCCAGTGATCTGCGTAAGGCCCTCCCAGCTTGCGGGGCTAGAGCTGAACCGGCGAGACGGGTGAGGTGTGGGGGTCTGAGGGGAAGCCCCAGAGGCCAATGCAGCAGCAGAAGACGACGAAAGGGTGAACGTACGTGGTGTGTGGAGAGTGGCAGAAACAGCTTGCACCAGCAGCTGACAGAGCAGTTCGCGACGATGCGGCGTTGGGGTTGGGGTGTCCTCCGCGTAGCCCCGAGTCATCATCGGCGTTGCTGCATGTACTTCAACGTCTGTAGGCATCACTTTAGTGGTAACACCGGGTGGTGTGCGCTCGTCTTGGTCTCCGCAGAACTCAGCAACACTCTTTTGTGGGACAGGATGCACTACTTTATCTCCTGACGAATTGCCTGCAACAGCTGCGCATTTACTACCGTCATAATCACCGTTGCGCGACGGTGCGATGGAACTTAGATTTGGAGCTGTAGCTGAGAGAGCAGAGTTATTCTCTGCATTGATTGTGGCAACGGTAGTGTTCGACGACGCAGCTGCCAGGCAATGTCGAGTAGATCTAGTTTGGGAAGAGTTATTGCCGCTGATTTTGCTGCCGTTGGTTCCGTTGTGAAAGCTGGCATTTCCTGGCACGCATGTGCAGCTTAGTGTACTGCTGGCATTACCGCTGTCATTGTCGTTGACCGAATTGTCACCATGGAGGCGGGTATGTACGCCTCTCTCTGCTGCCGGTCCGTTCGGCTGTTGCTGTTCCAAAATCACTAAACGTGGAGGCGTGTGCGCCTGAAAAATTCCGAGAGAAACACCCGCTGACGGACCTTGAGAGAAAGGCCGTTGTGGCAAATCGCCGCAGCGCTGTAGAGGGGTATTTGCGCTACGTTCAACAGCACTGCTGCGTCGCCGGTTTTCCTCTTCTCCTTCACCCCATTCCACGTCCTCATCATCGTCGTTGAAGAGAACCCGCTCAGCAAGTGATACCTCTCTGGAGCGACACGTCAATGTGGGTCGCGCGACCGTTTCTTCTTTCTCCTCGTCAATATTGCCGAACTGAGCACCTGAGGAAGCATGTATTGCGTACATCTGTTCGGTTAATATCCCATTTGACGGCAAAGAGCTTATCCTTACTCCCGGAGTCTGTTGCTCTGCAGGTGAGCGTGTGATACAGCTGACATCGCATGACACTAAAAGTGGCGAGGACAACGCAAGCTGCTCATTGTTTTCCAAATTACTTTCACGGCTGTGATTGTCTATTGTGTCACCAATATCGTTGACACCACCACCAACGGTGACAAATGCGCAGTGGGACCAGGGCGGCTGGGCATCAAATGACGTCGTCGCCAACGGAGCAGTTCCAGAGGTGATACCGCTGCTGCTCACGTGCGGTAGCTGTGGACTCTGGCTGAGTCCCTGCGAGCTGTGAAGCCTCACGCCAGAAGCCGAAGAACTGGGCAGCCTTGACTTGCAGCCATCGCTGACGACGCTGTGTCTCAAATTTGTCGAATTTGATAGTGCGCAGGATGGTCCCGGTTGAGGGCAGCGAGTAGGCTGCGCCGACGGAGGTTGAGGAAGCGGTGACGTGATGGTGAGTTCTGCTCCCTCCGGCTTCGCTTTCTGTCGCACATCTGTAAAATCAAGTGCAGCAAAGCTAAAAGGGGAATTTGCAGTGGGTTCCGACGCGTCGAACGGCTGATCCCTCTTGTGTGAAAAGTCATCGGCCGTAATCGGTGTGGGGCGAGAAGTGAAAGGCGAAAACGCCTCTGTTGGTGGTAGTGAGGAGCTGCCCAATCTGGTCTGATACAACTTTGCCACGGTGCGGATACCGTTTTGGTAAACGTGAACGCGGCGTTCTGGTCCGTTCATTGCTACAACAAACCCCGGTGTTTTCACTGTTAGAAATCTAGAAGAAAGGAAAAAGTAATGTTAAGGAGAAAAAGAAAGGAAACCAATGAATCTAGAATTTAGAGAAGAGACTTGGAAGAAAAACCGGTCAGCTGTCCTGAAGTAGAGGGCGACTTGTACCCATCTAGTATTCCGTGAGGCAATAAGTTCCTTCAGTGCGATCTATGTACAAATCTATAGAAGCCGTATCAAAGAGGAAAACTGCTGCGTGCTCGTTATGCGCCAGGAGCCAAAGCTAATTGTCAAGGTACAGTGATGCAAGAATACGTGTATCAACGCAGGAGGGACTGCGTTTCTTAAACGACTGACGAATCTAAAAGGGTACCTTGCGCCAGCACGCGAAGAAAAAAGGAAAGAAGAGAGGAAAAGAACGCCAATTTGGAGTTGAAATAGACAGAAGCAAAAGTGCAGACTGTGAGCTGCTTGCAACCTCAGAAGGAAGAAACAGTTTCCATAAAGGCATCGCTTCATCTGATGTTTGCACAAAGTCAACGAAGACGCAAATTACCGCTGTGGTGACCTTGGTTTAATAGCATAAACCGTAATAGTGAAGGCTCTCACACAAGTACTTTTATTTTGATTTAGAGGATAGATTTGTGAGACAGTTACGCGTGGTTTTAAACGAAAGGAAAAAACTCAGTGAATGAACACACGTAGACACACACACACACACACACACACACACACACAGATGAAGCCATGGAACCATGGAGCACCCGGGAATTTCACATGTTTTGCGTCAACAGAAAAATTGCTGCTACTCCTTGAACGACAGATCTGCAATCAGGGCAACATGGTCGGATGGGTACTTCTTATTTGGCAGCGCAAAGTTCTCCGCCAACTCCGACTCTGGCGGGATCGGCACTGTCCGCAGCACCTCAATCGAGCCCGAGGAGAAGAAGACGTAGTCAATCACCTCGCGGAAAGTCAGAGTGAAATTTGTCCACAGCAGCGAGGGATCTGTGCGCTGGTACGCGTCCTGCAATTGGAGCGGAGGAACGTGCAGGGTCTCACGGAAGATCTTCGTCACGATGTGGTCGTCGCCCCGCGCTACCGGTGCCGGTGCGGGAGCCGCTGCCGCCGCTGCGGCTTCACCATTTTCATCATTACAATTAGGTAGTGATGTGGGACTGGCCGACTCCCCTGGTACCTGCTTCTTCCGCTTGAGGTCTTTCCGGGCAATGGTGGCCTGTGGCAGCACCGTCTCGTGGCCCAGTAACTCCCCCAGCCGCTCCGTGTCGTAGCCCAGCAGCCGCGAACAGCCCCACCAAAAAAGCTTCCCTTTGTCCCACGAGCGGTGGCCAGCCTCCACCTGCCCCGTCGTCAGCAACCGGTACGCACCGGTCGGGTGGGTGCAGTTGAAATCGCCGCAGAGAACAACAGGCCGTACATGTGCTGGTACGGGTGATGCTATCTGTGGATCCTCTGTGTTCTTTGAAGTCGGCATCGACGGCTCCGCCATCACAGCTGTCTTATACAACCAGTGCAACAAGATGTACACTTGCAGAAGGCGGATGTGGCAGGCGTTGGCGTGGAAAAACAGGTGCGTGTTGCCCAAGACAATTTCCTTGTTGTTGCCTTTATCCCGCAGCACCAGCAGAGCCCCGATGGTCGTGACTGCGTTCATCGCCTCCTTCAACTCCGGACAGGCGCCGACGCGTTCGGCCAGATCCGCGTGTCGAACAGCAAGCGTTACGTAGTTAAGAGGAATAGAGTCAGCATGCACCAGCTCGTACCGCGAGCGTCGGAACAGAAAGCCGCAACCTTCTTTCACAGAACCATTTTTGTTCATGTACATACCATCGTAGCCCACCGCCTTCATCACAGGTAATAAGTAGGACAGAAAGACATCGCGGCCGCACTCCTGCAGGCACACGAGGTCGGTGTGATAGGCGAGCAGCTCCTGCACGATGCGCACTTTGCGGTTCTCAAGGTCTAAAATGTCGTCCGTGGCAAACGGATAGATCTTCGCCTTAGAGCTCTTGGAAGTGCAGAAGTCGTCATACAGAATATTGTAGGTAACGACGCGAAAGGCAGGTGGCGCAACAGGCGCGGTAGTCGCCTCCCAGCGCGCGACCGGGGGTGGCAACGGTCGTACCACATCTGGCAGCCGCAACTCCGTCCAAAGACCCGTTGCAGAGTCTAGCGAAACGCGCAGCAACAGATGCTTGCCGAGCAAATCGGCTGTCGGCGTAAAGGTAGGCTCAACACCCACCACACGCGTTGACGTCGTCGCCGCTGTCGATGCAGCGGACTCATCTGCTTTGCCGCTGCGACCTGTGGTCGACCCGTCCGCCAGCACGCACCACTCGTAGCACACGTTCTCCTCCTTGGCGAAGAGGAGACTCATGTTAGCGCACACCAGCGGCAGCCCGACGTACGGCACGCCCGGGGCCGCAATGGAGGTAATGGTGGGCACGTTATAAAAGATGCGGACTGTGGTTTTGCCGCCGAGTACCAGCACCCGCGCGTACTTCCAAAATATGCTATTTGGCAGTTCCGTGTTCAACTCGCGATACGGCACCACTTGGGCATCACCGTTAATGTTGTTCTCAGACGCCCGCGGCAGTTTCACATCTACGGTGTTCGCCGCGACAAGCTCCACCGCATCCTCCTCCGTCGTTCTGCCAACATCTGCCGCGTTGCAATATACTCGGACGGACGGACACGCGGCGAGCAGCTCCTCGCGCGACTGCCGCTGCGACACCTGGCCCTTAGGCCGTGGTGGAGCAAACAGCATCCGAATTCGGTCCAACGTTTTCGCTGCAATCTCCTGATCCTCACGAACCATGCTCTTTAACACGGGCGTTGACGAAGAAGTCTCCTTGCTCTTCGTTGCCGCAGTCGGCGTGGTGGGGAAAGCGAGCGCGGTCGACGGATGCTCGATGGATAGGTCGAGGGTTACCACGTGGCTGTCCTGCGGGTACAGGACGGCGATTCGGTTCTTACAATGCATCTTGCGCTGCAGAGTGAGTTGTGCAGGCGTCTGCTTCGATGCAGTTGATGAGGCAGGTTGTTTCGATTGCGCAGAATTGCCCCCGCTTGTGTTTTGTTGGGAGATACTGTGGGAGCTTGGCTTCCTCAGCCAGATGCGTAGATCGCTGTTTTTGTTGTCAAAGCGCTCTAGCGAGTGGGCAAACCTATGGTCTTTAGAAAAAGAAGCGGCGTTGGAAGATGACCCTCCGTTGGTAGGCTTCTCCTGTTCTTTCTGTTTACGCCGCTGCTCCGGCTGGCAACTTTGTGTATAAAAGTGTAGAGGCACAGAAGACGACACCAGCGTGCACGGTGTTGACCACCTTGCACTTCGAAAAGAGGTAGTGGCACTAACGCGAGCCTGGAGAGCAGAAGTACGAAATAGCATCCATATAAGAGTCCGCTTGAGAAGGAGAAGGCAATTTCACAAGCGACGGCAAGAAAGGGGGTTAGCGGCCGAGAGAAACGTGGGGTAGGAACAGAAAGTGGACGGAGAACAGTAACGGAAACAAATAAAGTACACAAAGAAGAAGGTCGTTTACTGGTTTTGAGAAACCAAATGAATGTCCTCTAAGAGAGCGAGCTTTATGAGTACGCGAGTGTGTATGCAGACAAATAATAGTGGGTAAGACGTCACACGCAGTGCATTGGGTTCAAAGACAACGTATCGGGCAATGTAGACTACGCGAGCAATCAAAGCCGTCTACAATAAAAAAAAAGGCCGGTTACCTTTTACGTGTTGCTATCGTGACGCATGCACAAGAAAAGAGAAGACTTCCATATGATTTATAGTCGATGGGAGGAGAATAAAGAGGAAGAGAAGCCGTAGAGATAATTTGCTGAAGTGACAAGTGAAGCCTAGCTAAAAGTCGGAGTTGGCACGCTCCGAATATCGCACGGCAAATTGATTTCAATCAACCATTTAGCATCGCTACAGTAAGAATGAGAGCCTGGTAATAATCCTGCAACATTACTAGCTGAGTAGCGCTGCGTATAACCCTTTGCAGCCTACCACGTTTAAGTTACACAGTCGGAATCATTGCACATTCATTTTCCCTAAGCGTCCGCTTCAGGTGGTGGCGGCACCTTGCCCCGAAAGTCCTCAGCTACGTCCCAGCACTTCGGCTTCACTGTGTTTACCGTAAGCGCCACCATCGGTGCCACACATGCCTGCATGCCGTCGCAAACAAGTTGCACCACAAAACTCACACAAAGCAGCACGGCCACCGCTCCCACGACGCTCATTGTGATTGAGGCGCTTACAAAAGCCTCGTACGAGGTCGGTACAGCAATCTGATTTTTTGCAATAACCACACCCTCCGCTAGCTGCGCACGAGTGGCCTTGGTGAGGTAAAGATGCATCTCCTTATCCGCCACCGCGTACACGAGCGCAAGTGTCACCACAAACAACAGCAAGCCGCTCATGCAGACAAACACAGCGACCTCTCGGAGGAACACCAGGTACGGCTTCTGCAGGGCTGCCACAGAAAAGAATGAGAACCACTGCAGAAGTGCCGCTGCGTTGACCATTTGGTGGAGTGTTAGGAGAAGTGCACGCACTTCGACAGACAGACTGCACTGTTGTTGGCGTAATAATTGACGCTAACTCCAATTAGACTCTTCCTGTCACACGACAACAACAACGTGCCGCCCTTGTGATAACAAAGTTACCGCGACAATGTGGGAACGGAAACGCAGTAATCGAGAAATAGAACAGAAGGCAAGAAAAGCAGGAGGCCTTGTAGAGTTGTCCGAGAATAGAAGGTTTGTGGAGTCAGTAAAGAAATCCAACGTTTTTTTCCAGAACCCATTGACATAACGTAGAATCTGGCGTCTGGTTTCAGGATGTTAATGAGTGTTGCAAGGAATGGTCTTTCTTCGCTCTTTCCATTCACATCTCGCGGGTCTTCAGCCCTCACGGAAGAGAACTTTAACAACAAAAACTCTCTAAACAGAATGCGCGAGTATTTTACGCCTGTGTCAGCAATGATTCCTACGCTCTGTAAACAATAACTAAAGCAGGGGCACTGTCCCCGTTCCGAGAAAGCCTCACCGTCGGTAAACGCTTATCACATTCAGACATCACAAAACCACCACCAGCACTAGCACGTCAAAGACCGAAACGAACAAAAACAAAGTAGGACGACCGAAAAAGCAAGCCAAAGGTGAGTGAAGAAAGTCAAGCAGCTGCTTCCGTGTGTCCACGAGCAAGAAGCGCTAGCAAGGGTCAAAAGGAAAGAGTGTGTAGGGGAAAGAATGCGCCGCTCACAACAGAATTACACATACGCGCCTGCTGGAGAGGAGAAGAAAAACGCACGCGACTATGGTGGAGAATAACAAAACTAAAACGGCCAAAGTAGATTGCAAAAGCAAATCAACACAATCAAGAGTTAATACCATGTGTAGGTATGTGCTCATTTTGTTGACATTATGGAGCAAAAGACTGGGAAGACGTGTCTTGGCAGGAAAACAAGAAATACTCGGAGCTTGCTGAAGGGGGAAAAACAGTTACTTAGACAGTAGAGAAAAGAGCGGTATTCATGCGAAAACGCAACGGCAACGTCTCGCTTTTTTAATCACACGTTAAATTGTGCTTCTCCTACGCAGCATTGCGGCCGTCGACGATGTCCTCAACTTCATCGACGGAAGACGGGACATGGGAGAGCTCAATGCGGCACACCACCGGGTTGTCGCGCTTGCTCGCTTTCACCTGCTCTGCCGTTAAAGACGGGTACGGGATGAGGGGAAAGCGGCTACTGACGAACGGATCTTCGACATCGAGGAACATGCGGAACTTCGCCAACTCCTCCGCGTCGTAGCAGCGATCGAGGTGGTGGCTAATTACGAGGCAGTTGCTCGGGTTCACATGAATCTTCTCCGCCGCGCGCAGAAATAAGTCCAAATGCGGCTGGCCTTTGATCTTGCGGTCGTGCGCCTCCTCGCCGTCGATGGACGCGACGAACAAACGCGCCAGCTGCCGATTCACGGACATGAGACCTTTCAGAGAGCGGCTGTACGACACCACAGCCAGCGCCACGCCGTTGTCGACGAAGTCTTTCAGCAAACGGAAGAGGTTCGGCTCCACCGGCGGGGGCGACTTGATCATCATCTCAGTCATCTCAGCGACCTTTGCGTTTGCAAGGCCGTAGCGTGTCTCCACAATCTCGGCGTCCTCCGGGGTGCCAAGCTCAAGGTAAATGCCGCGGCTCTGCAAGATCTGGTGAATACCGCTAAACGCAATCTCACCGTCCTCCTTCTGGTACACTACCTTCTCAATGAACTCCTCCGGATTCAGCGGGGGAATCGGCCGGTTGTGCAGCACCCGGTACGTGTCGAAAAGTGTCTCCAGAGTCTTGTACCAAGAGCGGTAACTGTATTCGAGCAGGTTGTGGAAGAGGCAGTCGGACAGCAGCACCACACCGTCGATCTGTGCGACCTGACTCTGGCTCATGCGCGGAATAGACCAACGCGGTGTTGCCGGCAACTTGCCGAAGCCCGTGTGCAGGTGGACTCTCTCTCCTGGTACGCCGTGAACGAAACGTAGACTGGACCCGGAGATCAATTCGTAGGTGATGTGCCCCTGGTCGACCGACACCCGCAGCGCGGCGCCGCGCCACTTCATCGTAAAGTGGTAGCGCTCCATTCCAGCCGGCAGAATCGGGTTCACCTCCAACCCTTTGTGCGAGCAGCGCACGCCGCCGCATCCGAAGATGAGGCTCAGTGAGGTGGTCGAAATCGCGCCAAAGTGCAGCCCGCCCTCGGCGGAGTAAACGATGTTGTCGAGGTCGATGTTCGCCAGCGACTTTAACAGCGGGATCGGCTGCGAGAAGCCGAGCCGCGCCCGACAGAGGGCATGCATCATTACAAAGAGCGACACAGGCGAGTCGAACGTACAGAGGGGGTAATAGTAATCAAAGTTGTTGGCAAAGTCGCGCTGGTCGAACTCGTCTGGGTAGAGCAGCATGCCGAGCAGGACCTCTGGCACGTCGATCAACTTCCGCCGGTAGATATGAATTGGGTGGTAGTTCAGGTGCAGCGGGTGCAGCGCCCGTTCATCGCCCCAGTCGGTCAGGTTATCGAAGTTATCGTGCACCATGTACACGTTTAGCCGCTCATGTCTCTGCGGCACTACAATCCCGGCTGCCACGGCGCTCATCTCATTTAACTCGCTCTGCGTCATGCTTAGTGTCGTGAGGACGGCACCGATCTTCTCCTTCGAAAGGTGGGACCGCTGGCGCTCGAGGAAGGCGAGGGCGGAGGTGATATGGTGACGGGCAGAGATGTTCACGTAGAAGTTGCCTGCTGCGTTGCTATTGTACTCGTCGGTACCGGCGATGTTGTCCAGGCGGAAGACGCTGTGGGCATCCTGCCACTCGCCGCACAGCGGCCAAATCCGCGCCGACTCCAACATGAGCTCTAGCAGCAGCAGGCGGTCCTCCAAAGATATCGACTCCACTGCTGCGTCGTACAATGCAATTAAAAAACCAACCTCGGCGTTCACGTGGAAGCGCGCGTTGCTGACGTTGGCGGCGTGGGTGGAGTGAATGCCGCTGATCGTCGCCAGGGGAAATACTGCGCCGCGGTTCATCGCCAACGTACGGGCGTATATACGTGATTGCGGCAGCATATAGTAGACGCTCTTCAGTAGACGCAGACAGGCATCAGGCTGGGTGATGATGTAGTACAAGCCGTAGTAAACGTACTCGGATAGGTTGAACTGCAGACCGTCCCCAGCAGCAGAGAGGCCGGACCGTGAAAGACCGCCCTCCACACCATGACTAACGTTGAACATGCGAAAAGCACTGTAGATGAACGGAAGACGGCTGCGGTTGGGGATTGTCTCATCCTGCAGCGTGACGTCGCAGTCATGCGTCTTCCAGAACGGCTCCAGTGCGGCGCGCTGCTCAGCGATCATGCTCTCGATGCTCGGAAACGTGCGCGGGATGGGCTCGCCGTTGCCGTGGCGGTGGCAGGCGCGGAACGTAACGACGATGTTGTCCGGCAGCGTCTCCGGCGTCAGCGGCATCATGAACCGCTTCTTGACTATGTACGACCTCTGTCCCTTGTTGGCGTTGCGAAAGGCACTGTAATTCCAAGGGTTGGGGCGGAAGAAGTTCGCCGCGCTGGTATACTCCTTGCTTTCCGCATTGCCGTAGCTGCTGCCACCATCGCGTCCGACGCCGCTGTTGCTATACCGGTCGCGATTGTAAACCGGTGATGACTCGCTGTCGGTATTTTGGTTGTACGGTGTGCATTCCACATCGGCCTGCAGGATACGGTAGGTGTTGCCGTAGTTGACAACGCAGTTCACCTCCGTGAAGGTCGTTACTTCTCTACCAGAAGACAGGGAACACTGATTTACGTGGTCCATCTGCATATCTGACACATCCCACGCGTCTTGGTCGATGGCGAGCATCACCACGAGCTCGACGCGATAGTTCAACTCGCTCTGTGTGCGGTGCAGCATGCGCCGCTGTCCCCCAATGCCGCCCTCCGACACGCTGTCCGCGCCGCGTCTAAACGAGCCTAGCATTCCGTTGGCGTTGGTGTTGCCGCTCCCCGTGTTCCCATTCGTGTCGTTCTCGCCCGACACAGGCGAGTTGACCGTACCAAAACGGAAGTTGCTGTAGCACACCTGCGAGCCCCACATACTCAAATCGCTACGGGCCACTGTGCGGACGTAGTGAGTGTCAAATATCAAACCACCATCGGAGCTCATCACATCAATGCACACACTGCGGTAGGCGCCGTCATCGAGGTTCAGTCGGCGCTCTGGAATTGCCGACAGCGTGCCGGACTCGCCGTCCAACAAAAAGTCCATGTCCACCGTGCAGAGACTTGCACCGAGTTGGTTAGTGTGAGGAATGCACTTGAAGCCCGGCCCGTCGATCGGCTCTTCGTGGTAAACACCGTTCATCAACACCTCCGTCATGAAGCCGACCGTTTCCACCTCGCCTAGATGACGCAGTCCGATGTTGCCGTTCGTGCTGTAGAGGATGTTGTCGGTAACACTGTTTGAGACAAAGGCGGACGCCTCAGTGCTTTGTATAATGTCGCGCCCATCGAGTAGGAAAATTGGTTTTTTCGGGACTTCATAGTCCCGCGCTAGCAGGGAGTTCATTTCGTAATAAATCCCTCTTTGTGCTTGTATGTGTTTACAGAGCGTCTGTATTTTTTGTTTTCCGACAGCGTTTGAGCTTGTAAGAGCGGTTTTGTGTCCTTCACGTGTCCTTTGCTGACCGCAACGTCTGAGCAAGTGCTGATGTGCTTTGTAAGCAATAATGCAACACAACGAAAAGTCAATGCAGAAAAGTGCAACGCGCGTATTGCTGTTGACTGCACTTTGCCGGGTTTTTCTTTTGTCAGATAAACAACAGCTCTCTGTCAGTGTGCTGACAAACAAGATGTATAACACCAGTTAAAAGGAAGAAAAGGTGATTATTTAAAGCCGGGTCACAATACCGAGTAGAAGTTCTCGTTTCGATTGAATGAGAGCTTAGGATGATGGTTCGTTACAAAGTACCAACAGACCGCTTCAAATCATCCATCAATTAGAACAAGTCAGCTCGCTAAAGAAGCAAAGAGTAGAAGAAAAACGTTTTTCAAGTAGATCAACAGAATTGAGGCAAAAAGACGCTTTACATGGAGGAGAAAAATGTAAAGTAGAATCGCTCGCAAGAACAACACGGTAGGTAAAGCTCTCTGATGTTAGAAATAAAGCAACGAAAAACTTCCCTCCTAGCAGAGGTGTAACGCCCAAAGCGCTATTCGACTTCTTTTCTCTACGATTGTAAGTCGGTGCAACTCGGAAGAGTAGCTAAAAAAAAAAAAAAACAGGTCAAGAAAGAAAAAAACAAGGTTGAGAAGGGATAGCGGAAAGAGCGTTTTGGTTCAACTGAAATGAAGAGGGGAAAAAAAAGAGGTGTTCAGAAAAACTGCGAAGATCCGGCCGCAGCGCGACGCGTCTGCACCCCGTTACTCTCTTTCTCTCTCCCTCGTCCTCCAAAGACAAAAAGCAATAACAACTTATGTCTTCTGTTTCCCCCTCGTTGTTTTGATTGAAGATGATGGGATGACTACTCAGCAACAGGTCAACGGCAACACCTAACCTCGGTTTAGTTACCAATTCAAATGACAAGAGAGGAACCAACAGCAACGCAATTGTTCGGCAAATGTATAGCTGCTAAACCCTCTTATTGAAAGCACCGTATGAGCACGGTGAAAAGCAGATCAGTGATGAGGAGGGACGAAAGAAGGGAAGATGGTGGCAAAAGTAAATAAACAAAAACAATAATAACATGGACAGAATAGTATAAGTACGGCGGGCAACATTTGGAGAATTCCGCTGCTCATTTACTCATAATGAGAAGTCTCAGCGGCCGAAAAACCGCAAGGATAGACCGACACACTTCACACAAAGACACATTCGTCAACAGAACTATTAGTTGTCTCGCATTCATAGTACTAAGGCAACTTTTTTTGGGGGAGAGGGAGGACAGTGTCGGTGTAAAACCAACGACGATTTACAGCGCACCAAATTTCAGTTTGTTGTCTGCCTTGTCAGAGAATTCTAAAACTGTTGTGCCTGCTCCGCCCGATTGAGTAGAAGGGTCCAACGCACCTTTCTGTGTGTCTGTGTGCTGCGTGCAAGAACGTGAAGCTCCGTCAATTCAATGGGCAAGCTGTATAAGCCCGGCAGGATAAGGGATCTATAACAATACACCGCGCCAGAAGTAAAAGTAAACAACTGCAGAAGAACGCGAACGCAGTCCAAAAAAAAAAAAGGCGAAGAAAGAGAGACTACCCATTCTATCATTCGTGCGTCTATATAAAGCACCGTGCACTTCTACGGTGTATTGATGAAGCGAAGGAAAAAGAGGGGATGCAGCCACTTCATTCAACGGCTAGTAAGCTCGCTGTCTATTTGAAAAGCTACAAACCCACTAGTGCTTCTGCGGCTTCGCTCGCAGACGCTCGCGTGCCTGCATAAGCTGCAGCTCTCCAGGGGTGTAGAAACTCTTCGCGTTGGAACCATCCCTCCGGACCGACCGTGCTGTCTGCGCCTTCTGCGCGACCGACGCTGTCAATGTACGGTACCCCTCACCGTCACGACGTCTGCTTACACTGCGGCGGGTGGCAGAGGACCGGTGTGCCGTCGCGAGCTCAACGTTGACGCGTTGAGTCCCCACCACACTCCCCACCGCAGGAGAAATGCCAACCTGCCCGGTGGACAAGGCTGGCGCGACGGCAACGTACGGCGGTCCGTTTACAACGGTATCGCCAACCGCGACACGGTGCTCAGCCGGGCGGCCGAAGTAGAAGTAGTCGTCATCCACATCTGCCCACGCGTATTTGCCAGCATCAACGGTGGTGTTATTTGATACTAGTACGGCATCGCCGCTAACTGAGTCGTTGGTTCCGGTGATATGCGAGACACCGACCGGAATGGTGTACGGAGCAGCGCGGTAGAGGTATTCTGTATTGACCGTGAAGTTGCCACCTGTGATGCTCGTGATCGGCTCTCGTGATACCGCTGGCCCGGCACCAACGCTCGCATCCAAACCGCCAGCAGCAGCTCCGACAGGTGATCCTGCAGACGGCAGTTGCGTCAATTCCTCTATAGTTGACGTACGACGTTGCACCGGTTGTGTAGGTGAGGCTGCAATGCTGCTTCGTCTGTTGTCCATACTGCTGTCTTCTTTACTGCTCGTTGCATCAACTGACTGTGGCATGAGTACCTTCGGTACAAGACTCAGTGACACCACCGCTGCTGGATGCTGTGTCCAGCTTTCAGTTTTGATTGCATAGCTCCCACACTGCGTTGAGTTACCTGACACTCCAGTTTCCCCTGCTGCTGCTGACGCCGTCACATCTGCGTTCGGCACCGTGATTGTGTGCTTAAACACGGGCTGTATGCTCAACTTCGCGGCGGCCTCAGGAGAAGGCGTGACACTGGCGAGACGCACGTGACGCAGCAGCGCGTCGGTGGGCACGAGCGGTGCTGCCGTTGTGGCAGCTGCCGCGTGTGCCTCCGTTGCACCAGCAGGGTTACTGGGAGTCTTCCACCAGTCCTCGTCGTTACTTGCAGCGGACGTTATCAGCGGTCTTAGACGTAACACCTCACCTGCACCCAACAACCCCCCAGCAGTACCACAGTCTGGATCACCGCTGCCGTTAACACAGTTGTTTGCACTCCCTTCTCTCCGGGGGGCAGACGCACGAGAGAGGGCAAGCTGTTGAACAGCAGGAGAGCTGTGGTGGCCTGGCATCTCACTGGTGGCGGTGATGGAGACAGGAACTGCGGGATGCAGCCCTGGCTGCGCCACAGAACCCCCCCGCCCTGACTGCCTCGACTTCTGCGATTTGGTGCGCGGAGGGGGTGCAACGACGGACCTGCTGGCCGGGCGCACTCGTGGTGGCCGCGCACCAGCCTTGCTCAGAAAGCTCGCCGTCACGCTCTGTGCCACTGATGTAATGAGCTTTTCCAGTCTACGGTAAAGCTCCTCCACCTTGACGTCCTGCGGTGCACCAGCGGGGTCGTCGACGTCCCAAACGTTCTTGCGAATAAGACTCACCCGATCCTTCAACTTCATAAAAGCGTCTTTGGAGGCAAGCAGAGGTCGCAGCGAGCCGAGGTACATCGCGTGACCCCCTGCCACAGCCATCGGTACAACTTTGTCCTTTGTTTTGTTATTCGAAAGCTGATGCTGCTTCTCCTGTCGACTCGCCTCATCGTTCTCATCGTGCGGCGTGGACACCGTCACGTGTGGTGCGGAGTGACCCGCTGTCCCGGGCAGTCCAATCGCAGCGGTCGCCGGTGATGGCAGGCACAGAGCAGGCGCAGTGAGCAGTTGCGTCGGTAGTGGGACATTTTGAACGGGTGCAGTCCCCAAAGTCTGCGGTGTCACAAACGCTGACGAGGCGCTGTCGGAGGAAGTAGTGGCGGCGGAGGAGCTGCGAGAGCCGCGGGAAGAGTCATTCGCTGTCCCGCCTGCGCCCGCAGGATCTACGGTAGAAGTGACGGGTGGCGGCGGGACAGGCTGAGATACGGGTGATGACACGTCGGCTACTTGTTGATTCGCCAGTTGGGATACAGAAGGAGAAGAGGAAGATGCAGAGCCCTCTACGTTTTCTCCACCCGTCTTCTTAACATCGTTCTGTGTGAGAATGGAGTAGAAGGTGGCAGCGGCGACACCGACTTCTTCAGCCACTGCGGCCGTCTTGGCGCGCAGCTCGTCAGAATGGCGAATTAGGATGTCACGTGGCCGAGCTGCACCCACTCCATTAACATCAGGGGCAGGCAGCGACGGCACTGCAGGTGCAGCTGCAGCTGCTGGATCTTCAGTGTTTGTTGTAGTAGGTAACGCTGGAGATGGAATGGCGAGGGTCGGAAGGGGCAAACCAGATTGCACATTAACTGTGACTTGCGGTGCACTCAACTGCGGAGGTTGCAACACCAACGACGGTGGTTGCAAAGAAGAAGGTCCAGATGCCGGTGCCGCTGCTGCTGTGGATACCACTGGGAAAGCCCCAGCTTGTGGTATTGGGAGGGATGGCAGGCCACTGTCGGGTACCGTCGCCACCGGCGGTGCCACATTAGTTGCTGCCGTTGATGCAAGTAATGATGCACCGCCACCTTTTGCCGTTGGAAAAGGAGCACATAAAGACATTCCATCTTGACAGTATCGCCGCAACTGCTCAGCACACTTTTCCACTGCCTGCGTGCGTGCAAGCAGCTCGTTCCACTCCCTGTCCATAAGATATACCACCGCTTTGGATTCATCGGCATGATGGCCGCCGCCAAGCGAGCGACTACGATGGACTGTTGTACCGGTCTTGGTGTCGCCTTTTCCGCTGGAGGCGGTTCTCTTTACCCGACTCACAGAGCGAGTCTCTGGCGACGGTGCCACGGCCTTCGCGCGTTGGCATTGATGCCGTTGTTTATCGCGCGCTTCCTCAACGCCCCAAATCTTGTCGTGCAGGTTTTTCTCCACCACCTGCGTCAGCAGCCGCATCACCTCCCTGTGTTTGTCGACGCCCTTCATGAGCGAGTCGACGCGGTGCTGGATGTACTTGTGCATCACCCCGTTGATAGCTCTCGACACTGCGTGGACAGCATTCTGCATGTCATTCACGGCTTCCAAAAAGTTTGCCTTATCCTCCCAATCCACCGTGCGCAGTGCTTTATTCAGATGATGCATGCGGGCCAAATGACTGTTGATGCCTTCGATGAGGTGCATTACGACGACGCGGCGGAACGGCTTTGCGGCTGAATAGTCCTCGAACTTCTGTCCCGCACGCTTGCGGTGCGACTTGGACTTGACGGCTGTGACACCAAGTGCGGATCCCTTCATGGACTTCAGCACATCCCTCACCTGCCGGCTTTCGGAGATGCACTCCTCAATGAGACGCACCCGCTCCTCGCGGTCGGGGACGTTGCTCGGTAGTGTGCTCATATGGTAGCGTTGCGCAAAGGTCACACAGCAGTCCTCACCGCGCTGTATTAACAAGTCGATCTCGTCGTCCGTCAAGTACAGGGTCGGCTCCATTCCTTCCTGCTCTTCCAGTGTTGTCTTGCGCATTGTGTTGACGACGGCTGCGTCCCTCTTTTTGATGAAGTCTTCCTGGCGTCGCACAAAGGTCTTGAAGTGCTCCGGCAGCTCGTTCGGGTCCACCTCCACACCCAGCGCGTTTACCACCGGCTCGTCCCCGCTGCGCCTCTTGTGTAGCTGCTTAACAGGGAAAGTAAAGACCAACCCGTCATCGAAGGGAGCAAAGTGACTCAGCAGCCCTTTGTGGCCTCCGCTGTAACCCTCTGCTGCTGCTGACCCGTGTGTGTGCTTTTCGTGCACCCTACTCGCTCCTTCGTATCCACCAGCCCCATCCTGCGAGTCGGGCACGGCACCATCGTCGTCATCGCTGCCGCTGTCGTCCCCGCCACGCCGCTTCGCGGATTCGGAGCGCCTGCCATTTGACTTCGGACGGCTGCGGCGCGGCATGTTCGTCAGCCCACCAAAGAGCAAAAAAGAGTGATCTTCGCCACAGGGTGCACAGCGAGTGAAAGCGAGAGGCGGAAGGGCGGGATGCACCTTCACTGCATTGCGCCACAGATGTTCTCCTTGCGCGGTGGGAACGAGGTTCAGCTCCATAACCGTAGTCGCCGGCGTGGCAGTTGCTGTGGTCGCGGATCCGGCGGCCTCCTCTAGCGTGCACGAAAAGCCGCCGGTGACCATCATGCGGCAGCCCACAACACAGCACTCGTGCCCAGCGCGACCAACCTCCTCGCAGCGGCATCGCAGGCGCTCCCAGCGCTCATTCACCATGTCGAAGGCCCAGCAGTCGGACAGCACCTCATTGTGGGTGTTGTAGCCGCCGTAGACAATCATGTATGGGCCGTAGCGGACGGCGGTGTGCAGGAAACGCGGACCTGGACCAGCCGCCTCTTCGTCATTATCATCAATGTTGGTGTTGGTGGCCGCCGTCTTCCCTGCTTCGTCCTCCACTGTTCCTGCTCTGGCGCCGCCATCCCTGCTGCTGGTGCCGCTTTTTGCCGACTCACTGCGCCCGTGCCGCGAGCGTGTCGATCCGCGCGTCGAGCTGGGCGGCGAGATAAGGCGCACAGCGTACGTCTCTGGGTTGATCGCCAGCAGCTGCCCTGACACCCGTAACTCGTCCGTCAAGCCGCCAAAGACATAAATTACTTTTTCAAAATGTACCGCCGTGTGGTAAGCGAGTGGGAACGGTTGCGCCGGTTGGATGGCGCGCCAGGCGAGGTCGCCGAGGTTCATGTCGAACAGCAACGAAACAAACCCAATAGACGTAGCGGATGCCGCACCAGCACCCCCAGCTGCACAAGTAGTGGAACCAACGGGTCGTGTCGTGGACGCGCAGATTCCCAGCGCACCGCCTATCAAACCACCACGACGTAGCAGCGGGCACAGGGCACTGTAACGCGTTGCGCGCAGCGGGTCCGCCAACCAGGTCTCCTTCACGGCTTTCGACACCATAGCCCCGCCAGGCCCGATGCCGCCAATCACGACAACACGATCGAGCGGCTCGACAACGGTCATTGTGTGGCCGTAATGCCCGGCCGGCACGAGCTGCTTGCCCTCCATCCGGCGCCAGTTACCCGTCAAGACAGAGAACTCGTAAAGCTCCTGCTCCACCTTTCGCGCCCCAAACGAAAGACCCCCGTACACAAGGAAGCGCTGGCCGCGGTCTTTACGGTTGAGGTACGACGCCGCAGCGTGAAACGTGAGTGCCGTGGGGCGGAAGCGGCGGTAGTCTAGCGCGCTCATGTACGAGACGTACCTCAGCAAGCTGTAGTTGTGCGGTACTGCGTCCTTTGGTGGGGCTAGCGAGGCCCATACGTCCCGCCGCGAGGTGCCTGGTGCAAGGACCGGGGAACGGCGGTCGTCTGTGATCGACCGCGTCTCTGTCCCCGGCAGGTTCGAGAAGCGCTTCAGTGAGGTGGTGATGTTCTGCTTGCTGTTCGGGTTGCGCGTCACGAGCCGACCCTCCCCTTCCTGCGGCTTGCGCAGACTCCCTGCCACCTCGGCAGCCGTGCGCTCGACATCGTGCTGCTCACGGCGAAGGGCATCGAGCACGTCGTACCACTCGTTGGTGGCGTGTGTACCTGGCGGTGGCCCAGCTCGGTCGTGTCCGAATATCTTCGTCGCACCTTCGTTGTTTTCGTCGTCTCTGCTGGAGGTCGACGCTGATTCAGCGCTGTCGTTGTCCTCGTCATCGTCATCGTCTTCGTCGCTGTAGCTCTGCTGTGCGTTGAGTTCCTCCAGTCTAAGAGCGATGCCTTCGCCGACGTCGAGGGTGTGGTCCTGCTGCCGCAACAGCTCCTCCATGTGAATGGGACGGGTAGTGACGGGGTGGCCTTCCGACGTAACCACCTCCACCTGTACGTCGTTGCTGCCGACCGGGTACACCTGCGCAACGCTGTCCATTGTATGGCTTCTTGCTGCTAAAGTTCGAAATTCGAATTGGTTTCACACCGTTCTTTAGCACAAGTGTGAGACGATACGTTGGAAATAGGTCAACAAAGAGGTCAAACGGTTCACCTTTCCCTTTGCCAAGGTGTATTATCGGATGAGCTACTACAGTTGTGCGTTATATATAAGATGATTCTATGATTCGAGGAAGAGCAATCTCAGCTGTTTCTACAAAATCTATACGATACGTGGATTCTAAAGGGAAAAAAAAAAGATTTCTAAACGTGTCAGTCCGCTTTCAGGCAGATGAGCCAGCAGTACGTTTATTGTCTGGGCTCTGAAAACACTAATTGCGATCAAGCACACTTTTTCCTTTGGGTTCAAGAGTAGATTTCAAAAGCAGAATAATGAAAACCGAAACGAGAAGGAAGGACGAAAAGCTGCGTTGCACAGAAAAAAAGAGCAGCAGCACATCGGCTGTTTTGATGAAACCATTTCACCATTCGTGTAGTTTCAAAAGAGAAATAAATTGAAAGGGTAATCAGCAATTGATGGGTTCTGTTCCGCACCCTTTCGTCGTCGCCAGAAGAGGAAGTGGCATTAAACAGTGGTAGGAGTGACTTCAATTAGCTTCAATTTGTTGGTGGACACGGTGTTTTTTTTTTTCTTTTTGATTTGTGAGAAGTAGACCACACGTGATGAGACGGTGTGTCTTCGTTTTAGTGCATCCACATTACTTCAAGCGCCACGGCGCTCGCGCTTCTCCTGCGCACGACGCAGCGCCTGCGCAATCTCACCATCAGGAATCTCCGCCGCATCCGTGAAGAAGTCGCTCACCTCCAGCAGCCAATTCACCTCTACCGCCGAGGCCGTCCGCACAAATGTGCCGGCATCACCTTGCACCTCGAGGCGGTCAAACACAATCCACGTCGGCAGGGCTCGCGACCCGTGTGTGAGGACGGATTGTCGATGTAAACACACGTGCAGGGCGTCTCGCACCGTGCGGTACAGCTGCGCCGTTGGCTCCCGTACAGCCACCTTTGGCGGCGTCTGCGGGACCAAGTAAGCGACTTGGGTGAAGAAACCCTCCAGCACCGCCCTACGCAACACCACCGTGTCGACAAAATTGCTCTCTGGCCGGTAAACAGACTGCACGGGAACGTCAAGCTGTAACATGAGACGGCGCAGCTGGTGGTACACCTGCACCGCCTGTTGCAACGCCTGGTGACGCAGGTAATGCTCATAGCAGTAGCGAGCACCGTTCGCTTGATTCTTGAAGTAGCCGTGGAAGATGTTGAACAAGGTCACGTGATCGCTGCCGGGGCACTCAAAATGCGCGTGCGCTGCCTGTGCCTCCGCTACTCGCGACGGTGGTCGGCTGAAGACGTTCCCCACCTCCAGCATCGCCGCCACCACCGCAGCGTCCGCCGCGCAGCCGTGTCTGGGCGCTATCAGTAGCATTCGCGCCAAGCACGCGTCGACTGGCAGCTCCGCCATGCGTCGACCAAAATCAGTCAACTCGAGTCCATCATTCACCGCACCAAAGTACAACAGCTGGTAGAAGGCGTCGCTCAGTCCCTGATCCGACGGACGATCGATAAAAGGGAAGTCGCATGGGTTTGCCACGCCCAGCTTCAGCAACAGTAGCACGGTGTTCACGATGTTGGTGCGCAGAATTTCAGGATGCGACTGATCCGGAAAGCTCGCAAAGTCGTCCAGCGTGTACATGCGGTAGCATTTTCCCGGGCGGGTGCGTCCGGCACGCCCTTTACGCTGCTCGGCGGAGGCTTTGCTGATCACCGCCGGGAGGAGGAAGTCCACCCGCGCCTCGGAATTGTAGAGGCTCTGCTTTTGATAGCCGCAGTCCACGACGTAGACGATGCCGTCGATTGTGACGGACGTCTCGGCAATGTTCGTGGCGAGGACGATTTTGCGTGTGTCGGCTGGATAGGCGTCGAAGACCCTCTGCTGGTCCTTGAGGCTGAGGGAACCGTACAACGGCAGAACGACAGCACGTGTGGGACGGGGAGGTGCAGAAGAGGAGGGCATTGAGCACGTCGCTGTGGTGTTGGTGGCATGGCCCTCACTGCATCTAGCAACAACGGTAGTTCCCTCGTCCACTAATTCATTTTTCTTTTTGTCACTACCAGCTGCGCTTCTGCCTTTCACATCATTAGTACTGTTAGTTGAGTAGACTGATGCCTCTGTGCTCTGCAGCGCACTCGTGAGGGCGTTCACAGCTCTCTCGATCTCTGCCTCTCCGGTCAAGAAGCACAGAATGTCGCCCGCCGGCTCCCGCTCGTGCACCTGCTTCGCACAAGCCACCGTCGCCGCGACGTAGTCCCGCACCGGCTGCGGCGCATAAAAGAGCTCCACATCGTACATACGGCCGGACACGTGCAGCAGCGGCGCAGCGGGGAAGTACGTTCGAATCTTCTCCACATCCAGCGTTGCCGACATCACAACCAGGCGAAACGACGGACGCCGCGAAAGGAGGCGCTTCAGCAAGCCCAGCACCACATCCGTGTCAATCGTGCGCTCGTGCGCTTCGTCGACCACCACAACGCTGCACTCAAGGAGGTCCGGGTCGGAGAGGGCCTCGCGGAGCAGCATGCCGTCGGTCATGTAGAGCACGCGGGTTGCATCGCACCGGCGGGCGTCAAATCGGACGTGGTAGCCGACCTGTGCGCCGAGCAGTACGTCCATTTCTTCTGCGACCCGAGTAGCAACGGAGATGGCGGCGATACGGCGCGGCTGCGTGCAGACGACAAGACCCTTAAAGTCATTTTGCAGCTCTGCAATGAAGTGTGGCACTTGGGTTGTTTTGCCGCTGCCCGTCTCACCGACAAGAAGTGTAACGGGGTTCGCTCGCACCGCCTCCTGGATAGCGGTGCGCCTGCCGTAGATGGGCAGCCTCTCTCGGGTTTCGAGAAGGTTGTAATAGTGGGAAGAAAAAGGCTGCTGCGTAAAAGGGTTCACGTTGGATCTGAAGTGACGAACGCCTTCGTCGGTTGTGGTGGAAAAAGAGAACGATGCTTGTGGCACTAATGGTACGGCCTTCTGGCTTTCCTCTTCGCCTAAAAAAACGTCTTCACGAGGTCGCTTGTGTGTCATCGTTCTGTTTGTGAAAGAGCAAAACAAAGTCAGATTTGCAGGGTAGTTAAAACCAGTAAACAGGAGAAGCTAGCTGTAAATTAAGTACACTATCTGGACAACTAACGTTCGTGAGTTAATATCGCGGGGTCAAGCAAAGCGGCCAGTTTGTAAAGTAGTTGACTGTTTATGGATCTTCTTGCTTTGATATCGAATAGCATTACCAGAACAATTCACACCAAGATATGGTGTAGGGAAATGTCGTGGGCACTTCAAGTAACTAACTGGAGTGTACTGCTTTCTTCTTCTGGTCTTGCGCAAAGGACAATCACCTTTTTAGACTTAGTACGTAAGTGCGCCTCCAGCCCTCTCTACTTTCTTTTCATAGTTCTGCGTTTGTTCGTTGGTGTGTCTTGTTTCTGTGTGTGCCAGAAGTGGTACAGGCGAAGAAGTCACCAAGCACACAAAAGGAAAACGAAGCACAAGCCTGTGATAGTCCGCACCGAGGCAGCAGTCAAACGAAGCAAAACGGGCTCACCTGCACACACAGAAAAGCACACAAACAAAACACTCATAGGTGTACAAAGGCCGCAAACAGCAGAATCAAAAATGCGGTTCTTTCAACCTAATGGATGTCTTATTGTTGCGGTGGCTGCAGCTGCTGCTGCTGCATCATCGCCATCAACTGTTGCATCATCAGCTGCATATTCTCATTCTGTGCCGCAGGAGGCGCAGCAGGCAGAGGCAAACACATTGTTTGATTAAAAGAGGCGCTGCGCTGACTTGGTGAAGCACTGGTGCTTACCGGAGCAGAGTTAGTGCTCCCTTGTTGCTGCTGCTGCTGCTGCTGCTGCATCCTCATCATGTGTTGCATCATCATTAACAACTGCGTCTGCGCGTCTACTCCTGGTGCAAGGGGTAAGGCTGACGCTGAACTGCTCAGCGGCGCGGCCACAGATTTAAAAGCGGACGACGGAGGTGGCAACCCTGTTGGAGAGCAGCTGTTGCTACTCGTGTTCCCGTCTGAACTTGTCAGTACGGGAGGGGAAACGGCCACTTGCCGCCGAATGTACTTGCGCTTCAGCATGATGGCACCGCGACGCTCCTTCGGATCACCCATAACGTGATCCTTGATCGGCTGCAGCAGCCGTGTCAGCTCCACGTCCACGCTACTCTTGAGAATCCGAATCCAGCCTCGCTTCTCTAGTTTCTCCATGTCAGGAAAGTCTTTGGAGTCCACTTTGGTCAAAAAATTCTTCATCTCCAGGCACGACGGGAAGTTACACTCGCTAACGTGGTAGCGGCTTGCAAGCTCTTTGCAGATTCCCGTGTACTCTGCGTAGAACTTTTCCTTGGCTTTGGACTTGCCAAACACTGATGGCAGGCGGGTGCGGTAGGTGGCGCAGACGAGTGCAAAAATGAGCACGTCGTTCGCGCGCTGCATCATGGACGTCACACGTCGATCGAGGGACTGCAACGGGATTGACACGATGAGTTCGTAGAGCAGGTCCTCTTTTTCCTTCTCGAAAAGCGCGTGGTCGGTGTCGTCGCGGTAGGGTTTGTCCCAGAAACTTGACACGTACAGCCGCGGTGGCTCTGTGCTGTGCACCAGGTTCGACAGATTCCAGTACAGAGAGCCGTACACCCGCATAAGCTCCTGCGGCCGCACCGAGTCCGCTTTGTTCATCACAATCCGGATTTTACTCTCATGGTTCTTCAGGGATTGGTTAAAGACCTGTCGCAGCTCCGGTCCGGCGTCTAGCTTCGTCGGGTCGAAGAGGAAGAAAACGAGGTCGCTTTTCTCCACAAACCAGCGGCACACCTCCGCGTAATTATAGCGGCGGAAATGGGCATCACCGGCCGCCTCGAGAATACCAGGGGTGTCAACGAAAGACACGGAACGAAGAATAGGGTGCGGTGCGAGGACACCGGCGAAAGACTCCGCAAAGGCATCACCAAATTGACTGAGCCCGCGGAAAGGCTGGCGTGCATCGGCCATGAGCACGCGACCGGAAAGCTGCTGTGACTTTTCACCGTACATGACGACGGTGAACTTGTCCGTGACGGGCTGTGGTCCGGTCAGGAGGCAGTCGCTCTGGAGGAGGTAGTTGATAAAAGACGATTTGCCAGCCGAAAAGGGACCGAGGAAGGTGACAAAAGGCTTCTTCTGCTTGATGGACTCGGAGAACCATGTGGGACGGAAGACGTTGTACAGGTAACGCGTTTCCACCGGCTCAATGCAGTTGATGTAGATTTGGCTGAGCTGGGAGAGGACGCTCTCGATGTGGCGATCCCACGCATCTTCCCGCTGCACTGCCTCCGGGATGGTGCTGGGCGATGCTTTTGGCTGCATCACTAGAAAAGAAAAAACACTGATCGACCTAAACAGAAAAGTGAAGCCAAGGAAACAGGGAAAGGGAAGCAAAAACCCCAGTCACCCATGTGAAAAGCAGACCCCAATTCAATAAGATGTTACTCCACAACTAACAAAAAACACGTGCCAGTCGTGCTGCATCAAGGGCACTGTGGGTGTGTGAAGCAACAACACAAAAACAAAGATGGTAACAAGTTCGATGGAGAGAAAGGTGAAAGACGGGGAATCGTGGGTGGTGTGTGAATTGAAGCACCGGCATCACGATGAGCGCATCACTCAATGTGCGACGGTGTTGTAAAAGAAAGAAGGCGTACTTCGCTTAAAAGATGTTGTCTTCAACCTTTGTCATCCAAAACTGAACATGTCTTTTTCCCTTTGAAATCGCAACAGTACTACACTGAAAAAAAAAAAAAAACAGCAAAAGAACAAAGCACTGATAATAAAAATAATAAATCAGAGAAAAAACAAGACAGCATACCGCGTGGTGAGAACGGCAGCAATCATCGGTCCACAGACAAGCGAACTCGGTCTTCGATGCTCGCACACAAACACACACTACAGAACTTCCGCAAATTCACCGAAAGCGTGGTGAATCAGCGCCTCCAAATTCACCGTATCACGCTGTCGTTCGCGGTGATGAGAAGTTGCACCGTAGCCGTCCAGTCCGTCGCCAGCGCCACCACCACCAACGCCACTGTTTCGCAGGCCTTCAAAGCCCTCTCCTTCAAGTCGCGGCAGCGTTGAGACCGTAAAGCTGCCACGCGAAAAATCAGTATCACCGTTCACGCTTTCCTCCAGGTCTGAAGTTAACACATCAAGAGAGGTCGCAGAGACGGCACCACCACCGTTTCCACTACGACCCGCTTGCCCCCGTGCCATGCCACCTCGGTTCTCCATCCCACCACGGCCCATACAGCTAATCAGACATCCATCTGCAGCAAAGAAACGTTTTTGCGGTTCCTTGATAAAAAACTCCTCCGGCAACGGCAGAAAGGCACGAATGGCAAGAGGGGTGTTGAAAGTGACGGGCGGCCCACGAAAAGCGCTCACAGGCGACGCTGGACTTGAGTAGGTCGGCGACGACTCTGAGGATGCCGCCGCAAACGAAGAAGACGAGAGACGCGAGGCCGCCACCGCGGCTTGACTGGTGTAGAGCACCCCCACCGCCCGAGGGCACATGTGCGTCCCGGCGGTGGAGACCGACCCGCCGCCAAGGCGCAGCCATGGCGACGAGCCCTGCCAACAGCGGGTGCGACGGTTGCCAACGGTCTCGAGCAGCTCCCGTGTGACCCCGTTGCGCAGCTGCCGCAGAACCTCCGTCGACAGCGTCTGACCAGCGAAGAAAGCTGCCGCAGGGGAGGAAGGAGAGGAGTCAGACATTGAATGGGGTGGCACCGAAGTCTCCTGAGTAATAGTTGTCAAGCGGGCCCCCTCCAGCACTGCAACAGAAAACATGTCGGCATCCCACGCGTAGGCCAGCTCCAGCGCGTCCTCCACAACTGTCTGTGCCGCGGAATTTGTAGCCGAGGCACCGGAGGAAAGCGACGAAGACGGGCTCCACAGCAGCACCACGTTTGCCCCCCACAGCCGCGTTGTAAAGAGAACGCGGAGCACCGGGTGGTGTGGCAGCGGCTTAAAGCCTTCACGACAAGTGTGCGCCGCACCGAGCAGCAACTCCGGCGCCCTGCAAGCCGCCACAACCTCCAGCGCAGCAGCTTCGCTTCCGATGAGGAGCAGCACAGAATGACGTGTGTGAGCGAGGCGCAGCAAGTGTTCCTCTGCGGCACTCGACACCGATGAGGAGATCGCGCCAGGCTGTGTGCCGGAACAGCACGTAAGACACTGCGTCAGGCCTGAAAGTGGGGAAACATCGAGAATGATAGGCTGCAGTGTGACATCATTTGGGCACTTGCGGGTGGATGAACTCGTCAAGTTGGCCCACGCATTGCCGGCTTGGTTGTTTAGTTTAATCGTGCGGACAGGTACGAGGCAGATAGGGGAGAAGGGGGCTAAGGCGGTGTTGCTTTGGTGAGTGTTGGGTGAGGCAGGCTTGCGGACTTCAGCGAAGCGACTCACATCTACCTCAGCGCGGTAAACGCCAGCACAGCCGCCACTGCTGGCGCTGTTGCCAGTGTTGTTCTTTTCTGGAATCCAGCTCAGCGTGTTCTCTTTCCGATTTGCCGCCGCGACTGCATCAGGTGCGGAGGTATTGAGGAAGGTGAAGAGGGTCTCTTGTAGTTGCAGCTCTAGCTGCCGCTCCGCCGCGCTGCAATCGTGCTCCAAGCGATCCAATTCGTCCTCTTGCTGGTGTACTACGCGCTCCGTAACGGTGGTGTCGACAATCATGTCAGATGTGGCGTGACTGTCCGCCACCTCAAGCAGGGAGGCGAGTTGCTGTTGGTGGCGCTCTCGGAGGTCGTTAATGGCGTGCTCACTTGCTTCGAGCAGCGCCGCAAACTGTTGATTGAATTGAAGGAAAAGGTGCGCCGTAGCGCGCAGAAGCTCGACGTTGCGGCTGACGAGTGTCAAAAGCCACAGCAGGGATGGGGTGCCACCAGCTGAGGCAGAAGCAGAGGTCAGCAGCTGATCATCGTGCTCGTCGAGAACAGCAAGAGGAAGACGCGCATCACTCAAAAACGTGCGGGACGGAGGCGATAACAGTGATAATGCCGGTACGACCCAAGGCGGACTACGATTGGCGCTTCTGTTGTCATTACCTACAGCGGGTGACTGTACGAGAAACGTGTCCCACGACTCGACGAGCGCCACCATGGGATCGACTTCAGCAAGCATGTTCGATTTCGTTACGTGAATGAGCTGATCGTATTCTGCTGTTGTTCGCAGAGTGTTCGATGCTTTTTATTTCGGTCACCCAAGTAAGAGCAAACAGAGCCCCCGCCTGTTTACTCTGCGCGCAGCAACGTGTACCCTTGCGAAGGCAACACGCAGTAAGCTGGAGAAACGGAGAACAATAAAAAAAAAAGAAACTAGATCGGAAAAAAAAGGAGGATGAGGATACTGGCGAAAGAAGTGTCGCTAAATGCCAGCGGCTCCTTCATCCTTTCGAATACCGTTTTAGAAACCAAAGGAACAGCACCTGGCGTTGCAGAAGACGCCTTCTCAACTGTCTCGTTGGCGTACCTGTTGTGTTGTGACATCAAGCAGAACGCACTGAACGTTCAACAGAAATAACCTGGATCGCACAACTGCCTGCTTGAGGGACCTGTGTTGCTAGTCTGCTTCCGTGTAGCTGGCGTCTTCCTTTTTTCTTTTTTGTGCTTGCCTTCAGCGTATGAGGCTGTGCGCATTCCGCAATCTGCCCGCATAGATGTCTAACACGATAAAGAGCAAAAAGAGTGCAATGTACCTCGCACTTAAGCCGCCTGTTTGAGCTTCACCTAAAGGAGGGAGGAGGGGAAGGCGGAAGCGGTGGAAGCAGAACAGATATGTCTCTGCCTCTCCTCCCGCATTAAAATTAAAAAAACCTACACTAAGGTGGACGAATGCATGCAGAAATTCTCGTTCTTTCCTTTACTTTTTGTTGATTGTCTTTAGGCTGGGATAAGTAGAGGAACATAGAAGTTCAAAACAAAAAAAAAGAGAAATGGAGACGTGGAGTAGCTCAAAAGACTCAGAAGAATAGCGAGTACTTTCCTCAATTCCCGATGGGGTGAGAATCAGCGCCCATCACTCTAAATCAACATACGATGACCCTTCGCGGCACCGGGAACAGGAGGGCGGGAGCCCATCTCACGCGACGCCGCTGAGGCACCACCGGCGTTAAACGGCTCAAAGGCGCGCTTAACGTCTTCCACGAGGGTTTCGCGGGTGTCCGTCTCAACCTTTTGCGCAAACTTAATCTCGTGCCGCGACGCCTGCTCGCGGAAGGCCGCGGCGGAGGAGGCGTACTGAATCTTCACCTTCGGGCTGCACGCCGGGGGGCAGACATAGATCATCACAAACTCAGTCCGCGACGTTTGGGGGGACGGGTAGTGCACGAGCACGAAGCGCGGCTCCGCCTCCGGCAGCAAGTCCTTCACATTCGCCAGGTCACCACCGAGTTTCTTCATCGACTGGTCCAGCTGCAGCTGCTCCGACGCGATCTTGTAGGTGACGACCTCGACGGTGCCCTTCGCGAACTGCGTCAGCATGTCGTCCGCCTCGGCGGTCATCTTAATCGCAACACCCGGCAGTGCAACGGGCCGCGGTACCACTTCCATCCGCGCGATTGCCGCCTGGTTGCGCTCGCTCTCCGTCATCAAGTCCTCGCGAATCTTCCTCGACTCCGCCTCAAAGAGCGAAGGCTGCAACTCGGCCAGAGAGGCAATCTGCAACGTGCGGTTTTGCGCGTGTGGAGTGGCCTCGACAACGCGCGAGGCGCCGGTGGAAAAGAGCATGCGATCCTTTGCGCCGGCGGCGTCGCTGACATAGACAACGACATACTGGACACTGGGCGAGGTGCGCACGACGATGTAAGCCCCGTTTGCCTGCTTCGCCTCCAGCGCCTTGCGCGTCGCCTTGAGGTCCTCCCCTAGGCCGCCGCCACTGGATGTAACAGGTGGGACGAGCAGCTTTAGTACCTCCTTCTCGATTGTGATGGCGATGGCCACCGCCGTGGAGGTACGCTTGCCGGACTCCTCGAGCGCGGCCTGCGCGTCAGCGGCAATGGAGAAATCGACGCGAAGCATTGTGAACAATGCAAACACTCAAGAAAAAACAGTTCAGTAGAGGAGCTGTGAAGGGAAGTTCTGGGGGTTTCTGATCTAAGTGATGAGTTGAATCTAAAACGAGATCCAAGAAACAAGCGTGGAAAAAAGAGGAAGTTGGGGCTGCAGTGAGGTGCTTCTGCACGATGGCACAAAAAAAAAAAAATGGATGACTGAAGTGAACTGCAACGGTTGGAGAAAAGAAGGTGCGAAGGTGAGTGTGTCGAAGGACGCGATGTGGCGAGAAAGGCATTCCAGAGCCACGCGAGGTAAACAAGCACACCACGTTAAACTGAGAAGAAAAAAACAAGAAAAAAAGCTCAGACTGCTATAGGCGTTGTATTGCAGTTGACACTAAGCTACAGGCGCGCACGTGACGAGTACCTTCCTTCTCATTTGTTGAAACTCAACTTCTGTAAATGCACATAATAGGACAACCATGAATTTTAATTACGCAGAGGGGAATCTGTGTCGTTCCAACGCTCGCACACGCCCGTGAAAAGGAAAGCAGTCTAACAGGTAGGCCACATTCATTACCTCTACAGGAGACCTTCAGCGCGGGCCACATCGACAAGCTGCTGACGCACTTTCGTAATGGTGTCGCTGAAGGCGTGCGTGGGACCGTACTTCTGCACACAGCAGTCGACCATGCGCTCTAGCACGCGACACAAGGAGCGATAGGCCTCCCGGCGTGACTTATGCGCAAAAGACGGACTAGCGATCCAATAGCGCATGCTCGTGAAGTCCACGTTGACGAGGTCAAAAGCAGGGACAGCAAACCAACCTTTTGTGTCCACCGCCTGCAGCTTTGCCACAACGCGCAGCGCTGACTCTTGCACCTCTGTGAAGCTTGCTTCGGGTGTCGCATGTTGTCGCATTAAAGCGCACGCATCCTGGTTCATGGTGTCACCTTCGATCTCGCAGGAATGAACGCCACCACTCATCCCCATTTCTTCCTTTGCACCAATAAGCTTGCACATGAATACTCGATAAAAAGCAGACACTATCTCTTCCCACCGGCACCACAACGCGTAGATCTCTTGCGGCGTTGCGCGGTGAGGGCTGCTCTTGCTTGCGGGTGCTGATGCCCGAGCAGTGTACTGGTAAAACAGTGCCTGCATCTCAAAGCGCAGACGCCGCAGACCAAGCAACCCGTACCCGTGATTCCACGCGCGCACCAAAATATCTTTAAACTCCAGATGTTCCATGTCAAGTGCAGGGCGCGCCGGCGGAGGAGCCTTGTCAGGACAGTACATCGTGTTATCTGTGTGGTGGATATTGTTACTGCTGCTTTGCGAGGCGTTCTTCAGCTTCTCGAAGGCGGCCAGGCGACTGATAGGGGACGCCGCGGCCACACCGAAAAGGTTCCATACATCGGCTTTACTGATGCTGAAGAGGCTTTGTAAGGCGAAGGACGTCGTCGCACCTCCGACCTGTGCGCGGTAGGCAGCAGTCGCAGAGGAAAAAGAAGATTCAGACATCTCCTGCGCCCCGTCGAACGGCACAAACTCTGAAACGTTTGGTGACCTACACCCGGTCAGCAACGTAGCAATAACGCTTGTAGACGATGGTGATTCATCAACGACGTGGTCACCCAATTTGTTGTTGCAAACAAAGCGGACTGGCCACTGCTCAGATTGAAACACCTCCGGCAGCCCACGCACGATGCCCGAAACGTATTCCAACGACGGGGCAACTGTTTTGCTGTTGTTGCTGTCGCTGTTAGCGGCAGAGGATCCACGTGTGCCGCTAGCGCCGCTTTTGTTCCGCGTCGTCTGCGGTTCCTCTAAATGAAGCAACATCTCCACCAAGGTAGCCTCTAGTGCGTTCACACAACCCTCAATGCAGTGAACCGTTGCTTCCAAATCAGTACGGGCTTGCTGCTTGATGGTTTCCGGCACGGCGTCCACCTGCGTCGTAGACTGCAACCGCAGCACCACGTCTTCAAACTCCAACTCAAGTGCCTGAAAGCGGCAGTATAGCTCCAGCGTACTGATGTGTGACCCAGGCGCTGTTGCACTTGTCTCACTCACCGTTGCTCTTGTTGTTTTCGTTGACAAAGCTGGTTGTAAAAAGGTGGACGCGGTGTCGAGTTGGATAATACGACACAGCAGCGACTGGGCTTGGCGCAGCGCCACAGTACACCACTGGTACGGCAGCGGTGTGGAGGACGGTGTTAAACCGATGGCACCGCCTGAGAGGATCTGTGCAGGCATAGAAGCGTGCCGCGATGTATGGCGAAAATGCTCCACTGCGGATGTGAATTGATTTCCGTATTCGATGAAGTTGTGTAAAGCTCTGCAGTCTTCTAGTGTCAGACGAGCGTAGGTGGCTGCGGTGGTAGCAGAGGCGGGCTGCGACTGTGAATAACTGCGACAACGTTTTCGGGAATACACGTCATCATCGATGTTGTTCATCGAGTTGCAGACATCATCCGGTAACGGAAAGCTAATGAGCGGCTTCCGTGATGCACTGGCCGACTCGTCAGGAAAGACCTGCTGCATCGTACCCTAATGCCAGATTCTATTCTTCGTTGTTCTTTTAACAGCTGTGGGGGGAAAAAAAATAGTGGGGCGAAAAGTGATGTTAGTAACTCTCATTGGCCAAACACGTCCAAAAGTGGTGCACCTCACACTCGCGCTGCAATCGCATGCTCTATTTACAACTAACTAGAGAAGCGTCTAATCACGTATTTGTTTCCCTTACTTCTACTGTGTGCAAACACTCGGGCTGCTAGGCGAGACGGAGTTTTACACCCCAGCGCTTTGGTGTGAGCTGTTAAAGAAACGAATATGACAAACGCAAGTTTAACTTTTAAAGCTGCTTCTCCAAGCGCCATCCGAAAACACGGATGCAGAGTCCTACGGTAAAGTAGCACGCAACCCTTCTGAACTGCGGTGTCGATTTCGCTACCTTTCTTTTCGTTACTGTTGTTAAGTGAAGGCAAAGGCAATTTGTGAGGTTTCCACAACGAGACCAAACGTCATTGCAAGCCAACTCACACACCAACAAACAAGGATCAGAGCAAAAAAGGGGGAAAAGCCAGACACAAAAGGTGAGCGTAACTCAGCAACATCAACAGCAAGGCAGAAAAATAAGCTACGGCTTAATCTGACGGCAGTCTTCTCGTCGGCACCAGTCTCCCTGCTTCTTTGGCTCTGCGCACAACGGGCAGTAGTACCACTCCTCCAACTTCAGGTAGCGCTCCTTGAAGTGGAGTCCGTACGTTTTGCGACGCAGCTGCATCGGGTTTTTCTTCCGCTTCGGAGTGCCACCCTTGTTACCTAGCAAGACGGGCGTGGCCTGACCAATGAGGCCGCTATAGCGACACACTAGAGAGCGCCTCAGCATTACTCACTGTGAACAGTTGAAAGTGCAGCGCAATAACACAAAAATAAAGGACCTCACCACTACCAAAAAAGGACGTGTACCTGCGTTGTGTGTGTGTGTGTGTGTGTGTTAATGAGAACGTGAACGCAACTCGATGTCAGCAACGTACACAAAGTGGTATGAAAGATGAATAAAAGAAGAGCAATAGAGGTGATTCGACGCAGACGCAAAACAACAAGTTCAAAAACGCTTTCTAATAAAACGCATGAGCACGCCTGACACCACTTTGCATTTGTTCTGGGTAGGCGAATGAACAAATTCAAATCGTTCACACACACACACACTCTCCCTTCCCCCCCCGCTTCTTACCGCTGACGTGACAAAACCTTTTGCTCAACACAGGGTCGAAAGCAATATGGGAGTAGAGGTGAATAGCAGTGCTTTTTTGATATTCTGCTCGGCTGTCACAAAACCATTCGGTCACGAAGAGAGGTGTGACTTTACCCAGTTGAGCGAGGCAAACTCGCTCGATACTACTCTCTGCGCAGAAACACGAAAGCAGGTATCGCCTTGTTAGGAGTGCCAATTAGTTCTTGGTTATTGTCGCTGATACGTTCAATAAGAAGAGGAGAGACACGGCATTTCTCACACACAAACAAAGAAGGGCACCTCCAAAAGCACGAAGAAAGGCTAGACGAATATCTGAAAACAGGAAGCCACAAGTGACAGTGATAACAGCACAGTTGCCACGTTTCTCCTCTCTTTTGTACGCACAATACTTATGTCAATAACGCAAAATGCAATTGGAAATTGAGTGGACTGCCGCAGTAGAAACACTCAGCTCAAGCTGCCGTGCCTCTTTCGCTCACTTATTCTTGAACATCAATTTCCACTTTTTCAAAAATTTAATCGACCTTCTTTTGCGATAAGGGCTTCTGACCATCCTTCAGTTCGTCCTTCTTGCACGCGACGGTGCCACGGTGGCTGAAGTGAATGAAGCCGACACCGGTGTTCAGCTGGTGGTCGTACCGTAGATACTTCGTCGTGTCCGATAGACGGGCCTTCTGCATCTTGTTCAGCTGCACAAACCCAACAATGCCCATGACAGTGCCAGCGAGCACCTCTACCGTAATAGGCACCATCATTGTCGTTACGGGAATACTAAGACCAACGAAGTCGACGGCAGGGACGTAGCGGCGGCCGTGGTGGTATGCCTGCAGCTGATCGCGAATGGAGTAGGCCATGTACACCGCATGCGCAAGCATGATGAAGCCGAGGTAAAAGACACAGCTACCAACCGCCATCGTTAGGATATACGTTGACTTGATTGGAGAAAACTCTTTATTATTTTTGTTTTTAAACCATGCCGAAGTGGAGTTTCAAATTAAACTTATGAAGATAACAATGCGACGAAGAGGCCTGATATTGCACTGGTTCTGTGTAACAGCCTTACAAAGAACGACTTCTAACAAAACGATACTTCCGTGTGTGTTGAGTTGAACGTCGACGACAGTGAGGAGGGAGGTAGCGCACTCATAGAAAAGCACAGGAGAAGATAAGAGAAAGCAGTGAGGACAGAATAAACCGAATGACATACGTTGTGTTGCTTACTGCATATAGCACTGCTGCTGGTGCAGTAAATCACTGTTTAGCAGCGTACGATTTCATTTTAAAGGAACTGCAACGCTGTGTCACAATACCCGGAGAATACACCTTAAACTACTTACAAATAAAGCTTCAAAGCAAAACTCATCAGCGTGCTGTCTGGTCTTTTGTTGTTGTTGTTGACGTTTTTTTTTTTTTTCCCCGTCTGCTTAAGCAAGCTGTTACAGCGATAGGCGTACTGGAAGAAAATAGACTCAACAAAACACGACAACAGTGAATCGAGCTTCACCAACTGAGCCAGTTAGAATAAAAGTGTCGGTTGCTTTCGTGTTTTCAATAACAGACGCAAGGCAAACAACAGGGAAAGAAGCCCCCTCCGCAAGTCAGGAGAAACCAAAAGGCTGAAGAGCGTAACAACAAAGTTAGCAAACTGCAGAAAGAAAGAAGAGAGAAGCGAGTGCCGCATTTCCTTTTTCCTCTTAAGAGCCGTGCAATCGCTCTTGCTCGATCCCACCTTATTCACTTACTCGAAATCTCGAGTTCTTGTAGCCGCTGTAAGATGACTGGACGAGACACTTCCTGAATCTCGCCACCGGTGATCATCTCGTCAATGATCATAAAGACCTTGTGGAAATTGAAAACGAGGTCCAGCTCACAGACATCCTTGAAGAACATGTCCAGCACCTCTACGAGCAGGTGGATGAGCTCGACGTAGACGAGGTCGTTGTCCTCCTGGTCCAGGCCGAGCGTGAAGAAGAGGCCAGCGTAGCGGCGGTAGACGAGCTTGATGTTCTCGTACGAGACGAAGTTTGCAGAGCGGGACTCGCGGGCGTTTACGATGACGTGTACCTCGCGCTTAATGCGCTCCTGGCCCGCATCGTCGACGGGGATGTAAAACTTGGCGAGACGCGTCTTGCCCATCCGGTTCTGCAACAGAACAAAGTGGATCATGATCGATGGGGAGAAAAGTGCACTTGGTGCTGAACGGAGGAGTCCGTACAAGACTGAGGTAGAAGACATGGCATGAGAGAAACGGTGTTTTGAGTCGAATGCAACAACGGGAGAAGGAAGAGGCGACTTCGAACGAGGGAAGGTGTGTCCCTACGACCAACATGGTTTGCAAATTAACTCACCACCGGTCTATACCAAGGATGAAACAAAGAGACTACAATTAACACCGCAGCTGCACAGATAGCAATCAGCAGCCTCCGACCAACGACCGCAGCGTGGCACCTGTTCACATACGTTTTCTATGCCTAGCTGGTGATGATGAATTCGCAACGAAAACTTAAGGTCTTCGCCGGAAAGCCCCAGTCTCCTCAACTATCACAGCTCCTCATGAAACTCTCTCGGAATTCGCTTCTCGCCTCATCCAACAAACTTACCTTTACTTATAATCTCACTCATCACTAGCGATATTATTACCAAAGATACGCGCGTTCGCATCTCCACCAGACTTCGCAAAAAGCAACTCACAATACAGTCACACAGCTTCTTTCTGTAATAATAAAAAAAAGCTTTGTTCGTGTTTTGAAGGACAGCTGTAAGGGGATTTACTTTCCTTCCTGTGTTAATTAACTGAGGGAAGCATCAAAAAAAAAAAAACAGAGACATTGCTTCCGATTTACGTACAGAAGACTCAGAGAAAGGAAAAAAGGGAAAAGAAAACAAATAGACGCAGAGGCAGCTCAACCGATCTCGTTTTCTTCAGACCAGTTTCCCCACCGCGTCAAACCTATTTGCGCTGTCTCATTGAGTTGATGGTGATAAAACACAGATTGCTTTGTGGTGCCACGTTGCGGCACCACACCACAGCGAACAAACTGCCTACGTAGATGAAATCCTCACTTTTACAAAAAAAAAATGGTTTTACCACAATAACAGCCATTTGGTCTATGCATGTGTACACATATACATACACGCACCGTGACAATACGATAATGACGCTAATCGCGAACAAGCGAGTGCAGAAAACCACCGTTCTTCCAGCTTACGGTTTGCAGCGGCCCATGTAGCGCGGGAAAAGGCAGGCGTCCTTCACGCTATCCAAGTCCAGCATCCACACCAGCAAACGCTCCACGCCGAGACCGAAGCCACCGTGCGGAGCACCGCCAAATCGGCGTTGGTCCGTGTACCAGTAGTATGTGGAGGGGTCGAGGCCTTCGCGCTTGTACGCCTCCATCAGCTCGTCGTAGTTGTACATACGCATCGAGCCGCCGACAATCTCGCCGATGCCGGGCCCCAGCACGTCCACCGACTCCGTCAACGTATTATCAAGCGGGTCGCGCTGCATGTAAAAAGACTTCATGTGCGCCGGGAAGTGGGTCATAAAGACGAACTCGCCCAGCTTCGCCACCATCGCGCGCTCCGGTTGGTCGGTGATGTCCTCACCGTACTCAAAGGGCTTGCCCGTCTCGGTGTTCAGGATGCCGTTCTCGTTGCAAAACTTGATTGCATCAGCGTAGCGCAGGCGGCGAAAAGGGCGGCTCGGCGTAAATTTGAAGTTCGAAGGGTCGAAGAGGTTGCCGGCAAGGTTGATGACCTGCGCGGGGTTCAGCATCGCGATGAGGTCGCCGGCGCGCTCAATAATGGTGCGTACGACGGTGCAGATCATATCCTCCAGGCGGTCGAGCATGTCCTCAAAGGTGCACACATCGTACTCAACCTCCATGTGCGTGAACTCGCTGAGGTGGCGCTTCGTCTTCGACTTCTCGGCACGGTAGCTCGGCAAGATGCAGTACACGTTGCCGAGCGAGGCCGTCGCCGTCTCGAGGTACAGCTGCGAGGACTGCGTCAGGTACGCCTTCTCGCCGTAGTAGAGCACATCAAAGAGGGTCGAGCCGCCCTCCACCTGCGTTTGCACCAGCGTTGGCGGGGTCACCTCATAGTACTTGCGCGACCAGAAGTACTCGCGAAAGGCGCGAAGCAGTTCGTGGCGCACCTTCAGTACCGACGACGCCACTGTGCCGCGTAGAACGATGTGGCGTTGATCGTACAGCTTGTCGACGGAACTCTCAGCAGTGATGATCGTCTCAATGCTGCCGTCCGACGCGCCGACGACGGCATACTCGTCGACATGCAGCTCCATCGGCGGCTGCAACTCCGACTTCGCCTTCGGCTCATACTTAAGGGTACCGCGCATCGCCACGCACGACTCGCGGTGAAAGGGCTCCGTGCTGCCGTCGAGGACACACTGGATGTAGCCTGACCCGTCGCGCAGCACAACGAAAGACATGCGGGACTGGTGACGTACGCGGTGCGCCCAGCCGATAACGTAGAGGGAGGTGCCCTCCTTGTGAGACGGCAGCTCACCAATAGGCGAACGCGGCAAGCCTTGGGCAACCGCCTTGTAGTCGCTGTTCTGTGGGCAAACCTTCAAGTACTTCTTGGCCGCAGCGGCAGCAGAAGCAGCAGCAGCAGCATTGGTGCCTACCCCCTTCGGCGCATCGGCCTTCACCTCCGCCGCAACGTCCTTGATAAGAGTCGGCACGATCTTCGAGAGGGCGACACGTACATGGTCGACGTCGGCCCACCGCAGCGCCGCCACGCGGCGCATTTGCCCGAGCAGCATGCTCTCGCTCTTCTCCCACTTCGCCTTGAGGGAGACCTTGTCCTCCGTGGCCAGCGCCTCAGCGACGGTCTTCTCGACTTCCGCCTCCGACACCACAACCCCGACGCCGCACTCAGCTGACATCGCCGCTGTATCCACCGCGTCGCCGCTCGCCGCGTTGACGAACTTGATGGCAGCATCAACTTTTTGAGTGCTATCGAGCTTCCCCTCGAGCACGAAGACTGCCACGGGGTCGCGGTGAACAGGCTTCTTCACCTTCGTCCACACGTTGAAGAGCATGACCTTGTGCTCGCGCGGCGAGGTCTCGCTTACATGGTGCTGCGCAAAGAACGCAAGGACATCCGCCACGCGCTCCGGCTTGGTGGAGAGGTCCTTGGCGCCCTTATCGTCGAGGCCAACGATCGACTTCAGCTGCGCGATGACAGCCGCACGCTCCTGCTCGTTCTCCATTTTCTTAAAGTTACGCAAATTAATTGAAGAGGACGCGTCGGTAGCTCTGCCCAAAAACAAAGGTTGGTCGCAATTGTCTATCGAAAAGCTCCTGCGAGCGGTGTGTAGAGCAGCATTATAACAAAGGCATGTGGCAGTGGCATTTGTGATAGCGGTGGTAAATATAGGTAGAACGAAAGGAATCGAGAGAAGAGGTGGGAAGGTGGGAAAGGGCGAGGGCGACGCGAAAACCGAGCAGCGAGACGCAACAACACCCAATAGCGACTTCCTGTGTTCGGTTGGGCATAGAGGGGCTGGAGATTGCCGTTGTGGGTGCCGTGCAGACGGCAGTGACCAGTACAAGACGTGACAGAGGGGCACAGCTGCAGTGTCCTCTCGCACCAGCAGCTTTGCCGTTTCGCAGAGGGCATCAGCGCCTACCGGTGCAACACAAAGAGCGCCGCGTTTACCTATAGCATCAAACAAACGCTCCCGACGTCGTCTCCGCACCCACCCACCCTCGCCGCTCAACGATCTTGTTGCGGAGCCCACAGCTTTAACGAGGCCGTGCAGTGCAGCACAGCCGGTGCGCACCAATGTTTGTTGATCCTTCATGTTAGCACGATTCTTTCTTTTTTTTTGACACAAATAGATAACGACCCTTCCAACACGGAACACTGAGTCCCTAACTTTTGGAAGTTCTACAAATCCAAAACTAAGAACGAGCAGAGAGAGAGATCAACAAAAAAAATCTGAACTGCGTGAGCGGCCGTTCGCTTTGCATTTTGACGTAGAGGAAGCAGGAAAAAAACAACATTTTTCAGCAGGTGCAACAGAGAAAAGTGTTTCGAGCTGGGTCGTTCGTAACGCTGCACAAAACGGACTGGTTCTAATATTTTTACGCCCACTGTAGTAGAGCAATTTCGTACTTACGTTGCCACAGAAATTGCGTCATATAGTTCGTTGGTTATATTCTCGAGCAGGATCGGGGGAAAAGAACGGTGACTTTAAGAAAAGGGAGCTGAAGGCAGTTTCACGGACCACTTTAGGCGCATATATCTAAACCCATAGCACAATCAGCACAAATGAATACAACAATCACCCTCAGATGTTGTGAGGCACAGTTTTGTCAAACAAGCAGCGAACGAATAATTGCGCCTGAAAGACGCATCCCCTTTCAATCGTCATACCTGGGATACGACTGCCAATCGAGAACAGTAGTTCCATTTAAAACGGTCTCACAGACCCGCTCCCTCAGTTTGCGCTCGCAGGCACGCTGATGTGTTATAATATGCATCATGGCAAGCGTCATATCGTGCCGTTCGTCCCATTCCCACGCCTGCAAATCTTGTCTGTTTTCCTCCTCCCAGAGCAGGAGATCGGTTATTTCATTCTCAAAGGGCAATGCGAAATCAACGATCGTAGGAAGAAAAGGGCTGCTCTGGCGTTTAGTGTTGCCCCGCTCTTTTATGGATTGTATGGTGGGCAAAGGACTGTTCGGGTTGCGACGCAGATGGGCAAAATAAAATTCCCTATTTTCTAGCGATCGACTGTGGCAAACACCCTCTTCGTTTTTCCGCAACGTTTCGTGCAAGTTGACGCATGAAAAGTAAATGTCTTGACGCGCTTGCTCCTCCACACCTGTCAGGATTAGGCGAAGGTGCCGCTCCTCGCGAACTAGGTTACAGCGAGCAGCGTAAGCTGCCCTCTCACGCTTGAGAGCATCCATGCTAGACGGCATTGCCGGCCTTTCTAATTGGTTTGTTCAAGTAATGCGCCCTTGAATTGAAGCTACCGTGTAAAACGAGAGAAACTAGCAAAGCACAGAAGAGGCAAAAACATGAGATAAAAGAGAGGAATCCAGTAGAGAGAATGTCTGCGAGACGACAATGTGACACTAACGTGCCACTTTTAGTTTCGTTTGACAAGAAACTCGCAGAGCTATGTTTAGATGAACCAGCGGAAGAAGTAATCACCATAAATGAACACACGTGATTCGATCTTACCCGGGTAGAGCCCCACATGACGCACTGAAGACTGTAACCGAGATCAGGCAAGACAGAGTACGGAAAACGCAGATGGGCACTGATGTAGCAGGAAATTCATATACTGAGGCACCATTTCGGCAGCTCGTTGGCGGCAAAGGATTCCAAAAGATGGAATGATTGAGCTTTCCTTTTCACATAGCATCAGCGCAATTTCGAAGCCAATGAAAACGGCTCTTAAAAGATGAGAAAAAAGCGTTAAAACAGCCCACTTGTTGCTGAGGTGGAATGGAGAGGAAGCGACAACAACATCAGCAAAACACCGATCGAAACGTCACGACGCCTCCCACATGGCAAAGGCGCTAAATGCAGCAAAACAGCAACAGAAAAGAACAGAAAGGTAAAGTCTCTGAACCCAAAAGGAAAAGTGAATTCCTGACTGAGACAGGAAAGGAGAAAGCTGGCAAGGTTTGTGCACCTCGCGGTGTTTGTGCCACGCCCATGCTCAAGCGCAGTATCCATCGAGCAGAACGGCAGCAAGCTATCGTAGCAACCGCACAAGAAAGCACGAAGAGAAAAACGAGTGAAAAGAACTGAAACAGCTTTCTGTTTCCTATGGCATGCTTTCCATCCAGAGTTCCGTTCAAAACGCGAAGAAAATGAGAAACCACATGTACTCAGGCGCAGACACACGGTATGATAAAGAAAACAAAAAGGGGACCACGTAAATAAGAGTCTGGTGTTGGTGAAAACCCCGCGGGAGAAGCAATCGACAAAGCGCAACAAAAAGAAGATGTAACCTACGTTTCTGTTTTATTCGTTTAAAATACATGACGAATGCACCACCAAGCACGAATTTTTGAAATAAAAAATCATGAACAAGTATAAAAACAACGATACCCCTAAGCAGGGGTTTGGTTTTGTGGTCACTTCTCCTGTCCCCTCCGCATATTCCACACGTCTCTTTCTTTCCGTCATTCGTTAGTTCATGGGCGGCGGCGGAATCGACGACAGCAGCTCCCGCGTTCGCTCCCGTAGCGACAAGTTATTCATTGTCAGTGAAACCCGTGAATCAAGGAAGCGTGGGCTGACGCCGCTCGACAGACTTTCGTCAAAGGAAGTATTTCCCAGTGTGCTCATGTTCGCGGTGGAACTGGTGGTGTTCGCCTCTACCAGGCGCGCGCGTACCTCGTTCAGCTCCTCCTTCAATTTGGCCGCACGAGCGCGGTCGAGAAACGTAGCTTCCTGTACCGAGCGCAGCTTCGCCCCCAGCGCGGCACACTGCTTCTCCGTGTCTGAAGTACGCTGCATTGCGGCGGCCTGCTCCAATAACAGCTGATTCAGCTTTCGCTCGAGGGCCACCACGGCGTGGTGCGTCTCAGACGACTGCGACGACAGCGGCGTCAGGTCGCAAGAACGCGGCGTACCGGAGTGTGAGACCCGTGTGCTCGGCGTGATGGTCGTTGCGTGCTGTGTGCCTGACAGTTTAGCATCCTTCGCTGGGATGCGGGTGAAGGAACCGAAGGGTGATTTGGGCGGCGGCGCCGTAGTGACATTGTCATTTAGGGTGGTCTTTTCAGAGATGGAAACGCTAGCCGCAGCAGAAGTGGGAGCTGGAGCAGCAGCAGCAGCATTCTCCACTGCGAGAACTGAATACTCCCGAGCACCGCTGCGTGAACCACCTTCTCCAGTAGCGGCAGCAGTGGCAGTGGCGCTGTTGCTGCGCGACAGTGCACCCGTCGGCACATCCGACGCCGGCCGCAGCGTAGTGGAAGACTCGGCGCTGCCTGCAGTGCTCTTGCCGCGCAGCGCATCAAGCCGTGTCGCCAGTACGTCAAGATAGCGCTGCCGCTCCAACATCAATTCCCGCTCCACTGCCGTCTTTTTGCGCGCTGTCTCTAACAGCTTCCGTTGTAGATTCATAAGCAGATACTCCTGCCGCTCCTCCAGCACGTTCTCCACCTCGCTTTTCTCGTCAAGCATCTTTTTGATGCGAGCAGTGAGAGCCTCTGCCTCGCTTTCCTCCTCTTTCAGCATCATCTTGTAGCGCTGCACTTCCTTCTCAGCACCGTCGAGGCGACGGAAAAGCTGGTTGGACATTTGCTCCTCCTTCACCTCGGCATTCAACTCTACTCGCACCGACTCCTCGCGCAGCACTTCAATCTTATCCTTCAGATGGGCCTCCTCGACGCTCAAGGAGTAGCCAGTGCTCTTTAAGGATATGTACTCGCGTCGCAACTCGTCCATGGACATGTCGTGCACCCCTGCCAGGGCGTCTGCGCGCGGTGTCATGAGCGAGGCCATGCTGCCGTTATTTAACGTTTTGTAAAAATGCAGGTTTACTTTTTTCCCCTCAAATTAGAGCCGCACACAGGGTTGCCGTAGGCCTTGTATAAACGCTTGCCCGTATTGACGCCTTTCTGCGTGTTGTCAACGAGTGAGGAAACGAAGTGCACTCAATCAAACCGGGAAGCAAACACTAGTACGTTGGCCTCACTGCCGACACTTCATTCACCCAGTAATCGGGACGAGATTGATTCGATTTACTCTTAGTATCACCTTTCGCGTCACGTTAGCAACAATTGCGTAGAATCTAAAAGGGGGAACAGTAAGGCGGAGTCGTGTTTGGCCCTGCCGCTCCGTTAGCTACGAGATTACGTGGGTGCAACACGAAAAGAAAAGATCGAATAAGAAGCAGCGGACGGGGAAGAGAAAAACCGTGCCGTTTAAGAAACGGATAATATATATATATATATATGTGAAGTGGCTTTGCTGTTGAAAACGGTGCAACGCTAAAGCACGAGGAAACAGCAAAGAGAAGAAAACTGAGAAGAACACCGGTTTCTATCTGGAAGAGGAGAAACCGGTAAAACGCTCGTAAGTGAGTTGAGCAAGTGGCACAACTCCGAAATGATCGTATCAAAAGCACAATATCGGACAAGAAAAAAAAACACGATGGACCTACATACCAAACCGAGGACCCGCTAAATGAGGTTCTATATCCTCGATGGAGGGTCGAAGTCCAACAAATCAGTAACGGAACAAGTACAAGAGTAGCTGAAGGATGTTGTTAACTCGGCTTTGTGTCTAGGTTCAGGAAACCACGACGGCTTCGAACAGTGTGTTATTTCGTGCTCAAAGAGAATCGGATAACACGCTTCTTTTGCTGTTGTTGTTGTAGATAAACGTGGTATCAAGATTGTGTGCAATTGAGGCGAAACCACGTTAACGGTGTTGGGTCATTATTACAAGCAGCAAATGTGTTTTTCGTTTGTGTGTGTGTGTGTGTTTGGGAGGGGGGGGGGGGGGCAGAAACAAAACAGAAAAAAAGGCGAGGCGAAGTGGGAGAAAAAGCGAGACAAAGGCAAAAAAAAAAAAACGCCGCATAACGCTGCAAATGATAGCGGAGGGGGGCTACTTTCAATCCGAAGCCAACGAATTGTTACGTGTGAATGGATTCACTCAAACAAAAGCAGCCGAAACAAGAAACCCAAAAAAAAAAAAATAACAGCGACCTGTTTTTATTAGCTTTTTTTTTTCTGCGCGTGTTTGTGTTTTAGTGTTTTTTTTTTTGGCGGATAAAGGACGACGAAATTCCAAAAACTCGCAGACAGAAAATAGCAGGAAATAGACGGACGACGGGTACTTATGTGAAAAAGGGGGGACTCGAAACAACCCGTGACCACCACGAACTTAGCGGAGGTAAGATAGCCAATCGTATCCACAAGGAACAGCGCTTGCTAGGCGGCACACAACACAAAACGTAGCGATGCACATCACCTGTTCGGTTTCAAAAACGTAGCGTGGACTGGCGCATGCCTCCCGGATGTGGATGCACGCCTTGCGTCGTTGAGCTGTGCGCCACACGCCCGTGTGCTGTTTTCGATCGTGCAGTGTCACTGCCTGCGGTCCCAGCAGCAGTCGTAGCACCCGAAGCACGTTCCCGTCCCTGCACAGATTTGCTGCGTCCCAAAGCCCCCGCATTTTTCTTGCGAGCTCCACCACCAACGCCTGTGTTAGATGAATGTACATGGCTGCCCACTATAATCGACTTACCTGCGTCGAGCGCGGCACCCGATGAAGAGGCCTGCGCGGGCGGCACAACGTCAGCCAAGAAGGAGAATCGGTCCAGCAACTGCGCCACGCGCGCGACGTCATCGTACGTCAACGTCTTGCGGTGTTTGCGCGTTGCCTCCCCCGCTGCCATGGCAACGAGATCTAGCATTAGCAGCGCCACCGCCTCGCACGTGGCCGCAGCAGCATCCTTCGATATGATGGAGGAACTACCTTCGTATTTGAGCAACTCTTTCACACGATTGTGCGCGAAAGCGTTAGCGTAGCTGGACGAATTGGTGGTAGTACCGTGGTGTCGATGACTGCGGTGAATATCGTTTTTGCCGCCGACATCCTCTTCTACTACTTCGTCCTCGTCCTCAGCATGCTCGCCACCTATGTCTTCACCTTCCTCGCTACTCTGAACACTGCTGGACTTGTCTTCGCTGTCACTCTGTCCTGCATGAAAGCCGTTGTCTCTTGCTTCGGCGTTGTTGCCCTCCTCGTCATCCTCCTCATTGACCCACAACAAAGCCTCATCTGTGCTGCCGCCCGGAACACGTCCGGCAGAGCGCCCACCGCTTTCACGACCACGCGCTATCTCTCCTTTAATTCCGTCCTCCTCCGTCATTCCCTCCTCTTCGCTGCCTGCGTTGTTGTCTACATTATCTTTGTGAAGCGGAATCGGGGTCTGTGAGCTCGAGGAGGCAGAAGACGACGCCTCAGCATAGGCGGCCAGCCGCGGCACGAGGTACGACGCAGCGTCTTCCTCCTCCTCCGCCGCGACTGTGATTTCGTCAATGGGGTCGAGGGGTTCGTCGTAGATGAACCCGTCATTGTTTTCTTCTGCTTGATGAGAAGACATGACGTGTTAAAGTGACTTTTACGCTGCGTTTTGAATCTGAACGGACGCGTGAGAGCAGTCTGGTTACTAATCCTGTATTCCTTAAAACTCAACACCTGAAGAACGGGCGGAAACTATAAAGCGTGAGCCCTCAATGATACCCGTTGCGCACAGCAACTGTTCTATATGATTCAACAAAACAGTTTGTGTGACAATGGAAATTGAATTGTACGTTATAGAACGCACTGCTCAAGCCGTGTCCTTAAGATGGCTGTGATGATAACCGCTGAGTTATATGGTCAACAGACACGTTCGTTGCCCTTCACTGCGACAAATGGGTGCACTGCTGTCTTTTTAATTTGCGCGTTTTCCTTTTATGGATCACTGACAAAAGAAAAGATACCAGAAAAGAAGGAGAACAGTAGAGGGTAGGAGCATTGCGTTGAGTCATTTCAAAGCAAAAAGTCAAGACCACTTACGCAAGAAGCGGCGGGTGCAATTCGGTCGTAAGCTACTGCAAACGCAGCGGCAGAGGTAAACGTACATTTCTAAAGATCACGTCCATGAGTTATAGCAAGAAAAACAGGCATTTGCGTGTTGATACGCACGTTGCTAACACTGGTGATGCAGGATAAAGTGGCGCTTCTTAACTGCCTCTTCGTTCTCACACACTCAAGTTGCCTCTCCCGCCGGATTGCCTATTACGTACATTTCCAGCACACCTAGCGTTCACAAAGTTGTTTTGCCCAGTTTGTTAACGGTGCTCGTGGATATCAACACGGAGCAGCACTTAAAAGTACTCACCGCAGAAATAATCACCAAACAAAAAAAAAAACGACAAAGTAAGGGTGTCTCTCAGAGTGCTTAACAGACCAAGACTGAAAGAAAGTAGGAAAGTGTGCCTCCTCTTTGCGTTGCCACACAAAAGAGTACAAATAGGCCACGAAGCAAAAGGGGAAAGAAGATCGAAGAAAAAACAGCGCATCCCAAGGCAAGTGAAAGAAAGCGACGGCAAACAAGAAAGAGATTCGCTGATTTTCTGCAGAAAAATAGCAAAGCGCTCAACTGGCGTTGACTTCGTAGCGGTTTAGGGCAGCGATCGCGGTCAAGTGAAGAAAAAAAAAAATATGTGTCTTTGTTTTAGTGACAAACACACAGCGCACTTTTCAATTCAAGCATGACCACCACAAAAGTAAAAAGCAGTTCGTTTTCCCAGAGAGGTGAATTACACTTTCTTCGCAGACAGCAAAAGACGGACATCCCTAGCACATGGAAAGGAGAAACCCCCTAAGAAAAAAGGGGAAGTGTTTGAGGCGAAAAAAGCACTGCACTTCACCAAAAAAAAAAAACACCAACGCTGTCAACAAAACGGCTTCTCTTTGAAACCATTAGGGGGTATTGTGCTCGCTAAACACACATGCTCTTTACTTCCTCCGTCGGCGCTTTCAATCGTTCAGAGCGCTTGTCCCCCTGCTTTGCTACTACCGGAGTTTTTCCCGCCTTGCAGACAAAAGACATACAAAGTGCACCTTGTGTCAAATGCACATTCCCTTTGCCATTTAGGGCCTTGCATGTAACTTTACCTCCACGCCAACCTCAAAGTTGCGACAAAAACAGAAACAAGAGCAAACAAAAAGTCCAAACAACAGCGGTTTACACACACGAAACCCAAGCACTGTAAATGCAGCAGAAGGAGAGAAGAAAAAAAGAGACGGTACAATTGACCTTCACACGTTACGTTACCCTAACTAAATATAAGCAAGAAAGACAAGGCAAGAGAAAAGAGAAACGAAGCAGCTTAAACAATTACATGCAAAACACCACCGTACGCAATTGTGGACACAAGTTTGCCGAGTGTTTGGAGCTTTTCGTTCGACACCGGCGTCTCTGTTTTGTTTCATTGATTAGTACACTTTTTTTTCCTGAAGATTCTAAACATAATGACTGTACCAGAACAGTAAAGCGGCACTTGCTTTTGTCTTTCAGTTTTTCTGACTATCCCTATCGGATTACAGTTGAGAGCAGAACAAGATAAAGGAAACAGATGTAATGCGTTTCATTTTATTGGTTTTACAACATTCTTAACAAAGTCAATTTAACAAGTCCGAGTAGTGTGTGTTTGTGGGTGTTTGTGCAGGCAGAGGCTAAAAAAGATTTAAAGAAATGTCGCCTAACTACAAGACCGTGCACACACCCAGATTTCTTTCGCTTGCGTCCGTTTGTGCCCTTGTCGTTTTCTGAAGCAGTGGAAGTAGGTGTTTGGTAATGAGGAAGGGGAGAATTGAATACAGCAATAAACGAAGAAGCAGATTACGGAAAACCCACGAAGAAAAGGAGAGAGAGAGATAGACATGGCAAGGATAAAAAAGAAAAGCTAGTTACAACACGCAACAATTAGAATCGTGTCACCAAAGTAACACTGGAAAGGTAAAAGCAAGAGATAGTTCTGTACAAAAAAAAAACTGTTGTTGTTTTTTCTTTTTTTTTTCAAACGCGTTTGCACCGCAAGTAGGCCGCCCTTTTCATATTCTCTCACCGCAAAATCGGCACCACGAAGTAAAAGCACGCATATTCCCTGGCGATTCCCACGGAGGCAACAATAAATAACAACAGTTGTAGAAGAGAAGAGAAGAAAATGGAGTCTGATGGGAAAAAAAAGAAAGGCAACAACGTAAGGAGTATTTGGGAATACCACTGTCGAAGCAGACAACCGTTTCAAAACTCTTAGCATGCTTTTCCTTTGTTCACAAAAAAATGAGGAAAGCGCAATCACCCAAGGCGCCGACAGTGAAAACACACCCACAAAGAGAAGGAAGAACGAAAAGAAGGATTCCGGGGTGTTGAAGTTAAAACTACAACAGCATAACGTAAAAATAATGTTGAAAAGCAAAAGAGGAAAACAGATAAAAGCGGAAGCTTCTTGTCTGTTGCCGCATTTCTTTTAGCTTTTTTTTTCTTGTTGTTGTTTTGCTCTTTCTCTCTCGTTGAACCGCTGCGGAGTGTGAGCAGGCGTGAGTCAAATGCAATTTATGTGCGCGTTGGCTGTATTCCGGGCAAGCCACTGCACGTACCACGTCCATCACCAGCTAGACTCAAAAAGCAACATCCACGTTAATTTGCCTAACAGGAGAAAAGCAGTACGGATTGAATGCAAGCCCTTTTCATCGTCGTGGAAAACACCTGCTTGCTCTGCTTTCCTTGTCGCTTTGCGGTTGCGGGTACACACACACACACACATATGAGTGGGCGGCGCAGCAAAGTCTCTCGCAGACGGAATGTGGTCTGCGCGAGTTCAATGTTCAGCTTCCACACTGCGATCCATCTTGCTCTGGAGCCACCCTCTTTCTTTCGCCTGTGTTCGTGTCGTATTCGCCGCGAGGTCATAATTTTGACTTATTGTTGCCGTGGAGTGTTAAAGCAGCTATGGAACACTCTCACCGTGCTGTCTCTGCACATCATCCATCTCTGCTTCTTGCATTTTCGTTTCTCATCATGAAATCGGCTTCGGCTTCGAGGTAGCAGATACTGCGTTCATGCACTGATCGTTGAGCCACGAGTTCACCTTCGGCATCGATGTGGCGCTCGGCGTCTGACGAGATATTGAACCGAGCATCGGTGCCCCGGGCTGCTGCCGCTGCCGCCGCAGCGAGGACGACGTGAGTGGCGACACGAGGGACAGCTTATACGACCGCTGAAAGCCCCCCACCTCGGTGTCGCTATCCGAGTGGTACGCGATGGTGCCGGGCAGATCGACATTCGACGACTTCTCCGTCTCCACAACAAACACCGGCGGGCTCTCCTCCGTCGTGGCGCTCGGCCCCGCCACGTCTTCACCTTCCATCGCCGCCCCACAGCGGCAGAAAGTCATCGAGTCGGTCAGCGGGCCGCCCACCTCTTCGCTGTCGCAGCACGATACGTCACCGCTAGCCTCGCTGATGTCATCCGCCAAGTTCGGATTCGATGTCTGTGGCAGGAAGTAGTCAGCACGCGACACGTACGTTGTCGCCCGGTCCGTCTTGCGTGGTCGGTGGCAGTTGGGACACATGACGACTTTCTGCTGAGTCCACGGCAGGCGCCACAGATTCACCGTGCCGTTGTTCGTTGTTCCGTTAGCGCCAAGGACGGTGGTGTCGCCCGGTGCGAAGCTGCTGTTTACCTGGTTCGCCGATTTGTCAAAGAGGGAGTTGCGGTTGTGGCGTAAGGAACTGCTGGCGAGCGTGGCGTTGTGCTGGTGGTGGCGGTCGAGGTGACTGTTCGTGCCGGAGAATGAGGCGCTGGCGCGAAGTGACTTTAGCGAGCTGGGTCCAAGCGCCGCCTTCGACTGGTTTGCGAAGCTTGAGTTCGTCTTGAAGGACGATGGCACCGGATCGCAGTTAACTGCCATGGAGACGCTGTGGCCGAGGCCATCGTCCTCGTCCTCGTCGGAAGGTTTACGCTTGCTGCGAAGCGTAGTGGAGGCCTTCTGGGACGAGGCCTTCTCCGAGCCGTCCAGTTCCGAGTGTAGCAGTGACCCCTTCTTCTTGGAGCTACTTGGCGTGAAGATCTTCTGTAACACGCTCATTTTTTTTTTTCGGTGCGTGTCCTCTTCTACAGTTACTGTATCAGTGTGTGTGTGTGTGTGTGTTTACTTTTTTTTTCTTTAAGCCGCAGAGAGACAGTCAAAAACTAACACGCAGTGACTTCCAGGGTCACCAAGCCGGAAATACGAAAAAAGGCGGAGGTTTGTCCAACAAGAAAGAGAGACCAAGTGACGATCCAACCGTGAGAAGTTGCAAAAAAGAAAAAAAGTTAAATACAAAAAACAGTCGGCGTAAGGTGTTGGTTGGCTTTTGCGCGTAAGCCGGTTAAGTGCCCCTGAACCTATGTCTTTTTTTCTATAAAAACAGAAGAGGTTCAGTTGTAATGCAGGGGAAAGAAAACAGGTTTGCAAACTTGATCCGATGTGCTCGAAGTTAAACTGTGAAAATCACTACCAAAACAGATGGGGCAGACTTCGCAGCAGCCACAATGCACATAAAGAAAAGAGAAAGCTTGATATAGGAAAAGGAAAAAACAAGTGAGAGTCTAGAGGGCAGTTCAACAGACTTTTTTCGGGGGAACTGAATTTATTTTAAACACAATTAAGATGTAATACGAATTCAGCTGCAGAAAAAGACAAGACTTATTAAACAAAAGATTTCGCCCACGTACGGAAATATTCAGCTTTGCTTTTCTTTTTCTGACAACGTCTTTCCGTATGTTGTCGTGTGTGTGTGTGTGTGTGTGTGTGCTTCTTTAGTGATAGCTTTCAGTTCCCTAACGTTTTTTTTTTAAGATGGAAAGAGTATTTACAAGTGACAAATCAGCGCTGCAGCCCTCCTTGGCTTTAAATACTGCAGTTTGATGTAGTGTAGGCAGAGATGAACTTGTTCACAACAGCTCAATGGAAGGAAAGTAGAAGAACGAGACACCGCCGTACGAGTAGGTTTGCTAGGTACAAAGAGCCCCTTAAAGAAAGTCAAAAGAAGCACTTTGGGTTTACGATCGCACCAATGGCTAAAACTTCCCAAATAAGTAGAAGAGAAGGGAGAACGCGATCAGAAAGAAGAACAGACGCCGAAAGCTCGGAAATTATGGTATTTCTTCTATCTTTACGGACGTTATATTACGTGAGTACTATAGGAAAAAAAGAGCCGGTTGTTGTTTTCCGGTTAGCGGGGATTCAACCGACTGGCGACGAGAGTGTTTTATTTTTGCTTCTGTTTTTCTTTTTTCTTTTCACGGGTAGGCAAATTAAGAGAGTGGAAGTGCCGTGCACTGCGTTTCCCTTCGTTGGTGGAGTGTTCCTAGGGCTTTAGAAGAGGAGCCTGTGCAACCATCAGCAACAACTTGAGGAAGGAAAACACCCACACAACACAAAGAAAGATAACAAAGAAATAAAGCCGAAAAAGATTATTTGGGCTCTTAAGGAATCGTGAGAAATCCAACGGTTGAATTGAAATTGTGGAAATGAGGCGGGCCAACTGCGCAATGAACAATATGAGCTGTTTAAATAAAAGAATGTCGCGCGCGCGAAAGAGAGAGGGCAAGAAACGGTGAAAAGGTGAACAGAAGATAAAAAATGTACTTTACTCGGTTATTTAGCAACAGACGTATTCCTTTCGTAGCCTCCCATGTAAATGATGAGTAAGCCGGTGTGACAAACCTCGCAACAGAAACAATAGTTTCGATGAATGCGTGGCGACACACACGGACACTGCCCTGTTTCTTGAACGGTACTTCTAGTTCGTTCTTGTTTTGTGAAATTACTCTCCTTCAACTCCTTTGTTCTCCGGAAAGCTGCAACGTGTGAAACGAAGAGAGCTCTGTGCATTTATTACCTCAACCCTCCCACAAAAATAGCTGCAGACCACATAATCACGTAGGAGTGCAGAGCACCTCATCGTTTTTTTTTTTCTTCTCTTTCTAGCGGCGATCGCATTCTACAATGTAGCAAACGCAAATGGTAGCGTAATCATTAACAAGGCAAAACGGGAATGCAACAAGCACCTTGACCAGAGACCTTTAGCTGAGGCACCTCGTCAACGTTTGGCTCCACGCCCTCCATGCGGATTAGAAGTAACGTTCACAACTTTCTGCTGGCGAACGCAGCGACAACACAGACAAATACAAAAGCAAAAACGGCACTCTCTATAACCAAATCTATGCTTTCAAATACGCGTAATAGAGTATTTACAGTGATTATCAGTAGTCGTCCTCCTCCAGCATAATGGCAAGGAACTCCTCCAAGTTGATCTCGCCGTCCTGATCTACGTCAAACTCGTCAATCATCGCCTGCAGCTCCTCATCGGTCATGTTCTCACCCAGCTCCCGCGCCACACGGCGCAGAGAACGCAAGGAAATCTTACCAGTGTTGTTTTCGTCAAACAACTGAAAAGCTTTGATCATCTCCTGTCGCGGATCGCGCTGCGCGAACTTGTCGGTCATGATGTCCGTAAAGCCGGGGAGATCCATCAGCGGCTGGTTGTTCTGATCGCGTGCGGCGCAGTCCTGCATGAGCTGCAGCACTTCTTCACGCTTCGCGTCGAAGCCCAAGGCTCGCATGCTCACCTTCATCTCGTGAACGTCGATGAGGCCATTCTTGTCGGAGTCGAAGAGCTCGAAAGCCTCGCGAATTTCCTGCCGCTGCTCCTCTGTCAGCTGAAACCGCCGGCGGGCCGCGGTAGAAGGTGAAGCGGCGTTGGGCGCGGTGGTGCGCACCGGACCTGACAGACGACTACCCGTGTTCATATTGGCACAAATTGTAGGCGAAGATATTTTCCCTTTCAGCTGGGGAAAAGGGGGTACTATAGTTTGCTGAAGAAAACAAAACTGTATGGCTGTAATACGTGTATCTCCAATTCTCATATATTCGACGTCGCCTCTTTGCAGAGCAGCTTTAATTTTACATAAATCAAAAGAGGGTGATGAACAAAAAGAAAAAGGCGGCAAACGGATTCACGGACCAACGACGGAGTGAACACAAATGAAACGAGCCACTCACGAACAAATCCCGCTGCCAAGAGCAGTAAGAGTGATTATGCGACAGTGGAGCTGCAGTCGAGAATTTGCGCTCGTGGAGCATCAGGTGAGATTTTGAGTACCACACACCTCCGACATAAACTGATAGTGGAAAGCTTTAAAAGCTGATCACACTAACCGTATAGCCATGCTTTCTCTCTCTATCTTTCTAAACAAAGTCAGTGAACCCCTCCACTTGAAAAAAAAAAAAACGTCCGTTCCATTGCAACCCTCATTAAGCGATGTTGTAACTAAACACTGCAATGGTTATTAAGACTGGCGATAAAAAAAGGAGGAAAACTAAGTGATGTGAACAATCAGTCAGGCAGCTCGTCGCTAACGGCAGCAACGGCGCTGCGCATGTGTGCGTCAGCTCGCACAGGTGAGAAGCTACAAGCGAAAGGTAAAGGCTCCCATTATCATCGTTCTTGTGATCTAATATAATCAGCGGTGAGCGAAGCAAGAAAGAAAAAAAATGCATGTGCCTCCCACAGTTCATTCCATGCATCAGAACCACCGCCCTTTACGGCGGTCGTCCGCCGAGAACGCCTCTACTGTGATCGTGTAGCGGCATGTGTTGTCGGTTGCATCGGCGAAGTTCGTCAGCGTGGCAGCGCGAATGTCGGCGCGGTAGAACAGCGTCATTAGAAAGTCGAAGTAGACATCCTCCGACTTCAGCGTCTCCGCCCGCGTCGTGCCCTTCAAGTCGACCATGTCGTACACCTTCAGCTGCCCGTTGTAGGGCTTCAAGCCGAGAAACTTACAGAAGTCGAACAGAGTCACACCAAAGTGGAAAGGCACCACCTCCACTTTCTCCTCTCCATTTGGCAAGTCGCGGCGGTGCACTTTGATGCGGCGCATCTGATCCAACAGGAGGAAGAACTTGCGCCGCGTCGGTTCTTCCATCCCGGCAAACTCAAGCACGCGGCCCGACAGCTGGTCCATGTTGGCCGGATCAAGGTACGCGGAACTCCATAGACTCGGGTTCATGCCAATCAGCGAGGCATCGTCGACGGCGTACTCCGTCTTGAGCACCTCGCACACCGCTGGCTTCACATCTAATAGGAAGAGAATATCATCGAGCAGCTTCGTGGAACCGTAACGAATGCGCAGCTGCGGCAACGGGCTTGGTGGCCGACGGTGAATCTCCGACCATTTCTCATAGTAGGCGCGGCTGAACAGCAGCAGAAGCTGGTGCTCCTCGGGCGACAACAAGCCCGGGTCGAGATAGGCAGGATCCATGTTATGATACATCACCTGATCGCTCAGCGCGAAGTACGGACATGACATCAGCTTCTTCCGCGTCACCGGGTCGTCCCACAAGGTGGATTTGTTGTCCAGCAAGCCCGATCCACCTTGACGAGGCGGCATGTAGTTCTGCGAGTCGACGCGACCGGTGTACAAATTACCGTAGAAGGGTAAACCGCCGGTGGATGCCAAGGGCGACTCACCAGGCTGGAAAAAAGAGCGCTCGCCCTGCATGAGGAGTCGCCGCGTGCCTTTGCGTAACATTGCTTACCTAAGTAAAAGGATTAGAATAGGTCCTCTCTACCGAATATCGTGAATACGTTTGTGTTGTTTTGTGAGGTTAGCGAAGTTGGCGTTGCTCGTCAGGAAACGAGTCAGCCTTTTGTGTTTTGTTGTTGTTGTCCTTGCGGGCGCAGATGAAAACTTAAACAGCCAGACGAAGAAGTACCGCTGCCAAACGCACAAAGCCAAAGTTACGATGAATTACAGGTGCGTTTATAGGTGGAGGGGTGAAGAAAACAAAAGTGGAGATCTTTTTGGAGAGAGCATCCGCATGATGCGGCTTGCACTGTAAGAAGCCATTTGCATTGTGAATATCAAACGAGCCTGCGCTTCCGGATCCATGTTCCACGAAGCTCCTTACTGGCTTCCTAACATATCTGGTGTTTCAAGTTCATTTTGCTGAGAATGCAAATGTAAAGTTAGACGTATCGAAGAGCTGCTGAAAATACAACATTGAATTGAGCAGAACTCAAATGAGGGAATTCGTGCAAAAGGGTCCCGTGCTATTAGCGTTGTGCCTGAGGTCATTTTATGAAGAACCCAAGGCGTCTGTGGTTGCATGTACACGCGCGAATAATAGCGCGCGTTCTTCTCAAAAACGACGGGCCTCGTGCATTACGAAGCTGCAGCCTCCGTGAAGTACTGGGCTCGCAATTTTGGAGCCAGCTCCACATCCACTGGGATGAGCAGCTCGGCTTTGCTCCCGTTGTCAGACTCTTGAATCACATTGCATGCTGAGCCTCTTAAATCTACGCTGAGTGCTTGCACCGCCTCATTGAAGCAGCGGCGAGTATCGTCGTCCTTGTAAAGCAGCACCGACTGCACAGGCATGATGGTCGGACTGGTACCAAGCATGTACAGCGACTTGCATTCAAGCACGTCCTTCAGGGTTAGCTTGCCGTGCTGCACGGTGCCGAGGCCGCACGCCCCCACAACACGATACGTCGTCTTCAGCGTGATGCCGACCAAAATGTCTTCCTCCGCACTGCACCACCACGTCCCGTCGCGGCGCTGCAACAGGTAGTTCGAACGGGAACCCTCCGGCACCAGAAAATTGTCAGCCGCACCGTGCACCAGCAGTACTTCAAAGATGTTGTTGTCGTTTTGGTATGCGTTGGCGCGATTGCGCAAGGCCGTCTGGGCCACTTTCGCGTTCGGATTGACGCGATGGGCGTTGTAAAGAAAGCCGAGCTTCGCGCCGTCGTGGTAGATAGCCTCTGCAGGGTACGCCGACTTCGCGAGGAAGAGGAGTACGGGAATCGCCGATGTCCCCGGCGCGCCGTCCAGTAGCCACGAGACAATCTTCACATTTTGCTCCGTCACCCCGTTCAAGTACACGCCGGGGGCGTCGATGTAACACTGCAGGCGATGCTGAACTGTCTGCTGCAGCTGTGGTGGGAAGGCGTGGGTCGGGGCGGCAAGGGCAAGACTGTTTGTGAAGCGTTCTGCATACGACTGTTTGAAGAGAATGCGACCCTTTCGTGAACGCATGACGTCGTAAACCACCTTGTACTCCGCCGTTGTGTTGTCTGCCGCGCTTGTTGCGTCTGTGACGGCGTCCGCCACCGCTTCGGTGAAGCTCGATGTGGCTAGTAGAAGTGGCGAGGAGGACAGATCGCAGAAAGAGGGGTAGTAATGCACAAAGTTGCAGTTCTGCTCCACCGCAACGAGGCGATGCACCACCTGCGGGATGGACTCCATAGCGCTGAGCAAATGTTGATTCGTTGATGTTTATATGTGCACAAACAACGAGAAAACAACAGTGTATATGGGTGGAGAAAAGGAAAGAGAGAAGCACGCGTATCCCAAAACATGAACAGAGGAATGAGCAAGACAGGAATGATGGAAAAAGCCACGAAGAAAATAAGAGAGCGGTACGAGCGATTGGTAGTAATGAATTAAAAAAAAAAGTGAAAGAAAGCGAGCGAAGGGAAGTGCTATCGTTGCTGATATATGGCCCGAAAAAAAGAAATCGGGGTGAAGAAACCGAAGAAGATAGCAGCACTTAGAAACCTTTAAAAACAGAGGTGACTGCACGCCGTGCAAATCCAAATCAGCAAAAGAAAACTGTCAGGAAGCTAATGCGCTACATGTTCTTGGTAAATGGAATCAACCGCTTCAACAGGAGCACTTCTTCTTTTTTCGGTAACACTCTCAATAAGGGAGCTTGAGCTTGGTCAGCTCGACCGCTCTGCTAATGTAGTTATCTCATTTTCGATAAAGCACAGACACGTAAAGGCAGTCAGAAGAAGTCTCGTTGTGAGAAGAGACGCAAAAGGGAAAACAGCAAATACAGGTTTACAAATAAATAAACCAACGTAATGAATAGTCAGCAGTTGTGGACTTGAAAACAAGCAGACGGTCTTCGAACGATTATCGAGGCAATTCGTACATCTGCTTTCTCGTTTGCCGCTGTGACTGCGGGCTTCTTTGTTGTTGTTGCTGTTGCTTCACGGATTGTTATTCTATCTTCACTTTTTCGGAAGGCCTTGGGGCCGCAGCAGACGCCCTCTCCGCAGCCTTGACGGTCTTCTTCATCTCATCCTCCAACCCTTCCTTCAGCAGCACCATGTCGTTCTCCAACGTCATCGCCAGCAGACGCCGCACTAGTTTCGAGCTGAACGTCTCCAAGCTGAACCGCTGCAAAATGCGCGCACGGCCCTGCGCACCAACCCTCTCCGCGGACGTAGCCAAGCGGGCAAAGTGTGCCATCCTGTCCGCAAACGCCACCGGCTCCGGAGCAGAGAGAAGACCACCACACGTCGACGGATCCTCTTTTTGTGTATCCCCGACACTTTCACAGGGGCCGCCGTTTTCGATGGCCACCACGGGCTTACCGTGTGCCATCGCTTCCAGCGGAACGATGCCAAAGTGCTCATTCGATGGCGTATACACCAGCGCTCGCATCGAGGACAGAAGAATCGCCTTCTCGTCATCGCTGATATTCCTCATGAAGCGAATCTGATCAGACGGTATCTTCAGCTCCACGGCGCGGGCCTCCAGCTCGGCGGCGTACTGGACGTTTTCTGCAAGGCGTGGGTCACAGCCGCCAGCGATGACGAGCATGAGGCGTGTGTGCGACTGCGCAACGCCTTCAGTCTTCCTCTCCGCTGCAGCAACATTATCAGAACCCGCGTTAGAGGATGCGGGTTTGAACTCGTCCATCGCTAACAAGCGCGCAAATGCTTCAACGGCCAGCATGAGATTCTTCTTCCGCTCGTAGCGGTTGATCGAGACGAAAGTGACAGCGCTCTCCACAGCGCCCCGTAGCTCACGCAGCGCCTCTGACTGCGCCAGGGTCTCCGCAGATACTTGATGCACATCCATGTTCACCGGTGGGTAGAAGATATCTTTTTCCTCATCGATCTTCTCAGCCATCTCGGGGAAAGTACGCACCGTCATCGAGCGCGAAAACTTCGAGTTGCACACCACGCTCGTGGCAAACTTCATGCCACGTGCCTCAAGTTTGTCAAGGAAGCCGCGGTATGTTCGGTGGCCGGGGATGCTGTCCCTCAGCGTGCCGTCCTCGTTGCGGTTCGGATCGCACAGCTGGTCGGGGAAGTGGCTGTAAAAGAGAATGGGCGTCTTGCCGGCGCAGAATTTCAGGACCGGCATCGCGGCCGCCACTTGGTCCACGATGAAAACATTTGTACCCGGGTACGCCCAGCAGGCGGCGAAGGCGGCAAAGCCCATGCGAATCGTTGCGCAAAGCGCCTTGCCGCGGCCAAGGATACTGTCTGGAAACCCGCTGCCGCGCACGACGACGCTGATAGTGCCGTCGACTGTCTCCTTGAAGGCCCGTAATGGGTCGTGGTGATTTGTGACAATAATCACCTCGACCGGTCGCACGAATTGGTTCCTCATGAGACCAACTGCTGCGTCCACAACCAGGCGCTCCGCACCACCGATGCCGAGGTCGGGGTGGAGAAAGACGACGCGGAGGGGCTCGTTGGGCAGGAGATCGACGCCGCTGATGTTGCTATTGTCTTCTTCCCTTGCAGCTGCGACGGTTGCAGCCAGCGGTGCTTTATCCCTGCGTGCTGCGTGATACGCCTCAACAAGCTTCTCGCGGCGCTCAATGTACTTTTCCATCGTGCGGATCCGCACAAACATGATGAAGTAGTTAAAGATGCACGCCGCACCAAACGCGTACACGAAGCCGAGCAGTACAAATCCCATGACTTCGGCAGCTCGCTACTGATTGTTGAGAAAAGGAGAAAAAAACAGAAGGAAATCTGTTAAACACGCGTAGTAGGAAGATTCCCGAAAGCTCCTAAGGAATGAGGGTAAGTGTGGTGAGAATTGATAAGCGGGCTTAACTGGAAGGAGCACTGCACCAGACAACGACGACAACCTTGCTCTCTCAAAACAGATAAGGGAAGATAACCTTCCCAGTGTTAAATGTAACCCAAAAGCAAAGCTACCTCGGGAAGAGAGGATACGAATGGGGAGAGGAGCGGGGAACAGATGTCGCGGAATTTAATGAAAAGCCTCTGATGATGCAGAGTTCAGAAACAACAAGTCCCTTTGTTGTTGCTGTCTTGAAGGAGCCATGTGTCATCTCCAATAAGTCACCGCTTGCCGCCGTAACATCAAATAGACTAGGAGAATCACTTATGTGCACATTCTCCCAGAATGGTGCTGCTAGTGGCAAAAACTCTGCTGTGCACGCTCACATGCAACGCTCGTGAAAGCTGTCAAGGAAAAATGCCACATGAAGACAGGCTGGCGACTGCGTATCCGCCACCGCAGTATCATTCTCTCGCTTATCATTGAAAAAAAAAAAAAAGTGACGTGTTGCTCTTACCCGCTCATGCAGTTTGCTTCTTCACTAGAGATTCGTGTATTTTTTTATTTTTGCCTTCCGAAGTAGAGAGCACTGACAGACACACCCAGTGTTAACAGTAATGCCTCAGTAAAAGTCTCCACCCCCTCCGTCAACGCGAAGTTGGAAGAGGAGACAACGGTGAAAACAAAGGTATCTAGGTAAGCGACATCGTCGGTAAAGGGAAAAAAAAAAAGATGTGATTCGTTGAGTGGTATCACAGAGATGGCGGCCTTACAACTGCATTCACGAACTTTTAACAAGGAAATACACAAGTTGAAAGACACGTTCGTCGTGCCGAGATCGCTCACTGTAAAACGCAAAACAGTAGCTTCATGGTCAGAGGGAAACACGTGCAGGTGAAGCGTGAAATATAAGCCGTAGAGACGGAAATGAAATAGGAAATAACAAACACACAAAAAAGCACGTTGTTGATGGAAAAAGAAATCTTCTCTAGATATGCAGTGAAGGAGAAAGGGAACATACAGTCACGGCATTTAATGCGACGCAGAGGAAGAGCCTATCATGCAAACAGGAAAATCGGCGAAGAACAGCAGCAGGTTAAAGCGGCACTAAAAGGGGAAAAGGGGGGTTGTCTTGATTAAGCACAGCAATGCGGCCCCTCATGGGGTGCTTTACATTGGATGGCATTGCCTGACATTTCAGCGATGTGCGCCATGTAGTTGCATCAATGTCTCCATATTAGCCAGTAACCACTAATGGAAAGCCGTAGGGAAGTAACGAACTCGGCTGAAAGTATGCTGCCTCAGTCAAGATACACGCGAGTAAGACCTCGAAACGAACAAGGTGGTATTAATAAACACTCGGCGTGCATCCGATTCTCTTCTCTACGGCTTTAAATCTGTGTCCACTTCATCCAATGTAAAAATAACTGCATCAGAGAACAAACCTATTCTCTGGAAACAGGGAAAACGCGCAGCTGTCGAGTAAGTGTAAAGCACAAAATAGAAAAGAACAACAAAGGAGACAACATTACAAAACAACCAACAGTGATGAGAGCCAGCCAATAAAAGAAGTGATAAACAGGGAATTGAACCACAAATGTAGTCTATGGACCATAAGGAAAGAAGGCAAAACAGAGAAGACAAGCGCGTTTCAGCACGCGCAAAAGGACACGCACACACACACACACACACACACACACAAGGTTAGAAGAAAGCGAGAAGCAGAAACGCCCACTGAAACCTCGTTGCATTAGTGACTACCAGAACCCGTTGCCGCCGGCACGGTGTCGACCACGGAAGTACTCGTTACTACTGCTGCTCCCGCTGTACGTTGAGGCGAAGCCAAAGCCTCCAGGCCGCGTAAACTTTTCGCGTTCCTGTTTCAAGTCGTACTCCCGTCTCTTTGTCGGGTCTACAAGCGTCGCGTGCGCCTCGCTGATAATCTTGAACTTGTGCTCCGCCCGCTCACGCTCCATCTCGTCCATGCCGATGCACTTATCGGGGTGCCATCGCAGCGACAGCTCGCGGTATTTCAGCTTAATCTCCCGCTCTGTCGCGCTGCGCGACACGCCTAACTGGAAGTAGTAGTCTTTCTCCCGCTCCGCCTCCTTCGCAAGGTTCAGCTCCGCCCCGCGCAACTCGCGTGCGAGTTCGCGGTCGGTGCTGTCGTACTCCATAGCTTTCTTGTAGTCCCGCACGGCTGCGAAGTGGTCACCAAGGTGCTCGTGGCAGCGCGCTCGCCGCGCGTAGGCCTTGAAGAACTCTTTGTCGATCGCCAGCGTCTTTGTGCAGTCCTCAACACCCTCGCGGTAGCGGCCGAGCTCCTTGTACGCGGCGGCGCGGTTGCAGTACAACACGCGCAGTACCTGCTCATTATCCGCCGCAGCCTGAATGGCGGCCGTGTAGTACTCCGCAGCCGGTGCGTAGTTCTTCTTGTTAAAGTTCATATTGCCGTTCTGCTTGCCGTCATCCACAGCCTCGATCTTCTTCAACAACGCGTCGCACGCGTCGTCAAGCTGAGCAGCGTCGACGAGGCACTTCTTGGCCCGCTCAAAGTACTCAAAGCCAGAGAGATAGAGACACTCCGCCATGATCCGACACGCCGCGGGGGTACGTGCTGAGTACAGCACCGCCTCTAACACTTCCACGGCGCGCATGTAATGCTTCTGCTTTTGCAAAGACTCGGCGCTGCGAATACGGAACGGGACGGCGTCGCTGTACTGCGCGACGAGCATGCGATACTGCTCATCTCCCTCCGGCGTGCCAAAACAGCGCTCGGCGTGGCGGAAGGTCTCCAGGCTCGCCTTGTAATGATTCAAGTCTGAATCGTTCTCATCAGAACGCCGCTCCTTCGGCATGCTCTGCAAAATGTCGACGGAGCGCTGCAGGTCTCCCATCACGCACGCCGCCCGCGCCGCACGCGAAACCATCTTTGTGTTCGTCGGCTCGAGGCGCACCACCTCGAGGCAGTCCATGATGCAGTCGTTGTACCTCTGCGCCATGTAGAAGGCAGCGCTTCGGTTACCGTAGAGAAATTTCAGGTTGGTGGCGTGGTCCTGCGGTTGCAGCGCTATGGCCTTTGTGTACAGCTCTAGGGCTGCGGTGTACTCGGCGCCCTCGTACTTGTGGTCCGCCTCCAGCTTGAAATGTCGGCTCGTGAGGGTCGTCGTTTTTTCAGCCGCCGCAGCGCTCGCCAGCTTAGCGACGTCGGCGGCTTTACGGGACGCCAGCTCGGCCAGCGTCGCTTCACGGTTTGCGTCGATCTGCGCGCGTTCCGCTGACTCCGCTTCCGTCACCTCCCGCAACTCCTTCAGCGAGGCCTGCGCAGCGGCAGCGGCCGCCGTATCAGCCGTGCCGTTGCGCTTTGCATGCAGCATGCGCCGCTCTGCGACGCAGCCGCTGTCGCTCTCCGGCAACCCGCTAGCCGCTTTCACCTCGCGTATCCCCTCACGTAGGGTCTTCGGCAGCTCTACCCACGACACCCCGACCACCGCCGTGGCGCAGCGTCGGCACACAAGCGACGATTGCGGCGTGACTATCACCGGATCAGTAGCCACCTTTGCGCAGACAGCGCACTTATAGTACTTTTCCGCGATCTGCCGAGAGAAGTCGACCACCGTTGGCGAGACGGAACCACCGCTGCTGCTGGCGCCATTATTCGACGACGCCGCAGCAGCGCCAACAATCGTGGTGTTCGTGGAGGATGCAGCTGCAGTCCGTGCCGCAGTGCCTGCAAACACGGGATTGAGCGTCCGAGATGGGCTTGGGTACTGTGCGTCTTTCCCCGCAGTCGCAGCTGCTGACGCGACGGTAGCGCTGTACGTGCGGCGTGAGTAGCCCGCAAAACCGTTCTCGTCCTTCGGGTCGGCGAAGCGGTTGGCGCCTCGGGAGGCCGGGCCACCGTTCGGCGCCTTCTCGGCAACCCCAGCACGTGCGCCGCTGACCTTGTTCACGTTGAGGTCGTTGGGACCGCCGGGGCAGGCTGCGTAGGTGTTGGCGGTTACAGTGGGCGCCGCTACTGGTTCGGGGGAAGGCCGTGGTCCAGTCGACGTGGGCGACGGGTTGCTGCGTGGGTTGCTCATCGGCTCCTCTGAGATGAAGGAGGACGACGCGGAGGAAGAGATCTGCTCCGTTTCGTTGTCAAAGGCAACACTCATGACTTCGTGGCTTCTTGTTCGCAGGACTGTTCAATTTTTTTCGGTTTTTGCCTATCGACGTTTAGAACCGTTTGGTAAAGTTTTCCAAAGAGAATATATGCTATTACAGCGCTTCTAAGACCAGCAATAAAACAGGGGAAGCCAGGTAAAGAACGGTTCTTGCTTTACTTTCGATGCTTTGCCCCTGTAGCTAGGTGTAGTGGCAACAACAACAGCGTGAAAACCAAAAGGCGTATTTAAAAAAAGATTAGGTTATTACAACGCTGACCTTTTCCCAGTTGTTTAGCGACAAAAGGTGAAATACAAAGAGAGGGCTTAAGACGACCGAAGACCAGGCAGCAGAGCAAAAACCTCGCAAAAGAACTCAGGGGGGAAAATGCAGGAGAAAAGCACAAATTTCTATTCTACAGCTAAATGCTTGGGTTCACAAGCCTCGGTTCAGCAGCGAAGCGTTAGCAGGCGTAAACACACACGTTGTGCTCCAGTGTGTGTTTGTAGAATGAGTCGCAGAAAAGGCGCGAAACAAAGCGAATAGATTGCGAAGAAACAAAGGGAAAATTTGAGCGGCTCAAGTGGCTGTCATCTGCGCAGCCGGATTTGAAAACTGATTTAATACGCGGAGATTCAAGATGTTGTATGGAGATCCCATATTTCATTTTAACGATAGTGTTGCAGCCGACTGCAAAACCTGTTTTTTTTTTTTTTGGCAAATCCTGTATGTGTTTACCGCGTTTTGACTACACGTTGACATACTAGGTCGCCCACAGTTTTATGGTCCTTTCACTCACACGTTACCGTAGTTCCATCGCTCATCCGCCAACTGACAATTATCTTTCCACTTTTTTTTTTCACGTTCTCTTTTTTTTCTTTTTTTGTGCCCTCGTTCACGCACAGTTGTTTAATGCTTCAGTTCACATAACAGTCACGTAAAAAAAAAAACGGAATCAGTAAGAAAGCGAAGCGCAGTGTCGTACGTGTTGACATTCACTTGGTGCATTCGAGAGTGTGCAAACCTGCCGAGGCGTACCAGTAACTTTCCTTTCCACCCGCTTTTCTACACTTCTTGATCAGCAAGACTTCAGACGCTCCCTAAGTTTCTGCAGCTCCTGCCGCAGTCGCGGATCAGACTTTTTTCCTTTGCACTCCTTGCATTTCCACCCATGTGGACGCTGCACCATATCCGGAGTGTTAAAGCGTCCACACACAACGCACAGCTTCGGCATCGCTCCGGCCGTCGTCGGCGACTTCGAGTCGCTGTCCGTTACAGATTGAAAGCTGCTCGCCGAAGCGGTGCCGAAGCTGCCCTGAAGTTCCGACCCACCGACGATGCCGTACGCGCTCTCCGTGGCCGGCACGAGAAACTCAATCGGGATCGACATGAACAGAGGGTAGCGGTAGCCCGCCGGAGACAGGGTGTGGGGACGAAACTGCAGCATGACGAGGTTCTCGCCGGTGTAACGCACTGCCACACCTACCAGCTTGCCGCTGCATACTTGGTCCATTGCCTCGCACCAGTAGCTGTCGGTGAGGTGGCGCCGCAGCGAGGCGCTGTTGGCGAGGATTAAATAAGACTCGCCCGGTGTTGCAAAGGACGATTTGCGCACCATTCTGTCTTCAACATGGTAAAACATGGATAACGAAATTTGATATATTATGCAGTTGCTACCACAGAGAGGTACCAGTTACGCGGGGCTTGAAAAACAAAAACAGCTCTTCGTTTATTAGTGTTGTTGTTTCGCCTGTTGCGTCGGGCGTAGGGTGTGTTTAGCAGGTCCAGGTGCACGTACGCCTCTACTGCGAATAGTGGAGTTACACGCATTGTAAAATTTTTGAAAAGAAGGAAAGTGAAGCAAAACAGTGCCATCGTAATAACCAAAGAAAGTAGCGGAAACGTGTGAAATCGGAGGAGCGTCACGGTTATCTTGAGAGTGTTTGACTCATCAGTTAAAGCAAGTCAGCAACAACCATTATGAAAGCGTGCGTAACACCGCACTTACCGCAATATCCGCCCAAAGTACCCTTCTAGTCGAAACAATTTACGTTGCTTCACGATTGGAAAAATATCTGCCGTATAGAGTTCCGGCAACGTTTCCCTCGACGACTACGAGAAATACTGACAAAACAGAGAGGCAACCTACAACCAAAAAAAAAAAGGGCATGGCGCCCCTTTATAACTGTTCACAGCACAGGTGAGCAACAACGTTTGTTTGTTTTAGAGAACGCCACTCGAATTACTTTTCCCGTCACTCACTGACCTCAAAACAACCGGTTTTTCACCTCTTTTCATCCGAACCAAAGCCAAATACTAAAAAGGAGATAAACGGAAACCCGATAGTCTTTCTTAAGTGCCTCTTGCTCCGTGTCGCACCTATTAGAAGCATCGAGTAGCTACACATTCGTCGAGGACGACTCCCGATCCGTCACTGCAGCGTGAACAGCAGTTGTTGGTGCAGTGTAAACGAGTTTTTCTTTCGCCATAAACTCGATCAGAGGACCTGAAAAAGGAAATGGTTGCACGAGATGAACAACCGCCAACCAAAAGGCCGCCAAGTGAGCCGTCAGATCCTTCAACGTGGCCGCCATCACGTAAATCATGTTCTTCACCGTCTCCTCGACTGCCTCCTGCACCTGCATCGCCTCGTCCTGCACACTGATATCGTTCGTGGTCCCGTTCGTTGAATAGGCGTTGTACACAACGTACAGCGTGCCCAGCACCTGTCGCCACAGCGAGAGGAACGCATCCTGGTCCGGCGTCAACACGGCAGTGTAGCGCAGGAGAACCTTAGGCACCAAACTCAGCAGACGGCACTTTACCTCACTGGAAACGAGCGACGACGGCGAAGCGGAAGAACGACGCGCGGTGGAGTCGACCACCTCGTCTGCATTGTTGTTATTGTTGCTGCTGGACGACGGTGCCAACAGCGCGTTGAAAAGGCTACCCACCATTCCAGGTTTTGCGCTGTTGGCACCGCTGTCACTGTTACTGCCATTGGTGTCGCCAGGTGCCGCTGCTGCACCCGCGCCACCGCTGATGTTACTCGCGGTGCACCAGCGCAGACCACTCTGCACTTTTGCCTTCGGCACGCACAGACGTTCTGTCAACGGGATCAATATGTCCTTGTATACCGCTGTCACCACCGGTGCTGGCAGGTCTTTCGCGTCGGAGTCGAGGAGGGCACGCTGCAGGCACAGCAGCGCCTCGCTGCCGTCGCGCGCCTCTGGACTGCAGAGGGCCAGAGCGCCGAGGCTGCGCAGAACGAAGAGCCACTGCGTGTACCACCCGCTCGAACTACCAGCGGTGGAAAAGACGCTGTCGTCCTCTCCCTTCACCGCAAGTTGATGCTGTTTCTGCTGCTCGTCCATTTCAACCTTCATATTGGTGTTATTCCCGTTGCCCACTAGCATTTTGCCGGCATTCTGAATGAGAACGTTACGCCCGCACAGGCTGAGGATCTCAGTCACACTGGTGCCACTCGGCAGACCAGCCAGTTCAGTCGTTTTCTCTTTTCTCCATCCGTTACGCGCCACCGAGCTCGTACCAGCAGCACGGCTGCCGCTGTTGTTCAATGATTCTCGAGCCCAGATGCTGAAGGAGAGGCAGAGCGACACAATACTCTCCGTGTCTTCTGCAACGCAGTAGCAACCCTGCTGCACCACGTGGAAGAGAATCGACGTGATGCATCGCTGCACCGCCACGTCCGTCGTGGATGCAGCATGGTTGGCAAACGGAGCGAGCAGTACGAGCACCTCGCTGCCCGACGACCATGGCGGCACCCGCTCCGCCGTCTGCGCCTTCGAACGCAGCACAGCTGTCTCGTCCACGTCGATGACGTCTCCGTCTGCAGCTACACGGGCAGCGTCCAACACCACGGCGTGGTAGAGAAACGACGACACATGAGGGGCGACCACCGCCGTAAAAACCAACGGGGGGGCGCGCATCCAACATGTCCACAGCTGCTCCAGTGCCACCGCGCCTTCATGCCCACGCCAGTGCGCAGCCATCAACCGCACCGCCGACCCCACGACACGGCTGCCGACGCTGCACCAGTAGTGGCGGACGTTGTCGTCGGCATGGGGATCAGTAAGGAAGGCACCGACCTCGCCGAGAAGACGAGTGATGCGGGCAGTGAGGGGGGCGAGGTGGTCGGGCTGAAGTACATTAATGGTCGAGGCACCACCCACGACGGCGCAGATCAACGAGAGCTCGTACGACGCGGCGTAGGCGGCGGCCTCGCTGATGCGGTCGGCGCACACAGTCTTCTTCTCGTGCACATTGGAACCGCCAACAACACTGTTCGTACCGGACGCATCAGTCTCGTCCGCGTTAAGCAGCGGCGCTGCACTGACACTGCACGCGGCGCACAAACTCATCACGCAGCGGCTGCCGTGATCTGGGTCCGCTGCCAGGACGTGCAGCAACGAGAGCATCCGGCGCATGTTAGGGATGCAGCTGCGCAAGCGCTGCTGGGCCGCATGCAGCTCGCTCAGCTCCGCCTGGGACATCTGCAACGTTTCGCCGCCGCCAAAGAGGGATGAGAACCAGCCTTTGTCGCCACTCTGTTTCTGTACCACCGCATTGGCGTTCGTGAGCGGGGCGAAGACGTTCGCACAAATCCCCGGGTCTTGCAGGAGAACCGCAAAATAGTCGGACGATCCCAAAGCCCTGTCTTTCCCTGCTTGAGCCTCGACATTTCTAGTGCCCTTTGTTGCTGCCTCTTTGCTGTCGTTGGCGCTGGCGCTGTTCCTACTGCTGTTGATGTTGCCACTGCTGCCGCCGCCACTCTTCATAAACGTGTCGCCTCGGTGTGCGGCGGCCTTCTTTCCGTAGTCTGCAAAGAGGCCCATGAGCTGCATATCTAGTATCAGACGTGCCAACGGCAGCCAACTGTCCTTGAGGCTGCTGTGGATGTCCACCAGCAGCGTAAACACTTCTGTCAGGCACAGCATCTTCGGCACACTACAGTACAGCAGACGCATCTCCTCGTCCGCGTTCGACAGGTCCATCACGACGTGCTGCAGCAGGCCGAGGAGGCATTGATCAGCGATGGCGGGCAGATCAAACGCGTGCGCCGCCCGCGCCAGCATCGACACGCCCCGAAGGCTCGACTGCAGAACAGACAACTCCATTGGAAAACGTTGCTGCACGTCGGCGACAGCCTCGGTGAGTGACTTGCCCTGCGCTACGGACATCCGTGAGATTTCGCCCACAGCGGACTCCAGCATTCCTTCAAATACGAGCAGGCTGCGCTTCCACAACGCCTGAAAAAGAAACGGGTCGAAGACGCGCAGGACGGCAGCGCGGTTGACGGCCGCCACGCCAGTGGGCTCGTGTGACGACATCGTCGCGAGCGACTCCACAGCCCCGGCGCTCTCCTGCACCGTAGTCGCTCCCTCACTAAGCGCGAGCTGCAAAAAGCTCGTACACTGCCGCATCTCGAGCCGCCACGTCGTATCGTTGCCGAAGCCGCGGTCCATCATGTCCGCCATCACCACCTCGTGCTGTCGAACGTCATCGTAAACGCGGCCCAAGTACTCGGTCGGCACATCTTTACCATCATCGATGCCGCGGTTCATTTTAATAAAGTCTTCCTTCTTCATCTGCTGCGCCACCTTGCCAGAATGCTGATCGGTGTTCAGCATGATAATCGCGAAGGACAGGACGAAGGCACCAGACTCGCTATGGAAAGGGTTGATTGTTTCGTCCTTCAGCACTTCACCGTTAGGCAACCGCGTCAGGTTCTGTTCGTACCAGTGCTTTGCAAAAGTTTCCATCACACGGTCGATCTTCTGCGACTCACCGGGCAGACAAAGCAAGTACACCATCTCTCGAATCGCGGTGAGCAGCGGTTTGCTGTGGAACTGAAACTGGTGGATGAATCCGACCAACTGCTCCTCGAAGAACCGGACGGAGAAAAAGGCCGCTGACCCTGCACTCACGCTGCCGCTTGCAGCACCGTTGCTATCGGCTACCTCTGTTTTGTCGCGCCCTTGCTCGCCGATATAGTCACCTAGCACCCGTTTGTTCAGCACGATGCTGAGACGGTACAAGGCCTCACCGATCTCACATCCGCCCGCCGGTTCTGCGACGATAAGCTGCGTGCGGTGTGCAACGGACGCCTGCTCCTCCGTCCCGCGCGGCACCAGCACGGCGTGCTCCAGTAAGAACGGGATTCCTTTTTTCATGGGCGAGTCTTCAAACAGTGCAGCAAAGCGGTTGAGCGTCTCCTTTTCCTTTAGGGCTTGTCGTGTCAACTGCTGCAGCTCGCCTGCTGCAGCGGCGCCAACGGTCGGGCAGTCTGCCTGGGCATCCGTCACTTCCTTCGTACACGTTGACAACCGTGGCGAAGACGCGTTGCCGGCGTCGATAGCGCGCAGGGCAATGCCGGAAATCATGTTTGTCACAGCATCCAAGGCGGTGCGCTGGGTGCCCAGTAGCAGCTGGCACACCGACGTGCGACCGCCCACGCCGCCTGTGCTGTTGCCGTAGTTGCCACTAACACCGCCTTTAACACCACCGCCGCTGCAGCTGCTGTCTGCGTTGCGTCCGGCTCTGCTGCGCGACAGCAACCTGCTGCCGCCACCGCCAAGCCCGCCAATACCGCGGCTCAGACGGTCCAGCGTGCTCTCGCCCTCGCGCCCCATCGGGTAGGCGTTGTTCACCAGTACCTGGCACAACTGCGGCAGCAGAGACGCGTAGCGCCAGGAGAGGTCGTAGTGGATGAAGCAGAAGCTGCCGAAGCGCGGGTCACTGCAGAACTCAGCGAGGCTGTCGAGGAGGATGTCGCGCCGTTCCTGCTTGCGCTGCAGCTGCGTGCGTGAGAGCCGCGTAAAGGCAGTGCCAGACGCGGCGTTGGCCGGGCTGGCGGGGAACACCTTGCCCACGGGCGAGTTCGTGCCGGCTGGCGAGCCGGCTGGGCCACCGGCGCCTGCGTCGGACAGCTCGTTCGCCAGTGCCTCAAGTGGGTTCAGGTGTAACACCCGGATGAAATTGTAGATTTGCGGGATGAGATGCTCCGACGCACCTTGCATCACCAAGTGTACCGTCCGCAGCACCTGCGACAGCACAATCGATCGACTGGTACCAAGCCCCGCAATGAGGAGGGCGCGGCACAGCTGGTTCTGCACGGTGTCCAGCAGCGGGGCACAGACGGGGCTATCGAACGAGCAGCGGAGTAATAGGAGGCAGTCTTGTGCTAATGCAAGCCCTTCAAGCTGCACCAACGCGACGCTGCGCTCCGTCGGCGACTCTCGCTCATCACTACTGCTGGCCCCAGCAGACCCACTGTGACCGTCATTTCCCGACATTGTGAACGCCACCACCTCGTTCCCGTCGTTGTCAAATCCTGCGATCTCACCGCTTACAAGGCGGCTAATGAACTGCAGCACAACTATACTTGCCGACGTGACGGCCTCGCGTTCGGCCTGGTCGGACGGAAAATACAGCAGCCGCCGGAAGAGGGTGATGACGATCGACCGCATACTCCTCTCCACTGTACGTTTCAGAAGCTGGCTAGCCTCGGGCAGCGTTGCCAGCATCATCATTCGTCCAATTGCGCGCACGTGAACTTCGCCCTCCGTCATCACCGCGGCCGGATGGTTCAGCGCCGCGACGTACACGTTGAATATGCGGGAAAGAAGCACCTCGTGCGAGCCGCTGTCGTGCACCTCTGCCCGGGTGTCCGAGGCGGCCTCGATGGCCGTGTGGATGCCGTAGGTCGAGATAAAACCGCAGGGCAGATCAAGCATGTCCACCAGTGCCGTGAGCGCCACACCGGTCGCGACCGCCGACGTGCTCGGACTGCGGCACACGTTAGCAAAGGCGGAGAGAATGGTGCCTTCACTCACCTCGTAGTGCGCCGCACTGTTCAGGGGCAGCAGTTGCGAGGTCGAGAAGGGGCTGCTCGCAACACGCGTAACGCTGTCGTTCACGATACTTGATCCAAAAGCGTGTGTAGACGATGACGAAGATGATGAGGTGGTTGCTCCGGCGGGGGAGGGGGCGGTGCTGGTGCGATGCTGGTGGATGGGTGAGCAAGGGGAGGTCGGTCCGGGGACGGGCACTGCACCGGCGAAGAGACGCCGCTGCAACTCCAATAGCCGCTGCGCCGCGGCGTACTCGCTGCCCTCTGCTTCCTCGCCGTAGCTGCAGCTTTTGCGGCGGCTAAGACGGTTGCTGGTGCGCATCGCTAGGAGGGTGTTGTCGACGTGGATGAGTACCATCTGGCGATCCGTCTCGCCGCTGTCTGTCAACACGGTGTGCATCACTACCAATAAGGAAAAAACAGAAGCAAGGTAAGTACATATAAATGTTTATGTCTATACAGCCACACGCACAGGAGCGCAATTTTGACCAAGGTTCTGTGACGTGCACTCTCTTTGGGGGCAACGAAAGTCTTCTCCGCTGTCTCAACACTTCTAGAGAAGCAGAGAGAGAAGATACCTTTCCCTTTACCTGCTCTGTTTAAAACACGCCGTCGTTTACTGTGTCAGCGGTACGCAGTGAAAACTGTGTTTTGCAATAAGAGAAGAGAAGGATTTGCACACAAGCCTAGAGACAACTGAAATACTCTGCATAGACAAGAATGGAGCAAAGTCAATGATCAAGATGATATTCAAAACACAAAAGCTATTTACAGGTAAAGCAAACGGCGAGATAGCAGCGCTCGAGTGCAGCCTGTGTACTCATTTAGCGGTAGTGAATGCAACACCTATTACGCTCTGAAGCAATCCGGTCAGAGGTCTTCTCTTCTTTATATATATATATATATATATATATATATATATGTTGTTTTTGAGATGTTCTGCCGTGCCGCTTCCTTTCTCAGAAAAGATGCTGCGAACGTAAACTAAGTACTGAGAATAAGAAAACGGGAAAGAGTAAGGAAAGAGGAGCTAAAGGCTGTTTTGCGTGATTCTTACAAGGATGAAAGCACTAAGTTCGGCGAATTACGGGTCACTTTAACCAAGCATCCTTTCGTCATATGTCGAAGCTCCACCATTAGCGTTTTGCTGCGGATGAAATGCCCTCTCCCCTCTCACGTCAAGAAGTCGTCAGTCAGAGAAGCTGAAATATCGTCAATCTATTAAAATGCTGTTTATTTATGCTTTGGTTTCACGTTTACTTGCTGGTGGTGGCCGCACTCCCTTACAAAACGAAGGTAAAGGTTGTGCACTCAGTAGTATGCTGAGGGCTTGGCACGTAAGGTGGGAAACACTTGCATATGGTCAAAGGTACATCAACGTACAGCAGTTAAAAAGTGCACGCACACATAAAGAGAAAGAGCTCTTTATCAAACGCACGGCGACAAATGACAGAAACCGATTTCGTATTCACACTGACAGTGTACAGACCAATTGTGAGACTAAGTGACTGGTTACACCAGCGTTTTCACAATACCATCCGCTCGCTGAGACAACGACTTCCAGTGGCTCTGCGTCGCTGCTACCGAGGCCGACGGCACTTGCGTAAGGAAGTGTGCCACAACACGCGGCATCGGCACCTCCTTCTCACGCGGAAGAAAGATGGCTTTGCACTCCACACCGCCGTAGCGGTCAGCGACACGGGCACGCGAAACAAAAACACCGGGCGGCACATCACATCCATTGGCTTTGAGGAAGTCTTCGGCAGCCTTGTTCAGCATCTTCTGTGCGTACGGGTAGCAGAACTCTCGCCAGCCGATCCCCTCGTGTGACTTCGTGATATCCAAACACATCTTCCATTCTGCGAGTCCCTCTGCATTGAGCGGCGGAGCACCGGCATGGCTCCAGCTGTAGAAGACACCGAGCTCTGAATCCGTTAGTGTCCCGGTGATTTGAGGATGCAGTGCAGTCCAGGCCCGCCGAAGGCCCGCAAGCTCAGCCGTTGAGAGACCACGACAGAATGGCGCAGCCTCCGCCCGCTGTGCAGCCTGACGGATCGCCTCGACAAGCGTTTTCTTCGTTGGCAATACTGTTGATGTTGTCGCTGCTGTCGCCGATTTGGCTTCCCGCTGAGCTTTGAAGTTTTCGTGGAGCAACTCATGTAGCTCCTCCGGTGAAAGAGCACCCGCCACATCGGTATAGCAATCCATGTTCGGCTTCATTGGGTGTGGCACCGTCTGCTCAGCTGATCCTGTCGCTGCACCTGTGAGCGTCTGCAGGTTTGGTAAAGCGGTTGACGACTGCGCAGCCTGTATACAGTACGGAAAGTGCAGCGATATGAGTGCATCGAAGGTGAGCGGGCCACTCGCACGCACGAGCTGAGCGTAGGGCTGCGACAATGGCTCCGCGAACACCGTCTCAAGGAAATGCACCGCGGCATCACCCTGCAAGGTGAGCAGCAACGTTTTACGCTCACAAACGTAGCCGAACATCCGGCGCAGCTCCCTCATTTCTTGGTAGGTTATAGGCATCATCGGCGGCTTTCGTGCAGTGCGGAAGGTGCGGCGCAGGCGCCCGTTGCGCGACAGCTGGCAAAAGCACACGTAGTATGTCACATTCAGAGAGCCCAACAACACGTACCAAACACCACAAACCAAGGCGACAATCGCGAGGGGTAGGTAGAGGCCGCCCACATAAAACATGAAAGGCACCTCGCAGCTGTCCACGTAGTAAAGGTTGTTGGCGCAGTCCAACGGGCACTCTGCACTCACCGTCATAAAGCAACCGGCGTGAAAGCCACTACACTTGAGTGACGCCTGCACCACATCACACACGTACGCGCTGCCGTCGCTTGAAGAGAGCAAATGCAGCCACAGCAGACTCATGCGATCCGAGAAGTTCTGCGAGCCGCGGTCTAAATAAAAGACCAGTGCAAGCAAACCGGTGACGAGAAAGCCTGCGCCTAGGAGTAAGGAGAGGACGCCGCAGACGAGAACAACGACAAACCAGCGCAGCAGCACACCGCAGAAATTCAGCACCGCCGACACGTACATCACACATGCCATAACAAGAATCGTCAGTACGACCGGGCTGCCCGTATAGTAGTGAACCGGCACGAAGGAGCACACAAACGCGATCGTCAAGCCCGCCAACGCAACGCCCAGTGGGGCCAGTACCACAGTAACACGGTAAACAACTTTGTCTGAGCGTGTCGGATTGAGCACCTCACGCGGTCGTCGGCGGACGCAGCACCAAAAAACTAGTGCGATAACCGCAACTAGAATAACTGTTACGCCACCGCAGACGGTAGACGAGATGATGATGGGGATCGTGTGACGTCCCGGGTTTGCTACACCTGTATCCAACGCCGGCAAGTCCACCACTGCTGCTGCTGCTGCAACAACACTGTTTGCGTCGGTAGAGGTGGTCGTTGCTGTGCGAACAACACACACATCTGTCGGCAGCGACGCAGGCATGCTTGCAAAGACCGTACGAGAGGCGAAGCAGGTCGAAGTGGCCGCGGAAGCGGTCGCGCAGTCCACGTCACTCGTCCATACGGCGATGTCAAACGTCGTCGTGCTCGTCATGTCAGCGCGCCGTGCTGCACGCCAGGCGGGGCGCACGTTCGGTGTGGCATCGGTCACTGTGGCCGTCACAACGGTGGGCAGCATCCACGCAGCGGCGACATCTTCAACAACGAGCGTCTGCGTGTTGGTGGCCAGCACCGTGCCGTCGACCGCCGTCCAGAGAATCGACACATCATTCTGAAAGGCGAACGGACCTAGTGATAAGTAAAGGTTCCTTGTTACTGCAGCAGTGGTAGACGACGGAGGGGCAACGTAATAGGTGGAGTTGATAGGTGGACACCGGCCCGCTGTCAAATCAAGTCTCGCCGTGCTCGGAGACAACAGAACGCTGGCCGACACCCCGGCATTAAATAAGGACAACGAAAGCTGCTCCCTGCACACAGGGCACATGTGGTGGATGCTGCTATTCTGCATGAGACATCCGCCACGCGTGGGCGTGTTGTAGCTCGCAATGGAGCAGCCGACACCTTCGCGGTTGATGTCCGCTTCCATAGTGTTGCTGCTGCTGCTGGTACCCCCCGTAGTACTTGCTGCTGAAGCAGAGGCGGTGAGGAGACCATCATTGCTGTAGTTCTTCCAGTAAATCCACGCCTGAGCTGTGACAGATGACGAGGCAGCGCAGTTCGGGGCAGTAAAAGTCTGCCTGCCATGATTTACCTGAATTCCCAAATTGTACTCCTCCTGTAAGCCGGCAATCGCTCGATTCAGGTAGTGGACGAGCATGAAGGGCATAAAAGATGGCTCGTTCGTGATGTACAGCACCCCATTCGATCCCGCCCCGCTCGGCTCCGCGTCGTTCACCAGCACCACAGTCACGTCCTGTGCAGGTGCGTACGTGGCCATGCTGCGCACAAGATTGACGTCGCAGCTCAACACTTGCGGGTTGGGGGACCCAAAGGTGCAGCCAAGGTTGTTACTCACCGGGCGCGCTGCGCAATCAGTCATGTACGTGCAAGAGTAATGATGCCCTCTTGTCGGCCGGCCGGCTCCAAGTTGGGGCGATGGCTCGTACAGGGCATAAATGTTAAACAAAGTGATGTACCGGGGCCACGGATCAGATGAAACGCCGCCAGTGGAATTGGTAAGCGTCGACACGCACGTGGCAACGTCTGCCAAGAAAACGCTCTCCGATTGGTAGCCAGAAGAAAGAAAGGACAGAGAGCGGGTGGTGCCATCCTTAGTGGCTTGCTGAAGGACGTGAAGTGCTATGTTACGCGTTACTGTTGTGGTTGCAATCGTCGTTGGCAAAGCCACACTCGTCAGCAGCATACTGAAAAAGATGACACGCAAAAGCAACGTTTGACGCTCAACAAAAGTGTGCTGGCAAGTGTGTCGGCTACTCCGACAACTGTTAGCACTTTGCTCCAAGCAGCTACTGGGCGTACGCTGGTGTGCCATCTCCCAGCTACGTTCCCTCTGTGTGGATCACCTACAGTTTGATTGGGTGTATTGTTTAGGAATAACCGAGAGAAGAGCGAAATGAGGTAGCAGAATTGTACGTGCCCACGTGGACATGCCTTCACCACAGTGCATTTTTTCTCTCTTTTTAGGTCCAGGAACTGGTTCGAATGGACCTACAGGCAGTCCCTTGGTGTTAATCCGACTTTCATCATGTTGTGCTGTTGTTGATATTTGGAATTGCAGAGAAAAGGCAGATGAACATCAAGGAAAGAGAAGCGAAACTGCAAGGCAAAAAAAGGGAAAAACAGCAAAAATAAAAGGCTGCGTATGTCCGCTGTCTACGGTGGAAAGCGCTTGGAATAAAGAGCGGAGGGTGCGAACGAGAATTGCACATCCACACACACACACAGACACAGTGGAATACGTCAACTGTATAAAAACGGAAAAGGCAGAACGTCATTTAAAAAAAAGTTTCAGTCAATACTGTCTCCTCCTCTAGGCTGGGGGGGGGCTTCGACTGCAACAATCCGGCCGACCGCAATTCCACGCGGTGCCCAATGCAACACGACGGCATCGCCAGGGCCCACCACCTCCGGACGGAACAGAAAGCGGCATTTTACCGTGCACTCCCGATGCACTTCCTGTGACGCAGCAGATGCTAACTCCGCTGCGAGATTATAGGGTGCTTCCCGACCCTGTTCAGCCGCCGCGTTCACTGACTCCACCGTCACCGCCTGCCGCGCGTTGCGGGTGTACATGATCGGCTCCATGTGCGCCCCGATTGACTGCGACAGCACCTGCACCGCCGCCTCAAATCTCATCGTCACCCGTTCCGGTTGCCGCACGAGCACCTTACCTTTGTGGGACACGGTGACCGCCTTGGGCAGACGATCTAACGCGAAGGTCGCTTCATCGCCCAACTTCGCTATGTTCACGTGCTCGCCGTCGACGTGGATGCCGCGGACAAGGACGGAGTAGAAGCGGCCATCGCTTCCAGGTCCAATATAGCACGTACAACCCACCTCCACCGGGCCGTGGGCGACACGGCCGTGCACGACCGGCCCTACATCGTCCACATCAAACGCAGAGTCGAGCAGTACCTCAAACGGCGGCTGCGACAGGCACGACGGCGGACTTAGCGGCGGCGATGGTGGCGGGTTCTGCAAGTGAGAAAGGCAGGATCGAAAGAAATCCAGCCCTTTGCCGCCCTCCACTGAGGAAACGCAGAACACTGGCACACGTAATCGCCCCGTGGCTACTCCTGCAGCTGCAGACGCGTTGTCGGACGCCGTCGCCGGCAACCCGTGCGCGGTGGACGTCGTGGGGGACGCAAAGTGGGCATACGCGCCCCCGCCGTCCACGGCCGCCTCGCGATGCCGCGGCAACCAGTCATTGCAATACGCTGCCGTCGTCACCATCGACTCGACCTGCTCCACTTCGCATCCCATCTTCTCCAGTGCAACAGTCAGTTCCATTATCAGCCCGTCCAGTTCGAACTCCGCAACGCAGTCGCACTTCGTCACGGCCACCACAAAAGGCGTGTTCATCGCGCAGCAAACCTCGGCGTAGAGGGGGACGTCGGAGACGTCGCTTGTGTCTGCGGCGACGCAGACACACACGTAGTCCGGCTTGCGGCTCATCAGCCCAAACAGCATCGTTTTCGTGATGTCGCCACCGGCGTCGAGAAGGGTAATGGAGCGCGGAGAGGCACAGGTGAAAGGTGGGGTCGGTGGCACGGCAGAGACAGCCGGTGACGGCACAGGCGACCAGCTCGACTGAAAGCCACTCGGCACCGGTACAGCAGAGGGAGGAAGAGGAGGGATCGGTGAGGTGTAGCCACGAGCTGTGTACGCATCTGCGTCTGCGCCATCCTGCGGCACGGTCCATACTCGCGACGCCAGCGAGCTTGTCCGCCCCGAGTTGAGCTCGTGTTTGTGGTTGAATAGAGACTGCCGCGTGCCTCCGCAGCCGTCGTCCAAGCGCGCGGTGAGGAGGACGGCCATGAGCGTCGACTTGCCGCACCCGACGGCACCACAAAAAGCGACGCTCAGATCGTGCGCGTTGCTTGACTGCCGGCGCGACACCATAATCTCGCCACACAGCAGCTCTTCCTCTTCCTCCTCCCTATCCCCTTTTGCATTGTTCGCCTTTTCCACCAGTGTATTGGATGTGCAGGTTCGCCGCGTTATGTCTCTTTTGGATATCTTTTTCACATCCGTCGTGGTGCTCTTTGCTTTAGGCACCGAGCAGCACTGCAGCAGCGTCGCCTCCAGCTGCAGCTGCGCCGCCATGCGCTGAACCGTCTGCACCGACTCATCAAAGTCGCGTCGCGTCAGCCCACGCGGTATACCGTCGTCGGAGACGCCGAGCTCGTACAGACACTGACCTCGGCCCTCCAATACACGAAACTGCATCTGCGTTACGAGATGCTGAAAGCGAGTAGCAGAGATACCGGTAAGGCGCCACTTGTACTCCACATCGCCTTCGTCGTCCTCAGCTGTTAAAGCTGAATTTTGGTTGAGGGAGGCAGAGGTGTTTGCACGGTCCCCGGCAGATACCGCGGCATTCACAGGTAATGACAGGGGCTGCCGTACCTCTGTGGTTGCGGTAGCGTGCTCGGTGTCCGAGACACTGGTATCTGACGATGGCACTAGTGGACATCTCGGCGATCTGGGAGCGTGCAGCACCGAGTCGTGCAGTCCGGTCCACTTCGGCGACACAGGCACCGGTGCGCGCAGCGAAGAGGTCGGTGTATCGCTGCGGTCGTGGTCATCGGGTAGCTTAAGGCGAAAAGAGCCAATTCGGCCCCGCTGCAGCCGTCGATCCTGTCGAAACGAGGTAGCGGCTCGCTCAGCGAGCACGTGCTCGTGCGGTGAGGAGGACGGAGAAGCGTTGCTAGTGGGTTCTCTCGGAGACGTCCGCCGCTTGAGCGAAGACGTGCGCTGTGAAGGCGACTCCTTCGGTGTTCCACTCGCAGCTGTGTAATAAGGTTCGCCTTTGAGTGCATCTCCACCATCCGCAGCGCAAGCTTCCCGTGCCGCCGTGCACGTCATAGGCAGATTTTTTGCAGAAGGGGAGAGAGGAGTAGCAGCCTTCGCGCGGGGCGGTTCTTTGATTAACGTGGCCGCTGCTGTCGAGGCGTGTACGCCAGTGGTTGACTGCTCGGCGTCCCTGCGTATTCGAAACACTTCTTTCTCTAACATAATTGAAAAAGAAGAGAAAGTGCAAAAGCGGGAAAAAGTAGAAAAATGGCCTGAAGACAGGAGTGCTTAGGATGCCTGCGTTCTGCCGTTATTTGATAAGCAAATGAAATGGCCAGGACGAAAAAAAAAAGAAAAACAAGAATAACCGAAAACTGAACGGAAGCGAGGAGGTGAACACTCGAGCGGACAAAAGAAAACAGTAATTGAAAAAACGAAAAAGAAAAATGATGCGAGAATACCTGAAAACGTGCCGAGTGCGTTATCAAAGAAAAAAAAAGAAAAAAGGAAGCGTGCAGCTGAGTACACTGACGGAGAAAAGCACATAAATTATGTGAGTGACTTTTCAGATAGATTTCTAACGATCTAAGTCTGCTCGGTTAGCATGTTGTTTCGTGGTAAGTGTACGGTTATAAGCGCAAATATATTGGCAAAGCAAGAGAAATACACAACGTTAAAGAGCGCAGGTAGGTAAGATACTGATGAACATGATTGCACAATACTGAGTTGGAGAGAAACCATGTCTGTATAAGAAGGTGCGGTGATCGCTTTCTCTACGAACGAGGTAACAAAGGCCGTGGTGAATAAGAAGGCAGCGCTCAACGTAAGTACTGTGGTACGACCCTCCCTCAGGATCAGTTATTCGCCACACTGACAGGCCCGTCACGGACAGTCCACTCTTGCTCACTTCCACACGTGTAGCGTCAACAAGAAAGCGGATCCGGAGGGTCTAATTGTTTTCAATTTGAAAGGATGACATATCCTACTAAATAAACGAGACGTTCACTCAGCCTGTATGGCAAGAGGTGAAAAAACAAAAGAAATAAAACGAGCTCGCCGAACGAAACTCAACGCACGACCCCATCAACACCTTCTTGCGCAGATCTTAAGAAAAAAGAAAACAAAGGAACAAAAGGGAAAAGACGTTGAGCTCTTTTCTAACTGTTAGCTCTTCTTTCTTTTTTTAGATCTGGCTCGGGTACAAGTAGACGCGGACGCGGCGGCCGATGGCGGAAGCCGGCACCGAGGCACCGTTGAACTTAACGCGTACCATACCGGCGTTACCGTGCGGGCGGGTGACTCGACCCCAGAGCGCGCGGGCGGTGCTGCGGCGCGCCGGCGCCTTGCTCCAGCGGACGCAGCGCTTGACCTTCTTGCCGTGGTAAACGTAGCAGATGCGCTTGCCGACGTACCACTTAGCGTCCTCGCGGGTGTTCACGTTCTCGACGCGCACGAGGGCCGTCTGCTTCGTCTGGCCGTACAGGCCGCGGGTGTAGCCCGCCAGCGTTCCCTTCATATACAGGCGAGGTGCCTTGCGGTTGCGATTCACCTTGCTCGTCATGGCAGACAGCTGGTGCAGCTTCTTGCTGCGCTGGGCGTGGACCTTCGATGTAGTCATCCTAGAGAGATCCAATTGAACGGCTGTCGTGATGGAGAATTACGTGGTGTTGAGTCCAAGAAAATGTGATCAAATGTGAAGTGCCATAAACGAACACACAAAAAAAAAAAACAAGGGAGGAAGAAACGGGAAAAGTCAATGAGGGCATTTAACGTGAGAACGAATTTAAGAATGGCACTTGCCTCTTTATTACTAAGTTGTAAGAAAAAGAAAAATTGGCAAGAAAGACAAAAACGATCTTCGCACAGAACAGATCAGCAGTGAGAGTAGCACTGATCTTGTTGTCTGCTTTTCAGTAACATAATTGCTTGTAAGCTTGTTGAAAAGAGTAATGGGAGGCGAAGAACTAAAAGCAAACCAACGAAAGATCTCACGTTCATACATACATATATGCACTACTTTTACTGGATAAGGCGTGTTGTGCGTTCTAATTTTTTTGTTGTTGTTTCTTTTTGATTGTTGGTTTGAAGTAAGAGAAGAAGAGTGCAACACAAATGATCTATCTTTCTTTACTACTCGAAGAGTTTTGTGAAGGGACTCCTTGCCTCTGGGCCGAACGGAGGCAATTGAGGAAAACAAGCAAACACTCTTGTGGATCAACGGAAAAATGCAAAGATAGCACCGACTGAGCATCCAAGATAGAGAGGGAGGTTGATCACGCAGCTTTTATTCAGCGGGAAAGAAAACACAAAAAAAAAGAGAAATAGATGATGCGATTCCAACCGAAAGCGATAACTTGCTTGGTTCGCTGTGACTGCCTGGATTCACCCAAACGAGTATCGTTACCAAGACTTTCATGTCCTCACCGCCTCGAGAACACTATCTCACTACAAGCGCACAACGCAAAGATTCTTAAATGCTGGTAACAGCAACACGTGCAAGCTCTGACGCAAGGAGAAAAGAACAGAAAAAAAAAAAGATAAATACCCAAACGTTTAAGACGCGCAGCCGTACTGACGGTGATTTCGGTTGATGCTCCCGCTGCTCTGCTCACCATCCACGCGAACAAAGGGGCGCCTCTCGAGCAGCGGCGCCGCCTCGGCCTCTCCATTTGGTCCATATTCGAGCCCGTAATCCGCCACACGTTGCTGGGGATTGCCGCATTCTCGCCGCTCTCGTCTCGAATCCAGCACGTCTTTAATTGTCATGGCGATCGCGACAATCAAGTAGAAGATGCCTGCGTTTAAAATTGCACGGGCCTTCTGCTGACGATCCCATTTGTTCACCACCGACACGATGGACATGGAATCGATACCGACGCGGAAGAGGTAGCTAAAGAAAACCGCGCAGACTGCGTTGAGGTAGCAGAATACCATGCACGATCGAGTCCCAAGTCCCATCGTCGTAGTGTCACGTAGCTGAAAAGGAGAAAAGGAAGAAAGAAGCGCCTGTGTTAATTGTTAAGCTTAGTAGAAAAACTGGAACAACCAGGTCTTCCAGAGTCTAACGAATGAGCTGGACACAGATGTGAAGAGATAAAGCTATAATTTAGAGCACGAAAAGAAACATGCTCGAAACAGACAGACGCTTGTTGGCACGCGCCGAAAAAAAAAAAACGGATACGAAGGCGAAGAAGGCGAGCAAAACTAAAAAGCGCGATCCAGCTTTGACGACTGAAAAAAGGGTTTCTGCCTCAACGGTTGACGGGTGATACCAGTAAGTTTGTCGGTCGTCAACTAAACCTACATGTCACTGAAACAAAAACAAACCTTTCTTAGCGCCCAAAAGAAAAAAGGCAAAACAGAGAGAACAAAAAAAAAAGGTAAGCGAGGGTACACTTGCGCTAAATGCAAGCCAATGCGTCAATACGTATATGTATATATGTATGTATGTAAGGTGATGAGAGTGAGACTGGGAAACACAAGAACACAAGGAGAAAAAAGAGAACCGAAAGACCTGAGGGAAGTGACAGGGGTTGTTTTTAAACGGAGTCAGTGGAAGAGTAAAAAAAAAAATGCATCGTACTCTTCTTCAAGCCCTTAAGCCGCTATATATTAATGGACGTAAGTACGCTGCCGTATGACACAAACGCAGCTGGTTACTTCTTCGCTTCATGCCGCAGATACTGTCTGTCAGTCGAAATTCGCGACATCAAAAGCCCAAATAAGTGTTTTGGAAGCGGCAAAACAATTCGTTCACTCAGTTACATCGTTACTGATCAAGGTGAATCGCGGAGCACATGCCAGTTTGCCTCTTGTTGCAAAACAAAGAGAAAACCAGGAAGGAGCAATGCAGCAGCAAAGAAACTACAGTTAATTACCGCGACGACGAATCGGCATCGGCGCCGCCGGCTTCAATTTCGTGTCTCTCTCCGCAGGGTCCTGCACGTCAGATAAAGTAGTGGATACAAGCTCACGCACCCCACCGCCGAGTCGATTTGCATTTGACTCCGTTAACGGCATCGATGTAGCCGGACCCAACATCCGGGGCGCTAGCAACACCGTGTTCTCCTCATAGCAAGCGCGTCGCGAGCAACGACGGAACAGCAGGGTACAGATGGGCAACGTCGTAACCTTCCCAATGCAAACCCGCATGGTATGACGACCCTTTAAGATCACTACACGCATGTCGTGGTAAATAAATTGCGCCACCCGCGACACCATCGCACTCACCCCATCAATCAAGCAGACCAACCCGATAACGGTGTAGTACACCCCAGCCATCCGCGTCGCGGCGGCACGCTCCTGCAAATTCCAGTGGCGGTGCGCCGCCGCGATGGCAAAGGCGGTTTGCTCGGTATCATCATCCACGCAAAGAGAAAGGCGAGGAAGCCGTTGAGAAAGCAAAACACAGCCAGAATTAGCCGCCGCGTTCTCCAGCACGAAGAGGGCAACAACCTCGGAACCGAAAATGCCCGTCCCACTGCATTCTGGTCTAAAAAAGGCGGCACCTGCGGCGGTAGAGACGATCCGGTGCAGGAGTGAAAGGATAGTTTGGGCGCCAGCTGCGATGTGCTCATGGGCGGTGATGCGGTGGAGGCGATGACGAAACTTGCATATTCACTGCATTGGCCACTATCGCCGATCGCGGCATCAGTGGTCGCAGCAGCGGCGATAGAACTGGTAACATCTGCCTGATCTGCCAACGGCCACCGTCCTAACGGCGTGTCGTCTTGTCCAAAAAAAGAGGCAACAGGCTCTATCGGAAACACGCCCGGTGTGGTGACCTGCGGCGACGTCTTGGCAGTCGCGCCAAGACTGGCCGATAGGGCATTGCCACTGGTGGAGACGAAGCCAGTCGCTGACCGGTCAGAGCGCGCGCGCCGCTCGATCAATGGCGATTGCACGATTGGAGTGGCAAGTGTCAAGTCTGGTAGTAGATTGAAAAAACCGCGCGGCCGCGCGAACAGAGGTGAAACGGCATTCTGCGGCAGCGTCATCATTGGTGTGCCGTTGAGAGACAGTGAGTCATTTTGGGTTTCTGCCCTTTCACTTCCCTGATGCTGCACTTCGGAATCTACGGTGGTGTATGAAGCCCCTCGCTTCATTAGGGAAACGGTGTCTTCGTTTTAGAATGAGAGGGAAATTGAATGACAAGAAAAACTTCCTACCGTATTTCAAGCTTGCTTTCTAACAGCGACACTTTTCTCTGAAAAGGGAAAGAAAGACTATCAGGGACAAAGGGTACGAAGGAGCAACAGAAAGACAAGACGCGGCGCAATCAAAAAGAGGTGAAAGGACAAAGAACAGATGAAGCAATATCAAACAAAGAAAGAAAAAAAATGCAAAGCAGATCGGGAAGAGTGCGTTGAGCAAGAAATGAGAAAGCAAGCAAAAGAGTCGAATTAGGGTAAAAGAAGGTACCACGCGAAACAAGATAGATCAATGTGGAATCATAGAAGAAAAAGAAAAACCAAAGAAGATAAAATTAAAATGAACTAGTAAACAAAACAAAAGAGAAAGCCAACAGCTAGACTTTAAATGTGTGTTTGTGAACGTCTGTTTATACAGCAGCACTACTCAAATGAGATTAGAGATCGGGGAAAAAACGCCTTATGTTCGAAATTGGAGTTCAATGCCTATGCCGTGTGAAATGACTGCACGAGATGCAACGCGGCGAGTTTCTGCACCTCCACCACCTTTTTGCAAAGCTGCCGTTCTCTTTCCGCGGTGCTTCTTTTTAATTGTTTTCGTCCCCCTTTCCCTCAACGTGTGGCTCCAGTGCACTCAAGAAAGCAGAGCACAATCCAAAGAGCCTAAGAAGCGAGAAAAAACGCACCAGAAGGTCGTGAGAGTAACGTTGAAAAAAAAAAAAAGAATAAGATCAAGCGGCAGCCAGGTCGTTACGCGTCACCGTGGATCAACAGTAACGTCGACAATGTCGGAAAGAAAAGAAAGATAGGAAACAAGTACGATGCTTACCGGTTCGGCCAAAAAGTGAAAGATAGAAAGCGTGACTCAGTCGCAGGTGTTAGGTGACGTAGCCGGCCTTCAGCCTGCAGTGTCAACTTTTGTTCTTAAGTGTATGTGTGTGTTCTCTATTATGAATACCAGAACTTGCTATCTTGCTGATGCATGCATGCGCCTTTACTACAGGGGAGGGGAAATGCGCCTCCTGCCCAAAGCTAGCGCTCTTTTAAGCACCTCTCTTTCTGTTGCCAATGTCCTTGCTCTCAAACTTCTGGCGACTTCACACCGGCGGAATGTGATAAATAACTTTTACTTACCCCAACTTCGCCTGGGGTGCGGGCGGACAAATGGCTAGATAACAGTGAGTGTAAAACTGTTTTCAAATATACTAGCATGCCAATTTTGATAGAACCGAAGAAGTTGAGCAGCTGCGCGGTGCGTGCAGCTCCTTTTCTTCGTAGTGTTGAGTGACTCCTGGCAAACGTGGCGGACAAGGTCAACATTTGAAAGATCAAGTGACGAGAGGGAGAGGATGTTAAGGACAAATAAAAAGGACATACGCGGCGTGATACAGTATACGGTGCACTCAAAAGCGCCACTTTCGATGTAGGGAATATTTAATCGAAGAGCAAAAACTCAGGTCCACAGAAACGTTACGGCACCGTTCAGACGTCACAGACAGAGTCGTCACCGGAAAATCTTGCTTGGGATTTCAGCATCTAAAATCTTTCCTCTGTGTGATCGTCCTCATCGCATTCATTCTAGACAAATTCATTCGAAGGTGTGCACACACTGATCTAAATCCGACGTAATTGTAAGCAGTCTAACTTCGTTGAATGCCGGAAAGAAAAAAAGGTGACTGGTGCTACCGTGTGGCTGTCGCTCTTTCATTCGTAACGGCAGCCCATCGCGGTGCCCTCCAGTATCGCAATACGCAGCAGCAACTCCGCACTCAGCTGATCTAATAGTGCTTTTGAAGGAGTGTCTGCGTAATCCTCTTCTTCGGTGTTTGTTGCTGCAGCATTTTGCTGCCAGTCTTCTTCATGTGCATTCACATATGTTGACCACGCTGTAGCTTTAGTTGGGACAAGCTTTTCATTGGAGTCTTCTATCGCAGGCTTTTCTGATGCGCTTACTCGTAAACTAGTCTCTCCGGTCCTACTCGACTTCTGAGAAAAAAAACTGCGCGAGGTAGCATCGTCTACGTTTGTCTGTAGAGTCGTAATTCCACCACCGCCTGAGCGAGCATGGCACAGAAATGGGCAAGCGCAGCACGACACCGTTGCAGGAGGGACTGCTGCACTACCCTCATCGACAGTTTCTTCGATACTAAGGAGAGTGGGGATGCTAGGAAATAAAGTGACGAGCATTCTAGGCAGCCCCTGCCTCAACGACGCATCAAAGTGTGGAGTGCAAGCCACTGACGATTGTAGAGAAGCACCGTTTAAACAGATGTCGCACGACCCAGGCACCAACTTATTCGAAAATGCACATGCACCTTCACTTCGCGGCAGATAGCATCCACAACTGCACTTGTGTAATGGCCCCTCAACATTTCTGATGTTCACGACTGCGGGTGTGGTGGCACAGCTGCCAAAACGATCGTTGTAAAAGTTGTTCCACTTAGCGTACTCAGCCATGTTGGAAGCAATCGCGTGCAGCCGTTGGTCGTCCACACTGAAAGTAGAGCGTTCTTGCTGGCTTCTGTTCTTTTCCGCCTCTTGCGAAGACGTGGGACACGCGTTTCTGGAAGAAGCTGGCTCATCCGGTACAGCAACGATAGAGTAGGTGTACTTCTCTGCAGAGTTCAATCCAGAGGTAGCTATCGGCTGCAGAGTCAAAAGGTCGCCGCCTCGCAACATGAGCGGCCCGGTGCCGTAGCTGATCCCATTTATGCAAGTCCTCAGGCGCGAGCTGTCCCACGGCATCGCTTCCAGAATCGGTGCCGCATTTGCGTCCTTAGAAAACTCAGCGCTTGGCGCACGCAGCCGTAGCTCAACGTGGCAGTCACCGGCCACCAAAAGAACGCTGTTTTCGTCTGGCGAAGAAGATAGTATGAGCCCCGCAGCCTCAGTGTTGAAGCGCGCTTTCACATAGTACCGCATAATTCTGTGCATATAGGTTTCTCAAGGCGGTCGTACGTTGGCGTCCTTCAAAGTGGTCGTTGCGTTCTGTTTTTTGAGGTGCCTATCTATTGTACGAGGATACCGAGTGCGTGTATGTGTGTGTGTGTGTGTGTGTGTGTCGTGGGCAATCCAGTAAAAAACAAAAAAGGAGAAAGATAATGGTGGAAGTGAGGGCATATACTCGTTTCAGGGAGGAGTTTCGACAACTGAAGCAAAATGCGCAAAGGTGCGGGAAGAAGAGAATCACACCGAGGAGTAAAGTGCCTCAGGACTTGCCCCTTACCTATATACGTAATTAGAGGGATATAAAACTTAAGGAGATTACAGTGAGTACCACACGCTGGCAAACAGTCTTTAGCAGCTTTCTTTCCACCGTTCTGTCTTCGCATTCTTCGGTCTTTACCTGTGGGTGCAATTGGCGTGTTTACAAGTAATAAGTACAGAGACGAAAGAGAACTGGTAAATGCAGCACTGCACCTAATTTACATCTCGCACCCCTTCCCCTTTATCACCGCGCGACCGCTCAAAAATCAAATGAAGAAAGTGAGAAAGCGAGAAAGAGAAAACAAAAAAAAATGTGTGAAGCGAAGCTGAAGTAGAACAAAAGATGTACACTGAGATGAGGGGCGAGGTGGGCAGTTCGCAGTAGCCAAAGCCTGCTACCGTCACCTACGTAGGCGCTCACTTGTGCCTCACCTTAATGGGCGACGTGCATACAAGGTCCATTAACATCCAGGTGGTCTAAACGAACAAAAAGGTGGTATACACGAAAAACGAAACACCACCAAAAAGCAGTGTGTACGAAACCGCAGCAGAAGCCGCTTGCACAATAAACGCTTGAGTGTCACAACCCGTCGTTCAACGTTACTGCGTCGCCGAAAAGACCTTACGACTGTTTGAGCCACCGCCCAACCCACGCTCGCTCACACGCAGTTGCTCCACCGACGACGCCACGCCTTGGTCCCGACCCGGCGTTCCTCCTTCCGACGATGGTCGGTCAACGCCACTCAGCCCGCCAGAAGCGGCCACCATGCCGCCCGCCGATGTGGCGGTGCCAGTAGTTGCGGCGGCTGTTGCTGCTGCTGTACCGGCCAATCCGTACTGTTGACTCTGCGGTGTTCGCCGGTTGCCCGGCACAGAGCTGCTAAAGGAAGTTGGCAGGACGGAGGCAGGCTCTTCGGGGAAAATGGAAGAAAGAGGAGTTGTTGGGCCTCGGCTTTTCATAGGCAGCGAGCCCGCAGCAGAGCTGATCAACGGCGGTGCAGCTGGGCCCACTCGTTGGCCTATGGCTGCACGCCCTGGCGGCGACGCAGACGCGGAAGACGATGTTGCAAGGCGCGGCGAGGAGATTTGTGGCTGGTTTGGTGCTTTGTTCGTGCTGCGCTCGCTGGTCCACGCCGCTGTACGAGCAGGGGTGAGCATCACGCGCGTCGCAGAGGGCTTGAAGGGTGCGAAGGTGCCATAGGGTCGCGCAAGGCCCAACATGTCGTCCTCGGGGATATACGCGTTTGGCCGCTGCTCAGCGGTGGTCGCGACGACCTGCGCCGTCCGCGCCGCCTCTGCCGTCTGCTCGGCCTGCCGATGTTGCTGCCGTGCCAAGGCGTAGCGCTCCTCGCTCTGCTTCTTGCGCTCATACTGCTCTTCGGCTTCGGCAAACGGGGCCTCGCCGGCGTCCATGCGATGCTCTGCCTCAGACACAACTGCCTCCAGTCTCTGCACCTCCTGTTGCAGCTGAATGCTCGAGGCCTGGAAGAGGGAAAGCTCGGATATGGTCGCCATCATCTGCCGGCTCTTGTTGCGAATGTTGCTGTGGTACTTATTCACCTGCTTCGCCAGTGCAAGGGTGACATCTTTGCCCGACTCCGCCTGGCTTCCCACCCGCTCCGCCAGCTCCGTCACCTCTTCCAAAATAAGGTCTTTTTCACGCAGCTTTGCGTTGATGGCCTGCACGCGACTCTCCAGCTCCTGACAGCGGGCCTGCAGGCGGATGTACTCCTCTGTCGGCCCTCCCACCAGCTCTGGTGCACTGGAGGTGCTGTGATTAGTAGCTACGGTGGCGAAACCTGCGCCAGACACAACAGGTACGTTAGCGCTACCCGTGACGGCAAGGGGGATGCGGTTCCACCGGTGCGGGTTTTTCGGATCTGTAAGGTCCTCCTCAAGAACCTGCGTCCGCCATTGCTCCGCTTCGATCTCGTCCCGCACTTTGGTCAGCTCGAGCTCCATCTGCGAGACCTTCGGCAGGGACTGCTGGCACGCTTCGATGTCGTGCTGCAGACTCGCCAACTTCGCCTTCAGCAGCCGCACTTCGGCCGCGCTGGCGTTCGTCATTTTGGTGCCGTCGGCTATAGCCGCTTCCTGCGCCTTAACCCGCGCCACCAGTAGTGCAGCCTCGTCGTTGCAGTCGATGAGTTGGATACCAATGTGGTTGCGGTTTTCGATGGCCGCCGCGTAGGATTTGCGCAGGTCGACCATCGTGTCCTCTGCCGCGGCGATGTCGGCATTGAGGCGGCGCACCTGCGACTTCACATCCCGCTCTGTATCAGCCGCCTTCTCCAGCTTCTTGCGCAGCCGATTCTTCTCCAGTCGCAGATTCGCACAGATCTGAGTGAGCTCGTGCACCTGGTACTTGAATTTAGTGATCTCCTGGTCCTTCAAGGATGATTCGCGCGCCAGCACCGACAGCTCCCGCTCCAACAACTTTGTTTTCTCGGCAACTTGGGTCATGGCCTGCGTGATGGTTTGAATCTGCGACGCCTTCTGGGCCCGCTCGCGCTTCACCTTCTGGAAGAGGTCCACCAGTTTGTTTAGTCGCTTCTCGAGCTCCCCGTTGCGGCGCTGCACCTCCCTCACGTGCACCTCGCGCATCTGCAACTCTTGCTGGGCCAGCATAACACGGCTCGCCTCCCGCGCGCTCGCGCGGCTCAGCTCCTGCCGCTTCGTCGCCACCGCCTTCAACTCACGCTGCTTCACCTCGTCCTGCTTCGCCTTGGCGGTGACCATGTCCTCCACCTCGCGAATCTCCATCAGTACCTGGTCGGCCTGGCCGACAAACTCCTTCGACTTGGCTTGCTCTGCTAGCAGCTTCCGCGTGCGGACCTCGATGTCTTTGCGGTAGTTCTCAATCTCCTTCCTAACGCCTGCGGTGGCGCGGTTAACATGCTCCATCTCCTTTTCCACCAATCGCACCTGATCCTGCAGTGACTCATATTCATGCCGAGTGTCGTCTTTTGCCTGCTCGAGTGAAGAGAAGACACGCATGCACTTCTCCTTCTCCCGTTCCATGCGCTCGACTCCATCTTCTTCTTGTAGCAACGCCAGTTTCGTGGTGAGGAGAAGCTGCTCCAGTTCCGCGACCCGCTCTTGAGTTGACTGCCGCGCCTCCATCTCGACCTCGAGGGAAGTGTTCATCGTGGCCAACGTCTTGCGCTTCGCCTCCATCTCCGTGCGGATCGTCTCTACTCGCTTCTTCACCGCTTCGAAGTCGCTGGCGCGGCTGTTGCGCTGCATCTCCAGCGCCGCAATACGCTGCGCGTGGTCGGCAATTCTCTCCTCCGTGCTCGTCAGCTCTCGTTCTGCTCCGGTCAGGCTGCCGAGGACGAGGTCGAGCTGCCGCTGAGCCCGCTCGGGTTCGTTCTGCACATTATTCAGCTGCTGCCGCGCCTGGGCCAGCGTGGTGGCGAAGTTTGCAATATCGTTCCTGTGCTGTGACTCGGTTTGTGTCAGCCGGGCCAGCTCCGCTTCTCGCTCTTCTTGCTCCGCTGCGATTTCTTTAATATGGGTGCCCATCGCAGTGATTTCATTCTGCAATGCCTCCATCTTGGGTCGCAGCCGCGCCTCCTCAGCAGCCACGGCGTCCTCACGCTCGAGAATCAGGTGCTGCTTCCGCCGATCGTACTCAAGCACTTCGACCTGCAGAACGCTCTCCCGCTCCAGGGCCGTCGTCAGGTCGCGTTCCTGTTCCATCAGCGTCCGTTTGAGGCTTTGGATGACTTCGTCATCGCGCTTTGCGACATCGCCGCAAGACAAAACGCGTTGCCGCTCGGTCTCGAGGCGGCTGCGGAGCTGTCGTGCACGCTTCAAAAGCGCGTTGTCACGCTTGTAGATGGCGAGGACACGCGAGTGCAGCTCGGTGAATTTTTGCTTCAGGTAGTCGGCGCGCTCTTCGGAGATTTGACCCTCGTCGACGAGAGAGTTCAACACGACAAACGCGGTCGAGTGGGTGACGTCTGCCGCGTCGTCGAAGGACGATATAAGCCCGGCGCTTCGCTGCGCCATCACGTGAAGCAAACCAGAACTGAAAATGAAGAGAGCAAGGGTCGACAAAAACGGTGAAAGCTCTCAATGGTGCACGTTTGATTTTACTTCTTGTGGTTGTGGTCTTTCGCCCGCCACAGCAATGACCGTTTTCGGTACTTCTTAAAGGTGTAAACGAGCTGCAAAGAGGGCCAAGTGGCAGTGTGGAAAGAACGTCGGACAATCAGTTGAGGTGACGAAAGAGAGAAGAGAGAACACGAGGTTGTTAGACGTGCACAAATAACATCTCCTCTTTACAAGTTCAACTCCTAGAGAAAGGCGTTTTCGAGAAAACGGCGACACCGTCGAAGTTCAGTCAAAGCTGGCTGCACAACCAGCGACGTACACCATTTGAAGATCAAATAACGACGAATGAACAATGCTGGAGTGAGCGACCAAAAATAGAAAACTCATGCTTTTGTTCCCATACTCACCCATATGTAACTGAAGAAAGGTGAGGTTTATCTTAAATGAGCACTACCATCAATACCGTTGCTGAATTACCGGATTAGTCAAGCCAATCCGTTAACGCGTCCTTTAGCAGCCTTGCTCACCCCGCAACATCCGCTTTTCCTGTATTGCAGCGCCGAGCAAATCCCACATCACACTCGCCTGTACAAAACTGTTTTGAGACTTACGTGGAGAAGGCCGTCACTTCTTCGATGCAAAACGCGAATTTGATTCGTCAAATCTTCTCCTTGCGGGCAGCCTTCTCAGTTTTTCTTTCTTTTTTAGCGTCATTTACTCGCGGTCCCCTGTTGCCTCGCGGAACCGCTTACGGTCCTTGGAAATCAGAAAACGCTGCTTAGCCAACGTCAAGGAGACGTAATCCGGCATCCCTTTCCCAAGGACGTACGTGCCGTGCGCCCCAATGTAGTTCTCATTCAAATTCAGGTAGAACTTTGTAGCAGATGCAGTGGAAGGGCGAAGAAGCACGCTCGACGGCAGGAAGCCATTTAACTCTGAAGAGGAGGCGGTGGAGACTGGGGTGGGCCAATGCCGTGCGACGTCCGATACGGCGAGTGCTCCAGCGTCGTCAACGCCGACACTCTTCAACATCACGGCGCGAATAGACGGACAGCGTCGCATCGCACGCAGCAGGTGCACCGCGCCGTCGTTCCCGATTTTCGTGTTGTAGCTTAGGTCTAACAACTCCAGACATGACCCAGGAGAAGGCGCGACAGAGGAAAAGGCAGGGGAGGAAGACGAAAGAGCACTAACCGTCGTTGCACTGCACTCTGGCACATCCCCCTTACTTTTAACGCTGACAGCACTGTCGTTATCACTTTCGCCTGTGTCCTTTCGAACGAGAGACGCAGTGGCAGTGCCCTCCGCGCCAAACCCAAGCAAATTGCACAACAGCACCACGTCATCCGCGCAGAGACGATTGCGCGATAGGTCCAACACGCGCAGCGTGTGGCGATGTGCGGCGATGCGGGAGAAAAAGAGGTATAGCCCCGTCGGTCCGTCGCACCCGATTTGCAAGCGAAGGCGCCGCAGGGGGTTATTCATGTAGGACAGATCAAAGTATGCTGCGGCACGCGCACAGTGGGGCGCGGCGAAGCGGCTGCGCACCACCTCCAGCACGTCGGACCGTGGCAGTGCGTGCATAATGCGGTAGATCGGATCCTTGCGCAGCACCTCGCGACTTACCGCACCGGGGATCGTCGCTTTCGCAGCCTCCACAGCGCGCTCCTGCTCCGTCATATCGGGGAACACAACATCACCCTTAAAATTAGGAAAAAGCTGCATTTCTGTCAGCTGTGGTGCAACTGTCTTTAGCGACGACAAAATCCCAATAGACGGCACTTTGTTCGCAGCACTTGCAGCTTCACATGTCAAGTGTTTGCGGTTTGCTACCTTCTGGTTTTTGCCTTTTTTGGGGATCGACTCAGCAGACTTGCCCATGCTGAAGACGATTCTGCTTGTGATAGAGGTTTTTTTCTGTGAACAAACAGCGCAAGTAATGAAAAAGGAGGAAACGACAAACAGAAATTACATGTGCGATGCCTTATGGACGTAATCGACACGAATTACTGTGCTGGCATGAGAACAGGTTTAAAGTTGAACCACGCCGTTTGATGAATTCCAAGTAAAAACAGACGCTCTTGTTAGCGGATCAAGTTACACAACAAAGTCACCAGCGAAGCGAGTGTCAATTTGTACACAAGTGATCGTAAAAGCGCAATGTAGCGAGAACGCTCCATTTCAAGAAAAGCCCTGACACAGTTATGTATCCATATTAGAGGTTTGAGAGGTAAAAGCTGAAAGCAACAAGCAACTTGGACATATCCACAAAAAAAAAAAGCGGACTGATGAACACGTTCCGAGGCAAACCGCACAACTCTTTTCATACAAAGCAGCACAATAGCACGGACAAAATGCAGCTATAATTTGTTTTCCACGTATACCGTCAACTTGACACAGCATGGTAAGGATGCACCGAAGACGTGCGTCGCACCGACACCACCAAATTTAGCCGCATCTCCGATGGCGTGCTGTTGCCAACACCCCCATTTTCTCCGGCATTCGGCGCACTGCCTTCTCCGCCTGCCAACCGGCTGCAGGCGTTGCCGTCCTGTCTCGACTGGTACTGATATCGTACGTCCATCGCCCATATATTCACCGAGCTGTCCAGGTGCGAAGTCACAAAACGTGTGCCAGTACCATTCCACGACAGTTTGGCGGCCTCCTCACACGGCACTAGCGCAGAAGCCAACACCTGCAGCGCCGCCCCTGGCATGCTTCCGTTTATGTTATTGTTGTTGTCAGTAACACTCGGGTTGAGCGCTGCGCTTCCCGCGCGGCCGCCGTGCCCCGGGTGCGGCAGCCCTGCTGCGCTCATAAATCGCGGACGACGAAAGAGTACAATTTGCACACTGTTCGCGAACACTATTGCAAGCGGCAGGAAGCTCCGGCCGGACGAGGGCGCCCAAGCGACCTGCCGGCATGACCCTGAGTTGTCGGACTGCGGGAGGTGAAAAACAACGTCGCCGAGTCGTGTGCTGTCCTGGGTGACGGAGACGATGTGTACGGTGCCGCCCTGATCACCGACGGCGAGCAGCGCGCCCGACTCATCCCAGCCGACGCTGACGATATCGCGTAGGCGGTGGTGTCCACCGGTCGGGGCAGTGGGAGGGGAGGTAATGCCGCCGACACTGCTGCTGCCCGCATTGCGGTGCCCATTTTCGTGCCTACGCGAGCCGTCATTGCCGCCGCCACCTCGTGCATCTTCGTCCTCGACGATCGGCAGCGTTAGTGTGCAGCATAGCACCCACGCGCTGCCGCCATTAGCCGCGCCTGCAGTGCCACCCCTATTGCTGAAGTTACTTGGTGCGTGTCCTCCAACGCTAGACGATGTAGCGGGCCCCACATGACCCGCGGTAGCCGCTGCACCACGCGCCCACAGCTCCACTCTACCCCGGCTACACGCACAAGCAACGGTGAAGTGCTTTGAGATGGAATAGCTAGTGCTCTCCATCGTCCGAATGCAGCCATCCCGCGCCCAGTGACCGTGCGAGTAACGGTATATGTGGATGCCGTGTCCGGGGCACAAGCCTGTGAGGTAGATACCCTGTTGCCACGGTGCCCACGAGAGCTCCGTACACGCGTAGGGCAGTTCGTCAATGAGAATTGACATAGTCGCCGGGTCCCACTCTAGCAGGCGCTCGTCAATCGGCGGACCTTCTTCACGGCCAAAGAGGTCGTCCTCGGCAGTCCGCAGCGCGCCCATGTTCTCAATCACCGGCATCAGCTGCGTCCACGTCACCAAAATTTCATTCTTCGAGGTTGCAATGCCGAGAAGCTTGCAGTGGTTGTTGTGCTCCATTGATAGTATAGTCGCGTCGTGTGCCGTGAGGTGAAAAATGGGGGTCATGAAGGACACCCCAGCGCTGCCAGAACGGAAGGCGCCCGCGTTGGCCGCCATCATCGCAGCGTTGGAGCCGTATAAGGCACGCCACTCGGCAGCTGCCGCTGAGTCTGTGTGGAGGAGCGGTGATGGCACACCACTGCCGTAACCATGTGGGGCTGCTGCTGCTGAAGTACTACTGCTATTCGCATCCGCATGTGCCATCGTGGAGTTTGCAGACTTTGGTATGGATAGCTTCTGTGCACTGTAGTCGCTCCTTTTTGGAAACCCGCTCGGGATGTAGTCGGAGGCATACCGGCTCAGCCCGACTTCCGCGTTGGTCGCTGCAAAGGAATGTTCCTCAGGCGGCGACGCAGACGATTCCATGGTATTGCTGATGTTGCCTTTCTTCCTTAGTTTTTGATGCGTGCTGCGATTCGGGCCGTGTACGGGCAATTCTCACGATAGAGGGAAAAGAAATGACCCTGAATTGAGGTTAAAAACCGCGAAAAGGAAAGAGAGAGGAAATCCTGACGTGAACATTGGCAACGACGTTTTTCCGTACGATGCACTGCAATACCACATTCAAGTGAGGAAAGCGACATGCTGCTTACTCCTCCGCAGAATTTAGAGTTTCGGTATAATTGCGACTTTAAATTGCTGGTTTTCGAAAATGAACATCTGTAAACGAGTAGCGGTGACCTATTGGGATGAATTCAGATACGCAAATGGTTCATCGACCAAAGATCTGAAAAATAGAAGCCTCCACGATGAGCCCCCTTTTGCCTTTAAGTGGGTTGCCCCAACGGGGCGCTTCATGCGCCGAAACAGAGTACGTTCAATTGTTTTTTTTTTGTTTGTTTCTTTATTTTTCACTCACGGATGAGGTTGTCACGTTTCCTTCTGATCCCCTTAAACACAACGCAAACGCTCTTACGTCAACTAAACTGTATCTAAAGCAACTATCGAAACAAGATTCCAATTAAAAAAAAAGAAAGGAAAGTAACAGATACTGAGACAAATAAAAAAAAAAAGCTGAGAACGAAATAGAAGATGAAAAACCCACCAACACAAGGAAGAGACAAACACACTGGAAGGTATAGATAACAAGGAGAGTGAAAACCACTTCAGCTATAGGGAGAGAGCAAAATAGGGTGGTACCACTGTCGATACATTGAGATTGCGCAGTGGAGGGGAAAAAAGGGGCCCAGGATTCCTGCGCAAGAAAGAACGAGAAATAAAAAGAAAAGGTGTTTTGTAATGTAGAAGCCACAGTAGAAGCTACGAGAAGACGCTACGCACAAAAGGAAAACCTCAAACACAAAAAAAAAATGAAAAAGAGGGGACCAAAAAGAGGGGGAAATAAAAAGCCTGCATTAGCGGCTGTGTTTATTTTTGATGGCAGTTGACGTTGTACATTTATTTTGTTTGTTTATCGTTTGTTACCACACCAGCTGATAGGCGCCGGTTAAACATAACGAGTAATAGATATAGATGTGAAAAATAAAATTGCAAAAGGCATCAGTACATAAGAATGAACCTCGCTATTACTTGATTTCGTTTTGTGCCTTTTCGTTTGTTTGTTTGTTTTTTGTTGTTTGACCCCTCTTCTTTTGTGTAGCGCCGTGCTCGCCTTGTAAACATCAGTTGCCTCCCATTCCATTTCCTTTTTTTCTAGTACACAAAAGAGGGAAATTTAAAAAAAGAGTGACATAACTTGGAGAAAAGAACTGAATAGTTTAAAATGAGAAGCAGCCCCGTTTGGGGGGTGCTCACCCATTAAACGACGGCAGTTTAGAGTGTACATAAGAGTTACGTCTATGCCGAGTTCCACATTCCACCGTTTCACATTCTGCTACCCGTGTGTACTTGATATCAATGTAGGTGTGTTTGTGGCCGCAACAGATGCAGTGTCCAGTAAGGAACTACCACATTTGTGTTCCCTTCCCTTACGGCTGTGTTAACTACCTGACAGTGAAAAAAAAAAAAAACGCATCAGAAAGCCGAAAAAACAAACGCGGTTGCGGGACGCACATGTGTATGCGCGGGTATCAGGACGCCCCTAGACCGCTTTGGGAAAAGGAGAGCGGACCACAGATGGAAAAGGACGAAGAAAGCACAGGTCTGAAAAAGGGGAGAGTTATTTGAAGCAGAAAAAAAGAAAGTGGAGACCGGTGGAAGTATAAACGCGATTCTAGGAATAAAACTTAGAAGAAAAATAAATAAATTAAAAGGAAAGCTGCACAACACGGTTGCCGAGAATTCAAAGCCGAGCGGTGGCACCAAATTGCCGGAAACACTCTTTGATGATATACGAAAAAAAAAAACCGATACAGTTACATTGATTTTATACTTGAACAGAAATTCTCACTGCGAACAACACATCTTGGTAGAAAAACGAAAAATGGAAGCTGGTGTGCTCAAGGGAGAGGTTTGAGCATATCGCTTTGACGCGACGAGCGCATCTGGTAAAGGACACAAAAAAACAAAAATATCACTAGCGTTATCAAATATAGAATAAAACTTGAATGATAAGAAAACCCGGATTCTGACGAACTGGATATTATGTTTAGTGAGTAAGCCCAACGAACAATGGCAATTCGTGTGCAGACGACAAGGACTGATTCGGAGAAGAAACTAAAAAAAAAAAGAACGAAAGCACATGACAGGGATCTGGTCTTGAGCAAGACCAACCGGAAACGGAGAAGATAGAAACCACAAAATGAACAAGATAGAAGTGATGGAAGCAAAATGATAGGAAAACAAAAATGAAAGAAACCCATACTAAACGAAAAAGTCAAAAAGAGAAAATAAAAAGTGCGCCACCTGACCTGAATATCTCTCGCCACTAGCGCAGTGTCCTGGGGGTGGGGAGAAAGACTAGTAAATTAAGAGTCGCAACGACCGATCACATTGCGGCTCATTAGACTGATTTACATCGAAGATTTATATATTAGCAGTCAACGCTGAAGGAGGGTAAGCAAATAAATAAAAAGTTGGCTAAAGCGCAGTGAGAGATAACAAAGAGAAGAGTGAACAAGCTTCATGGAGAAACAGTGATCCCGTGGCGAAACTAAGCGGAAAACCAATACATTTTCGTTCGCGTAACAGACGCACGTTCATTTTGTCTCTCATTGATTATGCTTTCAAAAAGAACAGAGTGCTTTTATTTTTTTTATTTTTTCTCGAGACGGTTCAAAGCACAAGAAACAGAAAGTAGAGCCCGAAAAGAAACATAACACGAAAAAAAAAAAGAGAAGCGAAGGTGACTGCAAATAGTAACTTGATAACCGAGAGTGCTTGCAATTATGGGAAAAGGGTAATGGGTTTTTTTTTGTGTGTGTGGTGTGTGGTAAATAAGGAAATCAATTGGTTCATAAGAAAGACGATGTAGCAACCAAAATAAACTGGTGTTCATTTTTTGTTCTTTTCACGTTCTCCCCATAGGGTTTAAACTTCAAGGCTACTTCGCAACGCAGCTGCTCAGGCGGGAACGTAAGTCAAAAGACAGGAAAGAAAGCAATAAACTAGCGGTAAGTGAGGAAAGGTGAGTAATAAAGGGGAAAAAAAGTTGCGAGAGAACATTACTACTACTACTACAATGCACTGAAGGCGAAACGTGAAAAGAAGGAGATTTACAATTAGAAGAAAAACGGTCTTTTCCGGACAAAGGAGTATGTACATATCTTTACTTCGTATCTACCTAAAAGTGCTCAGTCATTTACTGCTATTATTCCTTCTCAGACACTCCTTTACTGTTTCCCTTCTTTTTTCCGTATACGCCCCACGAGAAAAAAAAAAACCCTCCGCAGTTTGATCAAAAACCATCAATTGAAAAAAAAAAATAATAATAAAATACAAGAGATAAGAGACGAAAACCACCGGTTTCAGTAAATCATACGAGGGAACTCAAGGAGAACAACAGGAAAAGAAACGTATATACAAGAAAAACAAGGGAGTTCCCAAATGCGGCGCTGACTGTTATCCAGCAACACTCCTGCTAGATAAAAGGGGTAAGAAAGACCACTCAAACGAACGGACAAGATAGAGAAAGCATGTTAACTCTGAGAAGGAACCAAAGGAGAGAAGCACACGCAAGAACAAAAGAGGCGCCAAATATGGGGAAGCGCACTTGACACTTTTTCATCCAAAGAAAAAGTGGCGCTATTCGTACTTCACCCTGTACACATTCAGGAAAATAGAAGAGGCGAAAGAAGTGAAAGAGGTGTACGCAGCCGGCACGTCGAAGAAGAAGGAAAAGCTCCAGTAGCCGAGAAGGAAAAGAGAGGAGATACATTGCCACAACGTCACAATCGGCACAGCATTTTGACGTCTAAAGAGGAGCCATACGTAAGAAAGCAGTAACTGTTCATGTCGTTAGTGTTACGATCAGCAGAAGATATGAAGGTAAACATGAGGAGGTTAACAAAAAAAAGGGTAAGGTAAGGTAAGCGCACCGCTCTAGGACCGATGAAGCACCACATGACTCAGACGGTTGCGGTTGTTCACTCTCTAGACGCACGAACACAGATCTTGTTTATTGGAGGCGGAAAGAGAAAGAGGAAAGGAACAGCGGAAAGGCTGCTTGCTATGCAGCAACATATGTTGAAATTACGCGAGAGACGGACGTTGTGACCAGCGTGTATGCTACCACGCGCGAAAACGAGCCAGGACAACTCGACAAAGCAAGTAAGCAACGAGTGCAGCGACCGCCTTGTTTCGCCAAAAGTGCAAAGAGAAGCACAAAAAAAAAATAGAAGTAATAAAAAAGGATGGAAAAAGAAAAGAAGTGAGCCCCTTGTTGTCAAAAAAAAAAAAAAAACGACCACAAGAAAGGTGGAACATTTTATTTTGACTTGACAACTTCCGATCCCAAAACCACAAACACCACCGTGATGTTGTCTCGTGTGCCGCGCATCAGCGCCTCCCCCACAAGCTTGTCAGCAACGGTGTTCGCGTTGGCACCGTCGACCATGTACTGCGTGCACAGCTGCACCGCTTCCGCATAAGTTATGACGTCCCATAGTCCATCGCACGCGATAATGAGAAACGCGTCGTTTGGGGTGAGGTGCACCTCGCACGTGTCCGCGTCTGCGATGAGGCCCGAGGGCTTACCTAAAGTGTACGTGTCTAGTTTAAACCCCGCGTCGCCAACGGCGCGCGACACAGCGAGGCTGCAAAGGCGCGGGTTCAGCCGCGGGTGTCCGACGCGGCGGTTGAAAATGCACCCACCCGCCTCCGTCACTCGCGCCGCCTCGGCGGCGTTGCTGCTCGGGTTATGTTTCACCGTCAGCAGAATTGGCTCACCGCCGCGCGCCAGCACCACCTCGCAGTCGCCGACGTTCGCGACGGTGAGAAGGTCTCCCTGAAGGAGCGCCGCAGCGCATACGCACCCTGCGGAGCTCTGCATCTCGTTGTCGAGGCTCAAGAAATCGCGTTCGATCTGCGCGAAGGCGTCTGACATAGCGCGGCTCGGCGTCACCTTCACATCCGCGTGCTGCAGTACGGCGTGGTGCAGGTGGTCGCGCACGTACTCGGCGCACTGCCGCCCGCCATGGCCGTCGTAGACGCCGAAGAAGGCGGACTCAGGCTCTACCAGGACTACGTGCTCGTCCTCCATGCTGGAGCGGATGCCCTGGTCGCTGGCGACGCCGTACGCGCGCACCCATTGCCGGTGCACGTCGTTGGTGAACTGCGCGAAACTGCCACCCAACACAGAGCTGGTGAGGTGAGACGTGAGGAGATGGGTCGAGAAGGAGGTGCGGCGGACCGGCGTACGCACCTCGTACGGTTCCGGTGAAGTCCGCTCCCCGGACACCTCGGACGGGTGTTCCGTCTCGGAGTTGAGGTCGAACGTTTCTAATTTGAGGAAGTGGGATGGGTACAGGCTCGTGTTTGCACATAGAATGTGCCGGCGCTGATACACAATAGGTCCGTCTGATGTTACGCTAGAAGCAAACCCAGACATGTTTTCCTCCTCGTGCTCGAAAACAATTGTCATAAGGAGCACGAGGAAACCGGTGTTATTACTGTTTTGTACTCCTTTCCACAACTCGTCAAACCCCACCTTAGTAGATAAACAATTCTTATTTAGAAAAAAACAAAACCCAAAATATCAAAGAGAAAGTTACTCTCTGATTTGAAATATCTGGAGTTGAGTAGCTCAAGAAACTTTGCCTTCCTAACTGTGTGTTGTTGTTTTGTGTGCGTGTGTGTGTGTGTGTGTGTGTTTGTGCGTATTATTGCTGAGACGGTAGCAAATGACTCGCCCTTTCGGCAGCTAACACCTTCACTTTACAAACACGAAATAACGAAAACAGATGACAAAGGAGAAGCGGGTAAGAGAGAATACGAAAGCGTTTTGTTTTCGTGCACTCTTCGCCTTTTTTGTTTTGTGATTTAGGAGGAGACGAGAAAGAGCAGTTACGCCCAACAACACAGAGAACAAGCGAAGAAAACTACAGTACAGAGGTCAAAGGGGCTTTATAGAAAACAAAAATATCTTCTTTTCCAGCAAATGAAGAAGTCAAATTGAATTGCTTAGTATGTGTGAGATGTCTGTCGAGGGAACAAGAAAAACAGTTAATTACATAACTACGCCTTTACACAAAAGGAGAAACAAAGGTGGTTTTACTGCGGATGTGCACGCGATGAAAAAAGTTGGTGAAAGGCAACGAAGGGGAAGATCACAGATTGGTGGAGTTAGGAAGATACTTCACGAAACCTTTGAATTCACATAAAAGTCGTGCAAAAACCCATGAGAGACGGTAAGATGGGTCGTCAAAACAGAGGTGCGGAGAGTGTTCGCTCTCAATGACTTTCGAGCGTGCGTTACTACGCTTAAGAGAAGCTGAACCATCTCTGCTATTCGTCACGCATTAAAGGTGAGGTCAGGTACTCTTAATTACTTTGTCAAGGGCAGAAGCGAAAGCACTTCGTCCTGAAAAGCATCACGTGAAGAGCACTCACATTCTGGTCCGCCGTGCGAGCAGCCCGTGAGCAGGTGTACAACTGCACGCACACACGCATGCGGTTGTTTATTCCCTTTTGTTTGTTGATCGTTTTGGGGCTACAAAACCGTGCACAATACCCGGTTTTGCCCGTCACGAGCTGTCAATCTAGCAAATTGGAGAGTGCATCCAGCAAAGAACCACAAAGGAGAACAGAAACAAAGAACAGGAGTCGGAAATAGAAAGATATGTAACAGTAATAGACAAAAACAAAAATGAAGTGATTTGCGTACATACAGGTAAAACAAATCCAGCATACAAACACGCGCCAGCATGAACAATAAAAAGGAAAACAACGCATGATCGGCGAGAAAATAAGCTCCTGAGTCCACAGATGTGGATCAAAGCCAGCATGCATTCCGAAGAGTAGAGAAGTGACAAGAAAAACGCTCCACTTTTTCTTCGCCACAAGATAAACAGCTACACAAACGTTCGCGCGAAAAGAAGGAAAAACGCAACGGGCTGGTGCACACGATAAAAACTGAAACTCGAAAGTTGAAGACACGCAACCTGACACGCTTCATCACAGTGCTAAATAGCAACCGTTCTGATTCATCTCGGCAAGTTCGTCTTTGCAGCAAGAGCAAAAGGGTAAAAGAAGGACCACCTAGAGAAAAGTAATATAAAACAGAAAGGATAAATGCAAAAACAAATGAAAGGCGAGAAGTGTGCAGCCTACCAGAACATTAGCACTTCTGTCAGACAGAAGCCTACCACTTTTCCCCTTTTCTGTTTGCATAGTTTATTAGTCCTTTCATAGTTCTGTGTGAGTGCGTGCGTGTGTCTGTGTGTGTCTTTTCGGGCTTCAATGGATTCTAAATGTAACAGCCCCGCGTCCAAACGACCTTTGTTCACGTACTTTAGAGAAAAGGTATAGAAAGCAATTGTGACCTCTTTACTCTCTTTGCTTTGTCCACTTACCAGAGACCGAAAGCACACAAATACTTTGGCCTCACTGAAAGCAGACGCTCTTATGGACAGTCACGCAAGAAAGCGCTAAAGAAAAAGATAAAGAAAGACGATCGCCGCCGCTACTAAGACCTCTGGCAGTAGTTGATAAACCGTACGAAGAGTGCTACACAAACCGTGCTCTCGGAAGTTGAGGATGAGAGCAGTGAATGGGAGGCGAAGGGGTGCAAAATAGAATGGGGGGAGGGGCTCAAGCCAGAACGCAAAATTCGTAATTTGTAGATGCGAAGTAAGCGTAGTTGCCGTCATCGAGCGCACCAAGGTGAACACGTTCGCAAAAACACATAAAGGGATTCAAGGTCGTTCGTCGTTCAGCTTTATTTGCAGTAAGTTCACAAGACCTTTGGCGCTTTCCTCCACGTTGGCTTTCATCATCGCTTTTCCCTCTCTTTACGGCTCTTCCGAGAGGTTTCGAGTTGACGTCGACACAGCGGCCTCGGGCACGAATTCGCGGGTGCTCTGCAGTCCCTCACGCCGCGTGAGGTGCACCAGCATCGCCGTCACATTATCAGTGCTACCTTTGGCGAGGGCAGCCTGCGCCAGCTCCTCGGCGATGCTCTGCGCGGGCATGCCCTCCTGAAACCGGCGGTAACAAAAGTCCACCACTTCCGCATACGTCATGACGTCCCACAGCCCGTCGCAGCCGATCACGAGGAACTCGTCGCCGTCGGTGAGGCGCGTGACTGTTGTGTCGGGCACCGCGATGACACCCGAGGCCTTACCGTCTGTGTAGCGAGCCAGCTTAAAGCCCGCGTCACCGATGGCACGCGTGACAGCGAGGCTGACTACAGCGGGGTTGTAGTTCGGGTGTCCTACACGGTTGTGGCACACCTTACCGCCCACCCCGCGCACCCGCTCCTCCTCGCTTGGGTTGCTGGCGATGGTGTGGCGCACCGTCAGCACGACTGGCTTGCCGTTTCGGGACAGCACAGCCTCGCAGTCGCCAACGTTGCCCACGACTAGCTTGTCGTCTATGATAAGCGCCACAGCACACACGCTGCCCGACTCGTTCGTTTCCCTCTCCGAGAGAGCTAAGAAGGCGGCGTCCGCCTCCACAATGCCGTCGACGATCGCTTTTTGCGGGTTTGACTTCAGCTCCGGGTTGCTCAGGATGAAGCCGTGCAGGTGGTCGCGCAGGTACTCAGCGCACTGCGTCCCGCCGTGGCCGTCGTAGACGCCGAAGAAAGGGATGCCTTCGGCCAGCATTGTGTGCTGGTCCTCCATGGTTCTGCGTGTGCCCTGTTCCGCGGTGACGCCGTGGTCAACGACGACGAAAGCCGTCTTACGCATGCTACTGGGGCGGGCGAGAATGGCGGCTGCAGAGTTCTGTCGCGACGGCAGCGTACTCGTCGTGGTCGTCGTCGACGCAGTGGAGGGGTGGTCGCAACTCGGGCAGTCGACGCGCACCACCGTCGGTGCGGACGGCAGATCCTCCGGCTCCTGCGCCTTCTCCTTCGCCGCAGCAGCGACTTTGTGATTCGCAGTACCGAAACCACTAGAGAGAGAGTGGGGGTGCCGTCCCTGCGACGGGCTAAGCGTGGTGGGGCCGCACTTTCCGACGAGCACTGTTGGCGGCTTTTTCTTTGCTTGTGGCATCGTCACCTTCCGCTTGGGACTGCTGCCGCCGGTTGTGGCTGCTGATGCCGTCGCCGCCCCTAGAGGCGACTTAGGCGACTTCGTCGGTGAGTGCGGCGCATCCGTCCTCACCGTCGTCTCCTCCTTCTTTCCTTTCATCCCTCGATTTCAAATAAAATACGAAAAAGAAATGCAAGGGAAAAAGGAGCAACTGGTCCTTTATCTGTGTGTAACGTGCGTTGTATAATCGGAGTGTGAGCGGTTCAGCTGTATAATGAAAAAAAAAAGATAAGTATAGTAAAGTAACAGTCTGGGGAAAGTGTTTCACTCCCGCTAAAAGGAAGATATACGGTTTTGCGGATGCAAAACTGCTGAGTAAACAGAGAAAGGCGTCTGGTTAGTAGTACGGGGAGTGGAAATAGGATATGTCAAGAACAGAAAACCAAGTTGTTAGCAACGAAACAAGCGAAGTCCCACCAAGTCCTTCTAATACACAACAAAAAAAAACGTTATGATTCAACACGAATTTGTCGTACAGAAAACAAAAGCAACCACTGCGTCAATGAGAAGTGACGTTGTGTTTTGTGCGTGCGCTCATCCCCCACAGAAAAGGAAAGATGAAGATAAAGGTAAGAAAAGACGGAATCAGGAAAGTAGGGAAGATGCTTCGCTGATGTAGAGATATACCATAAGAGACGAAGATACGGGTGCAGTAACATAAAGCAAGAAAACGAGCACGGTGAGTGAAGCCGGTCTCTCATCCTCCACCCCCCCCTTCCCGTCACCTTTTGTTTTCGGCATTGTGAAGACTGGTCAAATCAACCCGACACTAGGGAGAGGAAAAAACAGGCGCATGGAAGAAACAAGCTCTTTTACTGCTTTCCCATTCTCAGGAAAACGCGCGCCACGACCAGCAGTACCAAAGGCGTTACGAAAGTGGTCAAATAAACTTGACTTGGCACTTTCCCTCTTTGTGATTTGACGCAACAATTCAAATTACAGCAACAAGGAAAAAGCTAATTGGCACCGGGAGCAGACACACGTAACAAAAGGAGAAAAAAGTAATTCGCTTTCAAAGGCATGCCCTTTCTGTTTATGTTTCCGCTCAGCTCGACCAGCGGAACGACTGAAGACGAAAGGAAGAAAGCAATGATAATAACACCAATACAGTAGTGATACACGAGAAAGCAAGAATACAGGCGCCCTTTTCTACTAGGCAACAAAAAAAAAAATCGAGGTGAAAAAGCGATTCCGCATCCTTTTGGAGCACGGCCATTAGGGACTACCGCCCAACGCCCTCCTACACGCGCGAAACGATAAGGCTCGTGCAGAGCTCCATGCACGTGCTCGACGGCATGCAGCAGTGTAGGTTCATCTCCTCCCAGCAGCTGTCTAAAAACGCTCTGCTAGCCTTTTCCTCCAGCGAGCTTGGAATACGGCACAGCAACTCCACCAAATCGCGTGTCGAGCACGTCTGCAGCAGCACCGAATGATTCCCCAAGATGGCGACGCACTTGATCGCGTAAACGTGCAGAAGGTAACGCCACTCCGCACATATGCGGTCCTGCACCACAGTAGGTGTCTGCGGTGTTAAGTAGTGTGAACGGGAAGCGATGGGGTAGCAGGCGCTGCGGAACACGTCGCAGAAATTGAGGCCACCGTGCACCTCGGTATTCTTTGCGTTGGTGGCGGCCGATGCAGCGGCCATGACACCGCGCGTCGCGACGCCGTCGCCCACGCCACCGCTGTTTGTCGTGCTCGACGACTGCGTCGGTGGAGACGGCGGCGGAGGGGAAGTGAGATTTGCCGCTGATGTGGCTCCCGCTCCAGCTATTGTAACTTCGTCTTCGGTTCCATTCGTCCCTCCTGCTTCTCCACATGTGATGCTCCGTACAGTACCTTGCCGCCCCACGCACATCTGCCGGGCGCGTTCCATTTCGTCGAGGCAGTGTGCCACGTAGACCCCAAGATCGTTGCATACCACGTTTCTGTCAGCATCCCCGAGGTTGAAGGTGGCGATGAACTCCAACAGCACCCACGTGTACGGGATCAACAGCATCGCCTCAATCGCGATATCCTTCGGTAAGTTGAAAAAGGCGGGCGACGGTGACGTTAATGCAGGCGTTGGCGGCGTTGGCGCGGAGCTCGATGCGTCTTCTCCTATGGGGCCCGCTGCCGGATTGGTCACGCCCGCGTCCCCCTTGCCCGCTGCGTTGTCCTGCATATCGTCCTGTACGCTTTTTAATGCGTGGTCGCATGCAATGGGCATGACAGACTTCAGAAAGGCCACCGCTCGCGCGTCGCGTGTAACGAGGAAGTAGTAGCTGATGCCGAGGAGGACGTGTCGCGCCTCGCCCGTGACAAACAGACAGGCGTCGCGATCGCCCTCATTGGCGATCAGCAGCTTCCGCAGCTGCGCCATAAGGCCCTGCGTGAGGCAACCGTAAATGGCGGAACGAATCTGCACAATGGTGGAGCTAACCGACTCGACCGATGTGGTGGACAGAGCGGAAAGGTCGATTGACACCGGCAAGTTCTGTGCCGCCGGTGTCTGGTGCAGCTCTGTCCATCCCGCCGTCCGTTTGAACCGCACAACGTCCACCACACCGATTTGCTGAATTTCATGCACAAGCCCCACCACAAATGGGTTGCCATGGTGCAGCTCCGCCGGGATCCACTGGTACAGGCGCTCAACACAGCTCTCGGAATCACCGTTAAAGACGGAGGTAGTCGGCATCGGTGCTAATTGCTTCAGCACATCAACCATTGCAAGCGACGGCGCCGCCCAGACAAAATCGAAGCAGACACGCAGCACCTCAGCGACGTAGTCGTTGCTTATCATCCGCAGCGAAATCTTGGTTGTCTCCACTAGCTCCACCAACGCCTTGCAGGCCAGCGAAAGCAGGTGTGCATGGCTGCTGCAGGAAAGGAGCATTCCTTTTAATGCAAAGTACACGAGGAGGCGGTAGTCGAAACGGTCAAACTCGTTGCATCCGGCCATTGGGGGCGACGACACATCGACGTCCTCAGGCACGTGCGTCACCAACGTTGTAAGCATCGGCCGCACCATGCCGCTGAAGAGCGAGTTCTGCACCTCTTCATCGAAGAGGCTGGCGTACTGCGCCAGCAACGCCCAAATGGACGACAAGGCATGCGCACGAACGCGCACGGAGCTGTGCACGACGACAATGGGTACCATCCCCTCGAAGAGCGACATCCACAGGTGATATTTCGTCTTCGTAATGAAGCTGGTGGGTTTCTGCAGCAGGGCCTCGCGGGTGAGGGGCTCCGTAGCGAGGGTGACACGTGACAGGTGCTTACCGAGCATGCGAGCGGTCGCCAGCTCTAGCTCCGCTGTGTGAAAACGCACCGCCCAGCGCGCCACCGTGTCAGCAGCTCGCACGTCTGATGGAGGGGCCTCAAGACCGTACTGTAACCAGTGGCCACACGCTACGAGGTACGAAATGGCGCGAAGCGGCATGCTCTCCTCGACGCCGGAGCAGGCGAAGGTGGTGAGGCAGAAAATCAAGTCGTTGAAGCAGTCTTTGAGGTGCGCAATGTGCTTTCCCATTATCCCCTCGCAGATCGACCACGCGTGTGGTGCGACATCGGGAATGGCAGCGGCGTGGCTGAGGCACGAGAAGACGACGTTCCAGCCACTCGCTAGGTGCTCCGCGCGAAAGTCGATCAGCTCCGACAAGATCGTCATGACTTTCTGGCGGCAACTCACGTTCTGGTTCGACATTAAAATCGCTTCAAACGGTTTCAGCACCTCCTTCTGGAAAGAGTAGTTGAGCAGTTCCTCACGCATCAGATAGGTGAGTGCGATGAGGCGCAAACCGTCCAAGGAGGATAGGGCGATCTCGGTGCTGGTACCGCAGCCCGCCAGCGTGAACACATCGCTTGCGTGCGTCCACAAGTCGCGCCACTGCAGCCGACTCGAGAAAGAAGCGCAAATGCTGACCATGTCAAAAAGCTTCGTCAACGAGAAGGTGCGGCCGTACTGCAGCTCCATCTCGCACACCTTCACGAGGCCGTTCGTCATCTCCAGTTGCACCCGCGAGGGGTACTGCGTGGTGTCGAAGAGGTGGTCGAGCCACAAGTCAACGTGGCTCGAGGGGGCAGCACGCAGCCGGACAGGATACTCTTGCGGTTCTCACGCGACGCGCGATCGACAATGGTGTGAGGGATGTCGTTCAACGCCCCAAACCACAAGTCCGTGCGTTGACCACTCTCCGGCGCCGTAGTGACCGCAGTACCGGCGGCGCTGTTTGCACCGTTAGCATTACTACTTTCGCAGTTCTTCGTGTCGCTGCTGTTGTTGGTAGTGGCGCGGTTCGCATCCAGTTTATCAAGTCTTTTTCCTGGCGAAGACAACAAGGGCGCTGCGGCGCCGTTGGCCGGATTGGCAGGGGCCATAAACCCCGTTTCGTGCGTTGCGAGCGCTGAGCCGAGCAGGCGACGTGCCTGCCGCCGCCACATCCCCTCCACACCGTTCGCGAGGGCGTCCATAAGCGACATGGCCTTGTACGCGGCCTGCCAACCTCGTGAGTTGAATGACGCCCCGCACTGCACAAACAGGTTTAAGAAAGTAGACAAGAGGTGCAGTCGGGTGAAGGGCAGCGTGCTCTGCACGATGACACGCGCGCTTGGCAGCGCCGACACCGCCACGACAGAGCTGAGGTGCGTCATCTCAAATGTGTGCGCTAGCAGCTGCTCCGTGTGCGTCACGTTGCCAAACGAACAGCAAACCCGCACAGTGTTGTACAGCCCGGTAAGCATGGTACTGAAAAAGCCGGCGCTTTTCGTGTCTTGCATGAACATTGCGACGGGGTCATAGTCCATGCAGGCATCTTTCTCGCTGTTGTTCGTCGGCAACGAAAATGACGGCGGCCGAACGTATTTTTCCGAGTCCTCCAGGATCTGCTGCAACGACAGCAGCACGATGTGGCACACCACATCCACTGTTACTTCCCACATCGGCAGCGCGTTTTCGATGCTCGTCGCGGTGACGAACATCGCGTGATGAGCCGCATCATTCGCCGAAGCTTCTTGTAGCGCGTCCATCACCGCCTTCAACGTGGCCCGCAGCTCTCGCTGGTACATCTCCTCACGTTTGCGCTGTGATGAGTTGAAAAGCGCGTAGCCGGCGGCGTCCATCGGGAGCAGCACCTTGTCCGTGATAGCCGCCGCGATTGGAGCTAGGTGGCGCAGCAGCGGGATGGAGTCGAGCAAGCTCGTCGTCACCTTGATGTCGCCGCGCTTCCCGCTGTCGGCAGCCTTTTTGGACAGCAGCTGTGTGAAGCACCTCGGCGACGGCCGCAGGACAATCTCATCCTTGCTGATGCGGTCGTAAATGCCACCGAGGATGGCAGGATCGACGTCGTTACCCTCGTCGATGCCCTTGTTATTCTGCAAGAAGCCTTCCTTCGTCATTTTGTTTTTAATGTGTGGGCTGTGGGCGTCGGTGTTCAGCATGCAGATTGAAAAGGAGAGGATGAAGGCGGTATCCGCGGAGCTAAAGACACCGTGGTTCTGCCGGCAGTACTGCGCCGCAAAGAGCTCCATCGTCCGGTCTACCACTTGCGCCTCCCCCAGCAACTTGAAACCGCCCAGGAAGAGACGCAGCGCCGCGTCGAGAGTCATGCCGGTAAAGTCGTGCTGTGCAATCCACTCCTCGAATATTACCCGTGTCGCTGGCTTGCGGAAGCTCTTCGCGAAGTAGTCACCCAGGATCATCTTGTCGATGTAGTCCTCGTTCTGCTTCAAAAAGATGGCGACGCGTCGGGCGGAGTGCCGCATCGCGTCGTCCACGTCGCTGACGACAGGGGTGGCGGCGGTGGCAACGACTGCCTCGCTGAATCCTGGGTTTTCTGCCGCAGCTGGGGGGCTTGCCGCAGCAACTTCACCTTCTTTCTTTCCGTCGCCTGCTGGATGTGTGGAATCCGCTTTCACAGGTTCTGTCTCACCTTCCTCCTCCTTTTCTTCTGCCTCTTTGCTGTTCGAGCTTGCTTTGTTCTCCTCCTTTCCCGGCTTTTCAACTACTGCTGTTGCCGCTGGTGCTACTGCTGCCGCTGCCTCCGTCTTCGCCGCCGCAATGTTAGCTGCTGCTTTCGGCTCAGTAGTTGCGGTTGTCGCCGTCGCCGGCATGTCCGCCTCTGTATCGTCCAATGTCAACAATGAACTCTTCAAATACTCAATCGCCGCCTCAGGCATGGCCTTGTCGTTGAAAAGGTCAAGGAATTTGCGAAAAGCGTCTTTATAACGACGAGCCTGCAAAAAGGTGTCAGCGTTCGTGTTGGCTCCGTCAGCACCAACGGTTACGTGGCCTGATGTGTCGCTGCGGCGCAGCGCGGCTTCGCCGTCGCGCCCACTTTTCGGGTCGGCGTCGTCGCTCAGTGAGGCACCGGTCATCTCTGTGGCTTTCGCACCGGCGCCGGTGTGAGCGTGGGTGGCAGAGGAAGCGGAGGAGTCCCGACCGTCCTCGTCCTGGTCGCACTCAAAGCGCTCGATCCACTGGATGTTTGAATCGGAAACCTGCAGAAGCCTCACCAATGCCTTGCGTCGCAACACCTCCGGCACGTCGTACTCGAGCCTCACGGTGAGCACCCGCTTCAGCTCTGCGGCGAGGTTGCCGTTGAAGGTACTTTGCGCCGGTGGCATGGCCAGCGCACCCAAGTAGTGAATCATCATCTCGTAGATGCTCTGCGAGTGCGTGTTACAGTCATAGTTGAGAAAGAGACCCAGTAGCAGTTGCGGCTCCTCGATGTAGGAAGCGAACGCGTCCAGGATGAGCATCTTTTGCTCGAGCGAAGTGAACGCGGAATCCAGCACGCGGAAGTAGACATGGCTGAAGACCGTGCTAGTCTCGTTCACCATCTGCGGTCCAAAACGTAGGCAACACAATAGAAGGAGGTTGATGGAGAGACGAAACAAATCGAGATCATTGGAGACGGAGGTGCGCACCGCGGCAGGGACCACGACCAGCCGCAGCAGTTGCACGATCTCTGCGCTCCTGCGAAACTGGGGCCCGCTGTTCACCACAGCGTACAATATGAAGCTGAGAGACGTGACCAGTGTGTAGGTATTCAAGTACTGCACCGGGAAGCTCGTCGTTGAGGAAGAGCTGCCGCCGTCCCTGCCAGCCAACACCATGGCGCCACTCGACCCGGTCGAACCAGCAGCATCCCCATTTACGTTTCCGCCAAGGCTGATGGCATACGTGTCACCATCGTCAATCCCACCACCGCCGCTGCTGCTGGATACGGACGGCGTGATGCCGGAGAGCGGGGTGAGACGCGCTACGTTGCCGCACAGTTCCAGCAGCAGCCCCATATCGTGTACACCACGAAGCGGTCGCGGTGCAGCGAGGAGAGGCACCGTCGTGGTGGCAGTTGCAGTCGCAGTCGCACCCGCAGAAGTTACTGCTGTTGTTGCTACCGCTACTGTCGCGTCTACGCTCGCCGAGCGCTGCACATCAGCCACCGGAATTGGTGTAGTAATCGGGAAGGAGCTGTTGGGCGATAGGGGCGGCATCGTCGCGGCATCGCCGTCGTCGTTGTGCAACGCAAGCGGGTCGGCGAAGGTGTCCATGCCGGAGCGGGTAGCACGCCCCACCGCTGTGGGCAACGGCATTAACGGCGTGGCAGCAACGGAAGTGGCTGTGGAGCTGGAAGCTGTCGACGAATCCAGCTGCGGCGGTGGCGGCACCGCAGAGGGCTGTTGTTGTTGTTGCTTCTCCTGCGGTTCCGGAAGACTTTTCGGTGGTTTGCCGTGGTCCTTCGATCCGCTCGCGCCGGTCCACCCAATGGCCTCGTACTCCACGTACTTAGACAGCGCACGGGTGATGCCGTGAATCGCCTTCTGTGCCTCGTCCACAAGAATCGGCGACAGGCCCTGAGGGCGGCTGCACCACGTGAGAAGGACACGAAACACGCGCACCAACTGCTCACCGTGCACCGAGAGCTGCTGAGAGTGCAGCTCATTCGCCTTCAACTCTGCGCACGACTTCCGGCTCAGCCGAGGGACCGCGCACGCCATCAGCGATGCAATGGTCACAAAGTGCAACCGATCGCTCGACTCCTTCGTCTGCGCCGCATCCACAGCCGCCAGGACGGCGTCCACAAGCTCGTCGCGCATGTTCTCCATCGCCTTCTCCTCCACGGTGGGAGAAGGCCTTGCGCCAGTGCCGGGAGCGCGTCCGTCTGGAGTTGTATTGTGTGCCGATCCCTTTTGCTCAGATCCTGTCGAATGCTTCCGTCCTCCGAGCAGCTTCGAAAAGAAGACCTGCGCACCTGTCATGGTGGACTCAGAGATGGCGAAGACAGGCACCGGCGTGACCAACTCCAGCGGAAGGATGCCGCTCGTCAAGACCACAGCGGCCAACTCGAGCGAGGCCGTCAGCATTCGTGGAGAACTGCGGTTAATACTCCCGTTCTCGCCAATGATAGCGATCCGACAAGCGTACGCGAGCTTACTCACTTCCTCCTCATCGCACAAAAACTGCTGAACAGGTGCATATGACGACTCAGCAGCAGCAGCTGCAGCACATGACTCGCCCACCGGCGTTCCGCGCGCCCTCTCCAGAATTTTGGCGCCCGTAGCGGGAGTAAAAGCTGCGTTGACGGGAACCGACGACGTGTCAAGCGCCGCAGTTGCTTTTTCGACTGCGGAAGACGTATCAGCGTCGGGAGGCAAAGCAGCGGGCATCCGCGCAGGCGGCGTCGCCGGCGTCGACGTATGTGTGACCTTTGACGTTTTCGAGGGAGTGATCTGACCTAGATTGCGCGACGATTGCTTCCAGTCCTGAACACGATGCTTCAGCCCTTTTGTGACGGAAGAAAGTATGGTCCGCTCGCGCGTGCCACTCTTCATCTCGGCCAGAAGACGCGAGCTCGCGTCTAGCACTTCTTCAATACTTTTTTCCATCGTCAACGCAACAAGCGAAACAAAACAGGAGTTTGTAAAGAGCAAAGCACTTGCCCAAGACAGCACTGGTTACTTGGGCTCAAAACAAAAAGACCGATGCTATCCTGCTATCAAAAGGTAAAATAAAGCCGAAGCGCAGCAGTTTGCAATGCCACCCCGAAGAGAAAACTGAAAAAAAAAAGAAAAAACTGTACCGGATATTGTATACTTCGCGCTGGATTGATGCAAGGAGTGCAGCTTATTTGGAAGTAAAGACAGTATGCCGTTTAATTGAAAGCTGTGAATCAATGCTGAGCTGGATTTTGGGGTTTTCGTTTATGTAGAAAAAAGAAGGCACTAGTGCAATGGTTCCCAGTTGTTTGTTTGTTTGTTTGGTCTTCGATTCAGTGGTGTCAACTCTGCCACGCATCGCTATCCCAAAACTATACACGTACACGCGCATGCACACACAGACACGAGAAGACAGCGCCGCGTGTGTATGCGAAGGTTTGAACAGCAACAGTACAATGGGCGGGACAACTCAAAAAGCTGTGTGTACAACTATTTGGTGAAACGTAGAGCCCACAAAAAAAAAAGAAATTCAAAGCAAATACGAATTGGATACGATGTACGGCCCAATATGCGTTAACGGTGAAAGGCATGAAAAAAAAAAAAACGAAAACCTCAGCAAAGGAAGAGAAGAAAGAAGACATGGGACGTGTGAAGAAGATGGCAATGAAAAGAGGGAAAAGAGCTATTACGATACACACAAAGGCCATTATGTCCTTTTCACTCTCATCACCTTATATATATATATATATATATATATATATATTTCTTTGTTGAACCCACAAACAGTTGCAAAAAAAGCAACGTACTTGGATCCGTTGACCACGACTGGTGCCGTAAACACCAGGACCTTTTAAGAGTGAGAAAACCCGCCTCTTCAGTTTTGCTTTTTGTTTGCATGTGTATGACTTGCAAGTCTGCAATTGTGAACTCGAGTCTCACGCAAGTCTGCAGGACAAGACTCGGAACTCGCATTATGGGTAGCTGCGTTCGTTTCAACTACATTAAAAAACAGGAAGCTGCTTTCCACAAAGTCCATCTATCTCCAAGTACTATAAGATAATTATTGTTCAGATTGAATCTATTTGTTTAAATACAGCAGTAGGCGAGGAAGTCGAGTAGATAAAAAATGTAATTTAAGGCGTCACCTCCCCCCACACACACACTATTGGAGCCTTCGAAAAGACAGGCATTTGTGCTTCAAGTGCGAAATGCAGGTATGTTGCACTCCTTGAGCATACCGATATGCTTTTCTTTTTCTTTCTCCTCAGCGAGCTCTTAATATGGCATCGCTCCTCTTTTTGCGGAAGTTTTCGCTAACGTAGAAAACACCGTCCGTTTATCTAACCAGCCCATGCGTCGTCGAGAAAAACCTAAAATTGGAACTCCTGCACGATCGGTGCAACATCCACCACATAAAAAAAAATTTTAATGCTGAGATAACGAGTTCTTTTCAGAAAGGAGGAACCCCACTCACTGCATGATCGGTCTCAGCTCGTCGCGGAAGGAGTCGAGGGCGCCCGCGGAAGTTCCCATTGTGTCCCTCGACATCGACAGCGCAGCCATGGTGCGCTTGAGAAGTCGCCGCAGGTCGCGGTTCAGGTCCTCGGCGTTACTCAATTTGTTGCGCCAGCCGCGCTCGGCGTCGTCGAACTCGGCATCCTTCTTGAGCAACGCAGCCTCTGCGTCGCGCAACTGCGCCTCGGTTTCAATGATCTGCGCCAGCATACCATCTTTATCGCCGCCAGACTCCGCCATGGCGTTTTGCAGCTGCCTCAACTTATCCAACTCCTTCTGCAGGCGGAACACCTCCGCGTCGGAGTCGGCGCGCAGCCGCAGCGCGCTCTCCTCGCCCTCACGGGCCTCTTGCACCATCGCGGACATCTCTTCAAGCCGCTCCAATGCATCGGACACCTCCTTACTCTTGTCCTCCAGCTCCGCCTCCATCTCCCGCATCTGCGCCTCGTGCTCATCTATCATGCCTTCGATGTCGTCGCGCAGGGCGTCGATTTCGGCGTCTTTCAACCGTAGCGCCTCTTCCGCATCGGCGAGCGCGTTGCGCAACCGCGCGAGCTCGTCTTGAAGGCCGTCGTGCAATGTGTTGTCTTTGTCTGTCTGGTCACGGAGGCGGTTGATCTGATCTTGCAACACGTTAACCTGCTTCTCATGCTCAACGTTCTCTCCACGGCGTGCCTCCTGGAGTTCGAAGAGTTCCTGCTCGCGAGCAGCAAGGCGCTGCAACAGCTCTTTCTCATCCTCGCGATTCTGGTTCTTCGCAAACTCGTCCAGATCTTTGATCACCTGGTTGTACTGATCAGTCTTTTCTTCTAGCTCCTCCAAGAGGTCCTGAATGCGGCTGTTCAGTGCCTCCAGGTCAAGAGTCATGCTCTCTACTTCCCGTCCCTTCACGGCGGCCTTGTCCTCCGCGGCGCGCTGGTCCTGGCGCGCGTCGTTGAGTTCCTTCTGCGCATTCAACAGCTCTGTCTCGGTGATCTCTTTCTCCTTCTGCAGCTGCGCCACCTCGTCCTCGAGGGCGTCAATCAAGTCGTCGCGATGACGGATATCTTCAAGAGAATGACGAAGCTGTGCCAGCTCGTTCTCCTTCGCCTCCAACTGCGCCAAGGCGTCCTTTTCGGCTTCGCGCGCTGAGACGACCAAATCCGCAAACGCCTCCAGTTTCGTTACACCTTCAGCATTCACCGCATCCACGTCTCCGAAGAGCCTCCACGCCTCGTCCAGCTTGTCCGTCAACAAATTCAGCTCGCGCTGCAGACGCTCGATCTCCGCGCCTGCCTCCCCCAGGTCGTTCTTCAACCGCTCATCCTCAGCAACGAACAGTTCACGCAGTTGGGAGAGCTCGCTGTTCTTTTGCACAACCTCATCCCGTGCGGCTTGCTCGCCATCACGGGCCTTCTCCAACTCCCCCAGCAACTTCTCCAACCGCGAAAGCAGCGCCTCACTAGCGACACCATCGGCCACGTAGGGTTCCAACGCGACACGGATTCGTTCACCCAAGGCGTCAAGGTCGTGCAACAAACGCGAACTCAACGCACGCTCCTCATTTAGTTCATCCAACGTCACACAGAACACGGGCTCCCTCTGAATCGTGAACGAGTTAACAGGAGTTTCCGCACACAGCGATCCTCCCCCGCACGTGAACCCCACCACAGGCAAACGACCATCCTTCAGACGTATACCAAAGGCTTTCAAACGCTTCTCTCGAAACGCCACAACCTCACTCCGCAAACTTTCATCCTCCACCTGCAGTGATCTAAGACGACCACACACATCAGCCAAATCCGCGTCCACAGCCTTGAGAGCATCGGCGTGGGCGGCATCCGCGTCCTTGGAACGCTGCGCAAGCCCCTCGGACTCCTTGCGGGCCTCCTCCAAAAGCCCAACGGCCTCCTCCAGCTTATCCAGATAGCTTTCGCACTCGCCACACTTGCCGTCAAGCGCCTCCCGCAACACCTCCGCATCCTCCTGCGCCTTGGCAGCCGCGTCGCGAGCACCCTGCAGCTCGTCCAGGGTCGCGGCGTACAGCGGCTCCTCCGCGATCTGCTGCGGGTCCACAGCGCGCGCAGCCGCCTCCTCAGCCGGCGCGGGCACCTCGGCCGTCGGCAACGACCCATCGCCGGCGCGAGCCGCAAGCGCGTCGTTGCGCTTCGCACGGAAGGCAGCGACCTCGGCGCCAAGCCTCGCAGCCTCCTCCCGCGCATCGGCAAGCTCGTCCGCAAGCTTCTCGTTCCCGGCCTTCTGCTGCTCCAGCTCGTCGCCAAGCTTCGCAGCCTCGTCTTGCACCCTCGCAAGCTCGTCCGCAAGGCGCGACGCCTCGGCCTCCGTATCGCGCAGCTGGCCCCCGGTCTCCTGCTGTGCAGCGGTGCGGTCCGCCAGCTCCGCAGCCAGCCGCTCAGCCTCGGCCGTCTCCTTCTCCAGCTGCTCCGCGAGCTTCTCGTTCTCGGCCTTCTGCTGCTCGGCCTCCTCCTCGGCCTTCGCAAGCGCGTCCTGCTTGCCCCTGTACTCGTCCAGCGTCACGGCGTACAGCGGCTCCTCCGCAATCACGGCCGGATCCACTGGCACCGTGGCCGGGTCCTCGTCGGCACCAGCGGTGCCGCGCGGGCTCGAACCGGCACGGTGCGGCTCCACGCCGTCCGCAGCAGCAAGCTCCGGCTCACCAGCGCGAGCCTCCTTCGCACCGTGGCGCTTCTGACGGAACGCAGCGAGCTCCGCGTCCTTGTCGGCAACCTCCGCAGCCAGCCGCTCAGCCTCGGCCTTCCCCTTCGCCAGCTCTTCCTCCAAAGCCTTCAGAGCATCGGCGTGGGCGGCATCCGCGTCCTTGGAACGCTGCGCAAGCCCCTCGGACTCCTTGCGGGCCTCCTCCAAAAGCCCAACGGCCTCCTCCAGCTTATCCAGATAGCTTTCGCACTCGCCACGCTTGCCGTCAAGCGCCTCCCGCAACACCTCCGCATCCTCCTGCGCCTTGGCAGCCGCGTCGCGAGCACCCTGCAGCTCGTCCAGGGTCGCGGCGTACAGCGGCTCCTCCGCGATCTGCTGCGGGTCCACAGCGCGCGCAGCCGCCTCCTCAGCCGGCGCGGGCACCTCGGCCGTCGGCAACGACCCATCGCCGGCGCGAGCCGCAAGCGCGTCGTTGCGCTTCGCACGGAAGGCAGCGACCTCGGCGCCAAGCCTCGCAGCCTCCTCCCGCGCATCGGCAAGCTCGTCCGCAAGGCGTGCGAGCTCCTCCTCCTTCGCTGCGAGGGCTTGCTGCAGCTCGCCTATCGTCTCTTCCGCCGCATCCAATCCCTCCTTCGGCCCGTTCCGCTTCTCGTACAGTGCCCACACATTAGGGTAATGGTACTCCTCGACCATCTTCGCCACAGCTTCGGCACTCACGTCGCTGTTGTGCGTGATGTTCACACTCGCGTGGAGGCTGCCAAGCTCAAACGACACATCCGTCACGTCGTCGCGACCTACGCGGCACGCAGCGCACACATCCGTAACAAACGCGTCGTGCAGCGCGTGTGGCTTCCTCTTCACCACAACATCCCAGTCGTCACCTTCGAATACCTTCTTGTGGCTTGACGTCGACTGCGGCTTCGTCTTGTCGCTGTTGTTCGCACGGGAGTCATACAGCTTCAGCTCTTCCACTAAGGTGTCCTTCTCCTTCGCAACAGCAGCCATGGCGGCATTTTCCCCTTCCAACGCCTTCAGTTGCGCCAGAACATCCAGAAGCTCAGCTTCCAGAGCAGCACTGTTGTCACCGGCAACCTCCCGTTCGCGCGCCGCAGCATCGCGAACGCCCTGCAGCTCGTCCAGGGTCGCGGCGTACAGCGGCTCCTCCGCGATCTGTTGCGGGTCCACAGCGCGCGCAGCCGCCTCCTCAGCCGGCGCGGGCACCTCGGCCGTCGGCAACGACCCATCGCCGGCGCGAGCCGCAAGCGCGTCGTTGCGCTTCGCACGGAAGGCAGCGACCTCGGCGCCAAGCCTCGCAGCCTCCTCCCGCGCATCGGCAAGCTCGTCCGCAAGCTTCTCGTTCCCGGCCTTCTGCTGCTCCAGCTCGTCGCCAAGCTTCGCAGCCTCGTCTTGCACCCTCGCAAGCTCGTCCGCAAGGCGCGACGCCTCGGCCTCCGTATCGCGCAGCTGGCCCCCGGTCTCCTGCTGTGCAGCGGTGCGGTCCGCCAGCTCCGCAGCCAGCCGCTCAGCCTCGGCCGTCTCCTTCTCCAGCTGCTCCGCGAGCTTCTCGTTCTCGGCCTTCTGCTGCTCGGCCTCCTCCTCGGCCTTCGCAAGCGCGTCCTGCTTGCCCCTGTACTCGTCCAGCGTCACGGCGTACAGCGGCTCCTCCGCAATCACGGCCGGATCCACTGGCACCGTGGCCGGGTCCTCGTCGGCACCAGCGGTGCCGCGCGGGCTCGAACCGGCACGGTGCGGCTCCACGCCGTCCGCAGCAGCAAGCTCCGGCTCACCAGCGCGAGCCTCCTTCGCACCGTGGCGCTTCTGACGGAACGCAGCGAGCTCCGCGTCCTTGTCGGCAACCTCCGCAGCCAGCCGCTCAGCCTCGGCCTTCCCCTTCGCCAGCTCTTCCTCCAAAGCCTTCAGAGCATCGGCGTGGGCGGCATCCGCGTCCTTGGAACGCTGCGCAAGCCCCTCGGACTCCTTGCGGGCCTCCTCCAAAAGCCCAACGGCCTCCTCCAGCTTATCCAGATAGCTTTCGCACTCGCCACGCTTGCCGTCAAGCGCCTCCCGCAACACCTCCGCATCCTCCTGCGCCTTGGCAGCCGCGTCGCGAGCACCCTGCAGCTCGTCCAGGGTCGCGGCGTACAGCGGCTCCTCCGCGATCTGCTGCGGGTCCACAGCGCGCGCAGCCGCCTCCTCAGCCGGCGCGGGCACCTCGGCCGTCGGCAACGACCCATCGCCGGCGCGAGCCGCAAGCGCGTCGTTGCGCTTCGCACGGAAGGCAGCGACCTCGGCGCCAAGCCTCGCAGCCTCCTCCCGCGCATCGGCAAGCTCGTCCGCAAGCTTCTCGTTCCCGGCCTTCTGCTGCTCCAGCTCGTCGCCAAGCTTCGCAGCCTCGTCTTGCACCCTCGCAAGCTCGTCCGCAAGGCGCGACGCCTCGGCCTCCGTATCGCGCAGCTGGCCCCCGGTCTCCTGCTGTGCAGCGGTGCGGTCCGCCAGCTCCGCAGCCAGCCGCTCAGCCTCGGCCGTCTCCTTCTCCAGCTGCTCCGCGAGCTTCTCGTTCTCGGCCTTCTGCTGCTCGGCCTCCTCCTCGGCCTTCGCAAGCGCGTCCTGCTTGCCCCTGTACTCGTCCAGCGTCACGGCGTACAGCGGCTCCTCCGCAATCACGGCCGGATCCACTGGCACCGTGGCCGGGTCCTCGTCGGCACCAGCGGTGCCGCGCGGGCTCGAACCGGCACGGTGCGGCTCCACGCCGTCCGCAGCAGCAAGCTCCGGCTCACCAGCGCGAGCCTCCTTCGCACCGTGGCGCTTCTGACGGAACGCAGCGAGCTCCGCGTCCTTGTCGGCAACCTCCGCAGCCAGCCGCTCAGCCTCGGCCTTCCCCTTCGCCAGCTCTTCCTCCAAAGCCTTCAGAGCATCGGCGTGGGCGGCATCCGCGTCCTTGGAACGCTGCGCAAGCCCCTCGGACTCCTTGCGGGCCTCCTCCAAAAGCCCAACGGCCTCCTCCAGCTTATCCAGATAGCTTTCGCACTCGCCACGCTTGCCGTCAAGCGCCTCCCGCAACACCTCCGCATCCTCCTGCGCCTTGGCAGCCGCGTCGCGAGCACCCTGCAGCTCGTCCAGGGTCGCGGCGTACAGCGGCTCCTCCGCGATCTGCTGCGGGTCCACAGCGCGCGCAGCCGCCTCCTCAGCCGGCGCGGGCACCTCGGCCGTCGGCAACGACCCATCGCCGGCGCGAGCCGCAAGCGCGTCGTTGCGCTTCGCACGGAAGGCAGCGACCTCGGCGCCAAGCCTCGCAGCCTCCTCCCGCGCATCGGCAAGCTCGTCCGCAAGGCGTGCGAGCTCCTCCTCCTTCGCTGCGAGGGCTTGCTGCAGCTCGCCTATCGTCTCTTCCGCCGCATCCAATCCCTCCTTCGGCCCGTTCCGCTTCTCGTACAGTGCCCACACATTAGGGTAATGGTACTCCTCGACCATCTTCGCCACAGCTTCGGCACTCACGTCGCTGTTGTGCGTGATGTTCACACTCGCGTGGAGGCTGCCAAGCTCAAACGACACATCCGTCACGTCGTCGCGACCTACGCGGCACGCAGCGCACACATCCGTAACAAACGCGTCGTGCAGCGCGTGTGGCTTCCTCTTCACCACAACATCCCAGTCGTCACCTTCGAATACCTTCTTGTGGCTTGACGTCGACTGCGGCTTCGTCTTGTCGCTGTTGTTCGCACGGGAGTCATACAGCTTCAGCTCTTCCACTAAGGCGTCCTTCTCCTTCGCAACAGCAGCCATGGCGGCATTTTCCCCTTCCAACGCCTTCAGTTGCGCCAGAACATCCAGAAGCTCAGCTTCCAGAGCAGCACTGTTGTCACCGGCAACCTCCCGTTCGCGCGCCGCAGCATCGCGAACGCCCTGCAGCTCGTCCAGGGTCGCGGCGTACAGCGGCTCCTCCGCGATCTGTTGCGGGTCCACAGCGCGCGCAGCCGCCTCCTCAGCCGGCGCGGGCACCTCGGCCGTCGGCAACGACCCATCGCCGGCGCGAGCCGCAAGCGCGTCGTTGCGCTTCGCACGGAAGGCAGCGACCTCGGCGCCAAGCCTCGCAGCCTCCTCCCGCGCATCGGCAAGCTCGTCCGCAAGCTTCTCGTTCCCGGCCTTCTGCTGCTCCAGCTCGTCGCCAAGCTTCGCAGCCTCGTCTTGCACCCTCGCAAGCTCGTCCGCAAGGCGCGACGCCTCGGCCTCCGTATCGCGCAGCTGGCCCCCGGTCTCCTGCTGTGCAGCGGTGCGGTCCGCCAGCTCCGCAGCCAGCCGCTCAGCCTCGGCCGTCTCCTTCTCCAGCTGCTCCGCGAGCTTCTCGTTCTCGGCCTTCTGCTGCTCGGCCTCCTCCTCGGCCTTCGCAAGCGCGTCCTGCTTGCCCCTGTACTCGTCCAGCGTCACGGCGTACAGCGGCTCCTCCGCAATCACGGCCGGATCCACTGGCACCGTGGCCGGGTCCTCGTCGGCACCAGCGGTGCCGCGCGGGCTCGAACCGGCACGGTGCGGCTCCACGCCGTCCGCAGCAGCAAGCTCCGGCTCACCAGCGCGAGCCTCCTTCGCACCGTGGCGCTTCTGACGGAACGCAGCGAGCTCCGCGTCCTTGTCGGCAACCTCCGCAGCCAGCCGCTCAGCCTCGGCCTTCCCCTTCGCCAGCTCTTCCTCCAAAGCCTTCAGAGCATCGGCGTGGGCGGCATCCGCGTCCTTGGAACGCTGCGCAAGCCCCTCGGACTCCTTGCGGGCCTCCTCCAAAAGCCCAACGGCCTCCTCCAGCTTATCCAGATAGCTTTCGCACTCGCCACGCTTGCCGTCAAGCGCCTCCCGCAACACCTCCGCATCCTCCTGCGCCTTGGCAGCCGCGTCGCGAGCACCCTGCAGCTCGTCCAGGGTCGCGGCGTACAGCGGCTCCTCCGCGATCTGCTGCGGGTCCACAGCGCGCGCAGCCGCCTCCTCAGCCGGCGCGGGCACCTCGGCCGTCGGCAACGACCCATCGCCGGCGCGAGCCGCAAGCGCGTCGTTGCGCTTCGCACGGAAGGCAGCGACCTCGGCGCCAAGCCTCGCAGCCTCCTCCCGCGCATCGGCAAGCTCGTCCGCAAGGCGTGCGAGCTCCTCCTCCTTCGCTGCGAGGGCTTGCTGCAGCTCGCCTATCGTCTCTTCCGCCGCATCCAATCCCTCCTTCGGCCCGTTCCGCTTCTCGTACAGTGCCCACACATTAGGGTAATGGTACTCCTCGACCATCTTCGCCACAGCTTCGGCACTCACGTCGCTGTTGTGCGTGATGTTCACACTCGCGTGGAGGCTGCCAAGCTCAAACGACACATCCGTCACGTCGTCGCGACCTACGCGGCACGCAGCGCACACATCCGTAACAAACGCGTCGTGCAGCGCGTGTGGCTTCCTCTTCACCACAACATCCCAGTCGTCACCTTCGAATACCTTCTTGTGGCTTGACGTCGACTGCGGCTTCGTCTTGTCGCTGTTGTTCGCACGGGAGTCATACAGCTTCAGCTCTTCCACTAAGGCGTCCTTCTCCTTCGCAACAGCAGCCATGGCGGCATTTTCCCCTTCCAACGCCTTCAGTTGCGCCAGAACATCCAGAAGCTCAGCTTCCAGAGCAGCACTGTTGTCACCGGCAACCTCCCGTTCGCGCGCCGCAGCATCGCGAACGCCCTGCAGCTCGTCCAGGGTCGCGGCGTACAGCGGCTCCTCCGCGATCTGTTGCGGGTCCACAGCGCGCGCAGCCGCCTCCTCAGCCGGCGCGGGCACCTCGGCCGTCGGCAACGACCCATCGCCGGCGCGAGCCGCAAGCGCGTCGTTGCGCTTCGCACGGAAGGCAGCGACCTCGGCGCCAAGCCTCGCAGCCTCCTCCCGCGCATCGGCAAGCTCGTCCGCAAGCTTCTCGTTCCCGGCCTTCTGCTGCTCCAGCTCGTCGCCAAGCTTCGCAGCCTCGTCTTGCACCCTCGCAAGCTCGTCCGCAAGGCGCGACGCCTCGGCCTCCGTATCGCGCAGCTGGCCCCCGGTCTCCTGCTGTGCAGCGGTGCGGTCCGCCAGCTCCGCAGCCAGCCGCTCAGCCTCGGCCGTCTCCTTCTCCAGCTGCTCCGCGAGCTTCTCGTTCTCGGCCTTCTGCTGCTCGGCCTCCTCCTCGGCCTTCGCAAGCGCGTCCTGCTTGCCCCTGTACTCGTCCAGCGTCACGGCGTACAGCGGCTCCTCCGCAATCACGGCCGGATCCACTGGCACCGTGGCCGGGTCCTCGTCGGCACCAGCGGTGCCGCGCGGGCTCGAACCGGCACGGTGCGGCTCCACGCCGTCCGCAGCAGCAAGCTCCGGCTCACCAGCGCGAGCCTCCTTCGCACCGTGGCGCTTCTGACGGAACGCAGCGAGCTCCGCGTCCTTGTCGGCAACCTCCGCAGCCAGCCGCTCAGCCTCGGCCTTCCCCTTCGCCAGCTCTTCCTCCAAAGCCTTCAGAGCATCGGCGTGGGCGGCATCCGCGTCCTTGGAACGCTGCGCAAGCCCCTCGGACTCCTTGCGGGCCTCCTCCAAAAGCCCAACGGCCTCCTCCAGCTTATCCAGATAGCTTTCGCACTCGCCACGCTTGCCGTCAAGCGCCTCCCGCAACACCTCCGCATCCTCCTGCGCCTTGGCAGCCGCGTCGCGAGCACCCTGCAGCTCGTCCAGGGTCGCGGCGTACAGCGGCTCCTCCGCGATCTGCTGCGGGTCCACAGCGCGCGCAGCCGCCTCCTCAGCCGGCGCGGGCACCTCGGCCGTCGGCAACGACCCATCGCCGGCGCGAGCCGCAAGCGCGTCGTTGCGCTTCGCACGGAAGGCAGCGACCTCGGCGCCAAGCCTCGCAGCCTCCTCCCGCGCATCGGCAAGCTCGTCCGCAAGCTTCTCGTTCCCGGCCTTCTGCTGCTCCAGCTCGTCGCCAAGCTTCGCAGCCTCGTCTTGCACCCTCGCAAGCTCGTCCGCAAGGCGCGACGCCTCGGCCTCCGTATCGCGCAGCTGGCCCCCGGTCTCCTGCTGTGCAGCGGTGCGGTCCGCCAGCTCCGCAGCCAGCCGCTCAGCCTCGGCCGTCTCCTTCTCCAGCTGCTCCGCGAGCTTCTCGTTCTCGGCCTTCTGCTGCTCGGCCTCCTCCTCGGCCTTCGCAAGCGCGTCCTGCTTGCCCCTGTACTCGTCCAGCGTCACGGCGTACAGCGGCTCCTCCGCAATCACGGCCGGATCCACTGGCACCGTGGCCGGGTCCTCGTCGGCACCAGCGGTGCCGCGCGGGCTCGAACCGGCACGGTGCGACTCCACGCCGTCCGCAGCAGCAAGCTCCGGCTCACCAGCGCGAGCCTCCTTCGCACCGTGGCGCTTCTGACGGAACGCAGCGAGCTCCGCGTCCTTGTCGGCAACCTCCGCAGCCAGCCGCTCAGCCTCGGCCTTCCCCTTCGCCAGCTCTTCCTCCAAAGCCTTCAGAGCATCGGCGTGGGCGGCATCCGCGTCCTTGGAACGCTGCGCAAGCCCCTCGGACTCCTTGCGGGCCTCCTCCAAAAGCCCAACGGCCTCCTCCAGCTTATCCAGATAGCTTTCGCACTCGCCACGCTTGCCGTCAAGCGCCTCCCGCAACACCTCCGCATCCTCCTGCGCCTTGGCAGCCGCGTCGCGAGCACCCTGCAGCTCGTCCAGGGTCGCGGCGTACAGCGGCTCCTCCGCGATCTGCTGCGGGTCCACAGCGCGCGCAGCCGCCTCCTCAGCCGGCGCGGGCACCTCGGCCGTCGGCAACGACCCATCGCCGGCGCGAGCCGCAAGCGCGTCGTTGCGCTTCGCACGGAAGGCAGCGACCTCGGCGCCAAGCCTCGCAGCCTCCTCCCGCGCATCGGCAAGCTCGTCCGCAAGGCGTGCGAGCTCCTCCTCCTTCGCTGCGAGGGCTTGCTGCAGCTCGCCTATCGTCTCTTCCGCCGCATCCAATCCCTCCTTCGGCCCGTTCCGCTTCTCGTACAGTGCCCACACATTAGGGTAATGGTACTCCTCGACCATCTTCGCCACAGCTTCGGCACTCACGTCGCTGTTGTGCGTGATGTTCACACTCGCGTGGAGGCTGCCAAGCTCAAACGACACATCCGTCACGTCGTCGCGACCTACGCGGCACGCAGCGCACACATCCGTAACAAACGCGTCGTGCAGCGCGTGTGGCTTCCTCTTCACCACAACATCCCAGTCGTCACCTTCGAATACCTTCTTGTGGCTTGACGTCGACTGCGGCTTCGTCTTGTCGCTGTTGTTCGCACGGGAGTCATACAGCTTCAGCTCTTCCACTAAGGCGTCCTTCTCCTTCGCAACAGCAGCCATGGCGGCATTTTCCCCTTCCAACGCCTTCAGTTGCGCCAGAACATCCAGAAGCTCAGCTTCCAGAGCAGCACTGTTGTCACCGGCAACCTCCCGTTCGCGCGCCGCAGCATCGCGAACGCCCTGCAGCTCGTCCAGGGTCGCGGCGTACAGCGGCTCCTCCGCGATCTGCTGCGGGTCCACAGCGCGCGCAGCCGCCTCCTCAGCCGGCGCGGGCACCTCGGCCGTCGGCAACGACCCATCGCCGGCGCGAGCCGCAAGCGCGTCGTTGCGCTTCGCACGGAAGGCAGCGACCTCGGCGCCAAGCCTCGCAGCCTCCTCCCGCGCATCGGCAAGCTCGTCCGCAAGCTTCTCGTTCCCGGCCTTCTGCTGCTCCAGCTCGTCGCCAAGCTTCGCAGCCTCGTCTTGCACCCTCGCAAGCTCGTCCGCAAGGCGCGACGCCTCGGCCTCCGTATCGCGCAGCTGGCCCCCGGTCTCCTGCTGTGCAGCGGTGCGGTCCGCCAGCTCCGCAGCCAGCCGCTCAGCCTCGGCCGTCTCCTTCTCCAGCTGCTCCGCGAGCTTCTCGTTCTCGGCCTTCTGCTGCTCGGCCTCCTCCTCGGCCTTCGCAAGCGCGTCCTGCTTGCCCCTGTACTCGTCCAGCGTCACGGCGTACAGCGGCTCCTCCGCAATCACGGCCGGATCCACTGGCACCGTGGCCGGGTCCTCGTCGGCACCAGCGGTGCCGCGCGGGCTCGAACCGGCACGGTGCGGCTCCACGCCGTCCGCAGCAGCAAGCTCCGGCTCACCAGCGCGAGCCTCCTTCGCACCGTGGCGCTTCTGACGGAACGCAGCGAGCTCCGCGTCCTTGTCGGCAACCTCCGCAGCCAGCCGCTCAGCCTCGGCCTTCCCCTTCGCCAGCTCTTCCTCCAAAGCCTTCAGAGCATCGGCGTGGGCGGCATCCGCGTCCTTGGAACGCTGCGCAAGCCCCTCGGACTCCTTGCGGGCCTCCTCCAAAAGCCCAACGGCCTCCTCCAGCTTATCCAGATAGCTTTCGCACTCGCCACGCTTGCCGTCAAGCGCCTCCCGCAACACCTCCGCATCCTCCTGCGCCTTGGCAGCCGCGTCGCGAGCACCCTGCAGCTCGTCCAGGGTCGCGGCGTACAGCGGCTCCTCCGCGATCTGCTGCGGGTCCACAGCGCGCGCAGCCGCCTCCTCAGCCGGCGCGGGCACCTCGGCCGTCGGCAACGACCCATCGCCGGCGCGAGCCGCAAGCGCGTCGTTGCGCTTCGCACGGAAGGCAGCGACCTCGGCGCCAAGCCTCGCAGCCTCCTCCCGCGCATCGGCAAGCTCGTCCGCAAGCTTCTCGTTCCCGGCCTTCTGCTGCTCCAGCTCGTCGCCAAGCTTCGCAGCCTCGTCTTGCACCCTCGCAAGCTCGTCCGCAAGGCGCGACGCCTCGGCCTCCGTATCGCGCAGCTGGCCCCCGGTCTCCTGCTGTGCAGCGGTGCGGTCCGCCAGCTCCGCAGCCAGCCGCTCAGCCTCGGCCGTCTCCTTCTCCAGCTGCTCCGCGAGCTTCTCGTTCTCGGCCTTCTGCTGCTCGGCCTCCTCCTCGGCCTTCGCAAGCGCGTCCTGCTTGCCCCTGTACTCGTCCAGCGTCACGGCGTACAGCGGCTCCTCCGCAATCACGGCCGGATCCACTGGCACCGTGGCCGGGTCCTCGTCGGCACCAGCGGTGCCGCGCGGGCTCGAACCGGCACGGTGCGACTCCACGCCGTCCGCAGCAGCAAGCTCCGGCTCACCAGCGCGAGCCTCCTTCGCACCGTGGCGCTTCTGACGGAACGCAGCGAGCTCCGCGTCCTTGTCGGCAACCTCCGCAGCCAGCCGCTCGCCTCGGCCTTCCCCTTCGCCAGCTCTTCCTCCAAAGCCTTCAGAGCATCGGCGTGGGCGGCATCCGCGTCCTTGGAACGCTGCGCAAGCCCCTCGGACTCCTTGCGGGCCTCCTCCAAAAGCCCAACGGCCTCCTCCAGCTTATCCAGATAGCTTTCGCACTCGCCACGCTTGCCGTCAAGCGCCTCCCGCAACACCTCCGCATCCTCCTGCGCCTTGGCAGCCGCGTCGCGAGCACCCTGCAGCTCGTCCAGGGTCGCGGCGTACAGCGGCTCCTCCGCGATCTGCTGCGGGTCCACAGCGCGCGCAGCCGCCTCCTCAGCCGGCGCGGGCACCTCGGCCGTCGGCAACGACCCATCGCCGGCGCGAGCCGCAAGCGCGTCGTTGCGCTTCGCACGGAAGGCAGCGACCTCGGCGCCAAGCCTCGCAGCCTCCTCCCGCGCATCGGCAAGCTCGTCCGCAAGGCGTGCGAGCTCCTCCTCCTTCGCTGCGAGGGCTTGCTGCAGCTCGCCTATCGTCTCTTCCGCCGCATCCAATCCCTCCTTCGGCCCGTTCCGCTTCTCGTACAGTGCCCACACATTAGGGTAATGGTACTCCTCGACCATCTTCGCCACAGCTTCGGCACTCACGTCGCTGTTGTGCGTGATGTTCACACTCGCGTGGAGGCTGCCAAGCTCAAACGACACATCCGTCACGTCGTCGCGACCTACGCGGCACGCAGCGCACACATCCGTAACAAACGCGTCGTGCAGCGCGTGTGGCTTCCTCTTCACCACAACATCCCAGTCGTCACCTTCGAATACCTTCTTGTGGCTTGACGTCGACTGCGGCTTCGTCTTGTCGCTGTTGTTCGCACGGGAGTCATACAGCTTCAGCTCTTCCACTAAGGCGTCCTTCTCCTTCGCAACAGCAGCCATGGCGGCATTTTCCCCTTCCAACGCCTTCAGTTGCGCCAGAACATCCAGAAGCTCAGCTTCCAGAGCAGCACTGTTGTCACCGGCAACCTCCCGTTCGCGCGCCGCAGCATCGCGAACGCCCTGCAGCTCGTCCAGGGTCGCGGCGTACAGCGGCTCCTCCGCGATCTGCTGCGGGTCCACAGCGCGCGCAGCCGCCTCCTCAGCCGGCGCGGGCACCTCGGCCGTCGGCAACGACCCATCGCCGGCGCGAGCCGCAAGCGCGTCGTTGCGCTTCGCACGGAAGGCAGCGACCTCGGCGCCAAGCCTCGCAGCCTCCTCCCGCGCATCGGCAAGCTCGTCCGCAAGCTTCTCGTTCCCGGCCTTCTGCTGCTCCAGCTCGTCGCCAAGCTTCGCAGCCTCGTCTTGCACCCTCGCAAGCTCGTCCGCAAGGCGCGACGCCTCGGCCTCCGTATCGCGCAGCTGGCCCCCGGTCTCCTGCTGTGCAGCGGTGCGGTCCGCCAGCTCCGCAGCCAGCCGCTCAGCCTCGGCCGTCTCCTTCTCCAGCTGCTCCGCGAGCTTCTCGTTCTCGGCCTTCTGCTGCTCGGCCTCCTCCTCGGCCTTCGCAAGCGCGTCCTGCTTGCCCCTGTACTCGTCCAGCGTCACGGCGTACAGCGGCTCCTCCGCAATCACGGCCGGATCCACTGGCACCGTGGCCGGGTCCTCGTCGGCACCAGCGGTGCCGCGCGGGCTCGAACCGGCACGGTGCGGCTCCACGCCGTCCGCAGCAGCAAGCTCCGGCTCACCAGCGCGAGCCTCCTTCGCACCGTGGCGCTTCTGACGGAACGCAGCGAGCTCCGCGTCCTTGTCGGCAACCTCCGCAGCCAGCCGCTCAGCCTCGGCCTTCCCCTTCGCCAGCTCTTCCTCCAAAGCCTTCAGAGCATCGGCGTGGGCGGCATCCGCGTCCTTGGAACGCTGCGCAAGCCCCTCGGACTCCTTGCGGGCCTCCTCCAAAAGCCCAACGGCCTCCTCCAGCTTATCCAGATAGCTTTCGCACTCGCCACGCTTGCCGTCAAGCGCCTCCCGCAACACCTCCGCATCCTCCTGCGCCTTGGCAGCCGCGTCGCGAGCACCCTGCAGCTCGTCCAGGGTCGCGGCGTACAGCGGCTCCTCCGCGATCTGCTGCGGGTCCACAGCGCGCGCAGCCGCCTCCTCAGCCGGCGCGGGCACCTCGGCCGTCGGCAACGACCCATCGCCGGCGCGAGCCGCAAGCGCGTCGTTGCGCTTCGCACGGAAGGCAGCGACCTCGGCGCCAAGCCTCGCAGCCTCCTCCCGCGCATCGGCAAGCTCGTCCGCAAGGCGTGCGAGCTCCTCCTCCTTCGCTGCGAGGGCTTGCTGCAGCTCGCCTATCGTCTCTTCCGCCGCATCCAATCCCTCCTTCGGCCCGTTCCGCTTCTCGTACAGTGCCCACACATTAGGGTAATGGTACTCCTCGACCATCTTCGCCACAGCTTCGGCACTCACGTCGCTGTTGTGCGTGATGTTCACACTCGCGTGGAGGCTGCCAAGCTCAAACGACACATCCGTCACGTCGTCGCGACCTACGCGGCACGCAGCGCACACATCCGTAACAAACGCGTCGTGCAGCGCGTGTGGCTTCCTCTTCACCACAACATCCCAGTCGTCACCTTCGAATACCTTCTTGTGGCTTGACGTCGACTGCGGCTTCGTCTTGTCGCTGTTGTTCGCACGGGAGTCATACAGCTTCAGCTCTTCCACTAAGGCGTCCTTCTCCTTCGCAACAGCAGCCATGGCGGCATTTTCCCCTTCCAACGCCTTCAGTTGCGCCAGAACATCCAGAAGCTCAGCTTCCAGAGCAGCACTGTTGTCACCGGCAACCTCCCGTTCGCGCGCCGCAGCATCGCGAACGCCCTGCAGCTCGTCCAGGGTCGCGGCGTACAGCGGCTCCTCCGCGATCTGTTGCGGGTCCACAGCGCGCGCAGCCGCCTCCTCAGCCGGCGCGGGCACCTCGGCCGTCGGCAACGACCCATCGCCGGCGCGAGCCGCAAGCGCGTCGTTGCGCTTCGCACGGAAGGCAGCGACCTCGGCGCCAAGCCTCGCAGCCTCCTCCCGCGCATCGGCAAGCTCGTCCGCAAGCTTCTCGTTCCCGGCCTTCTGCTGCTCCAGCTCGTCGCCAAGCTTCGCAGCCTCGTCTTGCACCCTCGCAAGCTCGTCCGCAAGGCGCGACGCCTCGGCCTCCGTATCGCGCAGCTGGCCCCCGGTCTCCTGCTGTGCAGCGGTGCGGTCCGCCAGCTCCGCAGCCAGCCGCTCAGCCTCGGCCGTCTCCTTCTCCAGCTGCTCCGCGAGCTTCTCGTTCTCGGCCTTCTGCTGCTCGGCCTCCTCCTCGGCCTTCGCAAGCGCGTCCTGCTTGCCCCTGTACTCGTCCAGCGTCACGGCGTACAGCGGCTCCTCCGCAATCACGGCCGGATCCACTGGCACCGTGGCCGGGTCCTCGTCGGCACCAGCGGTGCCGCGCGGGCTCGAACCGGCACGGTGCGGCTCCACGCCGTCCGCAGCAGCAAGCTCCGGCTCACCAGCGCGAGCCTCCTTCGCACCGTGGCGCTTCTGACGGAACGCAGCGAGCTCCGCGTCCTTGTCGGCAACCTCCGCAGCCAGCCGCTCAGCCTCGGCCTTCCCCTTCGCCAGCTCTTCCTCCAAAGCCTTCAGAGCATCGGCGTGGGCGGCATCCGCGTCCTTGGAACGCTGCGCAAGCCCCTCGGACTCCTTGCGGGCCTCCTCCAAAAGCCCAACGGCCTCCTCCAGCTTATCCAGATAGCTTTCGCACTCGCCACGCTTGCCGTCAAGCGCCTCCCGCAACACCTCCGCATCCTCCTGCGCCTTGGCAGCCGCGTCGCGAGCACCCTGCAGCTCGTCCAGGGTCGCGGCGTACAGCGGCTCCTCCGCGATCTGCTGCGGGTCCACAGCGCGCGCAGCCGCCTCCTCAGCCGGCGCGGGCACCTCGGCCGTCGGCAACGACCCATCGCCGGCGCGAGCCGCAAGCGCGTCGTTGCGCTTCGCACGGAAGGCAGCGACCTCGGCGCCAAGCCTCGCAGCCTCCTCCCGCGCATCGGCAAGCTCGTCCGCAAGGCGTGCGAGCTCCTCCTCCTTCGCTGCGAGGGCTTGCTGCAGCTCGCCTATCGTCTCTTCCGCCGCATCCAATCCCTCCTTCGGCCCGTTCCGCTTCTCGTACAGTGCCCACACATTAGGGTAATGGTACTCCTCGACCATCTTCGCCACAGCTTCGGCACTCACGTCGCTGTTGTGCGTGATGTTCACACTCGCGTGGAGGCTGCCAAGCTCAAACGACACATCCGTCACGTCGTCGCGACCTACGCGGCACGCAGCGCACACATCCGTAACAAACGCGTCGTGCAGCGCGTGTGGCTTCCTCTTCACCACAACATCCCAGTCGTCACCTTCGAATACCTTCTTGTGGCTTGACGTCGACTGCGGCTTCGTCTTGTCGCTGTTGTTCGCACGGGAGTCATACAGCTTCAGCTCTTCCACTAAGGCGTCCTTCTCCTTCGCAACAGCAGCCATGGCGGCATTTTCCCCTTCCAACGCCTTCAGTTGCGCCAGAACATCCAGAAGCTCAGCTTCCAGAGCAGCACTGTTGTCACCGGCAACCTCCCGTTCGCGCGCCGCAGCATCGCGAACGCCCTGCAGCTCGTCCAGGGTCGCGGCGTACAGCGGCTCCTCCGCGATCTGTTGCGGGTCCACAGCGCGCGCAGCCGCCTCCTCAGCCGGCGCGGGCACCTCGGCCGTCGGCAACGACCCATCGCCGGCGCGAGCCGCAAGCGCGTCGTTGCGCTTCGCACGGAAGGCAGCGACCTCGGCGCCAAGCCTCGCAGCCTCCTCCCGCGCATCGGCAAGCTCGTCCGCAAGCTTCTCGTTCCCGGCCTTCTGCTGCTCCAGCTCGTCGCCAAGCTTCGCAGCCTCGTCTTGCACCCTCGCAAGCTCGTCCGCAAGGCGCGACGCCTCGGCCTCCGTATCGCGCAGCTGGCCCCCGGTCTTCTGCTGTGCAGCGGTGCGGTCCGCCAGCTCCGCAGCCAGCCGCTCAGCCTCGGCCGTCTCCTTCTCCAGCTGCTCCGCGAGCTTCTCGTTCTCGGCCTTCTGCTGCTCGGCCTCCTCCTCGGCCTTCGCAAGCGCGTCCTGCTTGCCCCTGTACTCGTCCAGCGTCACGGCGTACAGCGGCTCCTCCGCAATCACGGCCGGATCCACTGGCACCGTGGCCGGGTCCTCGTCGGCACCAGCGGTGCCGCGCGGGCTCGAACCGGCACGGTGCGGCTCCACGCCGTCCGCAGCAGCAAGCTCCGGCTCACCAGCGCGAGCCTCCTTCGCACCGTGGCGCTTCTGACGGAACGCAGCGAGCTCCGCGTCCTTGTCGGCAACCTCCGCAGCCAGCCGCTCAGCCTCGGCCTTCCCCTTCGCCAGCTCTTCCTCCAAAGCCTTCAGAGCATCGGCGTGGGCGGCATCCGCGTCCTTGGAACGCTGCGCAAGCCCCTCGGACTCCTTGCGGGCCTCCTCCAAAAGCCCAACGGCCTCCTCCAGCTTATCCAGATAGCTTTCGCACTCGCCACGCTTGCCGTCAAGCGCCTCCCGCAACACCTCCGCATCCTCCTGCGCCTTGGCAGCCGCGTCGCGAGCACCCTGCAGCTCGTCCAGGGTCGCGGCGTACAGCGGCTCCTCCGCGATCTGCTGCGGGTCCACAGCGCGCGCAGCCGCCTCCTCAGCCGGCGCGGGCACCTCGGCCGTCGGCAACGACCCATCGCCGGCGCGAGCCGCAAGCGCGTCGTTGCGCTTCGCACGGAAGGCAGCGACCTCGGCGCCAAGCCTCGCAGCCTCCTCCCGCGCATCGGCAAGCTCGTCCGCAAGGCGTGCGAGCTCCTCCTCCTTCGCTGCGAGGGCTTGCTGCAGCTCGCCTATCGTCTCTTCCGCCGCATCCAATCCCTCCTTCGGCCCGTTCCGCTTCTCGTACAGTGCCCACACATTAGGGTAATGGTACTCCTCGACCATCTTCGCCACAGCTTCGGCACTCACGTCGCTGTTGTGCGTGATGTTCACACTCGCGTGGAGGCTGCCAAGCTCAAACGACACATCCGTCACGTCGTCGCGACCTACGCGGCACGCAGCGCACACATCCGTAACAAACGCGTCGTGCAGCGCGTGTGGCTTCCTCTTCACCACAACATCCCAGTCGTCACCTTCGAATACCTTCTTGTGGCTTGACGTCGACTGCGGCTTCGTCTTGTCGCTGTTGTTCGCACGGGAGTCATACAGCTTCAGCTCTTCCACTAAGGCGTCCTTCTCCTTCGCAACAGCAGCCATGGCGGCATTTTCCCCTTCCAACGCCTTCAGTTGCGCCAGAACATCCAGAAGCTCAGCTTCCAGAGCAGCACTGTTGTCACCGGCAACCTCCCGTTCGCGCGCCGCAGCATCGCGAACGCCCTGCAGCTCGTCCAGGGTCGCGGCGTACAGCGGCTCCTCCGCGATCTGCTGCGGGTCCACAGCGCGCGCAGCCGCCTCCTCAGCCGGCGCGGGCACCTCGGCCGTCGGCAACGACCCATCGCCGGCGCGAGCCGCAAGCGCGTCGTTGCGCTTTGCTCGAAATGCTGCGACTTCGTTTTTGATCGATTGTGCTGCTGTTGCGCCTTCGACGGTCCTAGCTAAGTCGTGGAGTTGTTGTTTCTGGTATTCTATTGTTTCTACGAGTTCTTTCACTTGTTGTTGGCGCTCTTCTGAAAGAGCCTTCGTTTTCGTGTACTCGTCAACAGTGATGCAATAGTTTGGTTCCTCAGCCATTAACAGTGGGTTTATTGCGGTGTTTTCTGCGCGCTCTACTGGTATGGATGCTTGATGTTTTACAAGTTCGTCGTGTTGTTCTCTTTCTGCGAGTGCGGCGTTACGCTTTTTCCTGAATATTTTCAACTCCGCTGTCTGCTGTTCATGTAGTGCTTGAAGGGCTTCATAGCATCCGCGAGACGCTTTAAGCTGTACCAACACGTCTAGCATCTCGTTCTCAATGGCGTTGAAGCTGTTGGCTGTTGCTTCGTCCTTTTCGGCAAGGGCCTCTTCGAGGTCCCTCATTTGCTCGGCGTGCTGTGCCGACTCTTCTTGGTAATGCTTTATGCGAGCAAACAGTTCTTCTGCCTTGGCTTTCTCCTGTTCGTATGCCTCATGAGCTTCGTCTGCAGCATCGCGTTGTCGAATGTATTCATCCATGGTCACAGCGTATTCTAGATTTCCTGCAGTGTCGGCTGGCGGCTGCAGATTACGACGGAAGCGTGCCTGCTCTGCTCGCTGGCGCCGCAATCGATTCTCCTCTAACTCTCTCTCTTGTTGATCGGCCAAATCCTTCAACTTGGCAATAATGTCGCGAAGGCGGGCAATTTCGTCGCTGAGTGCCTCCTGATCTTTTTGTGCTGAAGCAACCTGCTTCTTCAATTCGGCTGCGGCTTTGTCCAAAGTGTACTGCAGCGACCTGTTCTCGTTGTTGAGCTTATCTAGAAGCATCAGAAGGTCACCAATTTCACTCTCATACGCATCCTTGTCGTTGCTGAATGACATGTCCGGCATATTTTCAACAAACTCGCTGAAGTAAAGGCCCTCGTGCTTTCCCTCTGGTATACCCAACGCACGTTCAACGTCTTCGATTGCGCGATCAAGACCGGTCTTTGCACCAAGAGGATTTTGATGGAGATGCTGCAAAGAAGGGAACGTATAATTGGCAACGCGCTCATTGATGCACTTTAAAGAAACACTTAAAGGGTGGTTGACCGAAAACTCAGCGTGCAGGTTGTGATCACCAGCGTTGAGAGCAGTTACTGTGACACAGTAAAGAGGGACGCGACACGCAAACGCAATCTCATTTGTGACAACTGCTTTAGTCTCCTCTGGTTTGTGATGCAAAAGAGTTTTTCCATCTTCCCACGGAAAGTCGTACGAGTGATTAGATAAGACCAGCATCGCACCGTCGTCCCACGTCCAGCGCGAGTCGAACGCTTCTAACTCTCTAATCTTCTCTTGGAGTTCGGCCATCTCTGGAGAGTGAGCAATACCACAGTCGGTGAGTGGGGCGTTGTTGAGCTGTTTCACTTTGTTTTCAAGGCTGTAAATCTGACGCTGCATCTCCCCAAACTTGTTCACAGCCTCTTCAGCTGCTCTATTGGTTTGCATCAACTCTTTCATCAGTTGAGTCCGGTTTTGAGCAGCAAGTGTCTCAATGGAACCGCATTCTTCCGACGACAACAACACCAAAGAGGCAGAGTATTTGATAACTTCGTGAAGAACGGAACTGCGCAAGATAGTCAGTGTGTTTGGGGAGGGAGCAAAAACCATTGTTTTCGCTTCTGCACCTAATGATGTGCTGAACTTTTCAAGATCTTCCTCCAAAGCGCGGTAGTGACGACGATGCTTACCACTCTCAGCTAGGCAATCACTCAAATCCCGAGAGGTGCATTCCTTTTCAGCTTTGGATGAGCCAGCAGCCTGCTTGTCCATACGCTCGCGAATCGACAATAGGAGCTGCTGGCACTTGCGCGCCTTTTCCTTGGCAGCCGCAACTTCGGATTCAATTCTTGCAATCGTTGTCTTGTCGACTGGCGAGCTCGACCACTCCCTGACGGTGCAGATGCGATCATCGGCGTGTATGACTTGCCCAATAGACCAGCACCACTTTTTTTGAGGGTCGAGGTACTCGAAGGAGACCACAGCTCCGTCCAGGTTCTCGCCAGCCATTTTGCTTTTTGTGCGTTGAAGGCGGCCGACGGTCACTTTGAGTGTAGCGACTTACAAAGCAAAGAAAACAAAAGAGAAAGAGAAATTGACACAATGTCGATAAATCAACGATGACAGTTGTCTAAATCCTATCCGTAATTCACAAGATGAACTCGGCCTACTAAAATAAACTCATTAACCTCGTGATGTGGTTTGAAGCACTTAAATAACTTAGTGCTACAACTATTAGGCAAAATCTACTGGTACACTTAAGCACGTCAAAAGAAAAAAAAGACCAAGAACAGGAGCTCTACGTTGTGTTTCCTTGCGCTTTTGTTTGTTTCTGACAACTTGTGTTATTACTCTTGTTGTCGGCTCTAAACGTACCTTCGCCCTTTTCACTGCCTTTACTATCTTGCGCTGGAGCAAACACAAAGGTAAACCTTTTTTCGTCGCACCAGTGACGCTAACTAACGTTTATTCGACTTTGTAGCTTGCGCAAGCAGAGTATATAAACGAAGAGCACAACAACAGCAAAAGTCAAACAAGAAGGCAGAAAAACAGAGAAAAGATAACAGATGGGATAAAACAGACAGAAGACGAAGGAAAACAAAGGGAAGGGTAAGAAAAAAAAAAGAACTATGTTGAGGGTGAAGACTCACAAAAGTAGTAAATTTGAGCTTTTCAGTCAAAAATCCTAAAAAGACGAAAAGAAGAAATAAGGACTTAAAACGTCAAGGATAACTTAATGCTTGCACTGAACTTAGAGAAACTGTGCCGCAAAAGCTACTCTTTTATTTTTTTTTTAAGCAACGCAACACTTGCAACAAGAAAACTGTGTATAAACAAGCGAAGGTAGACGAGGGGGAAAGAGAAAAGGTAAACGGTGGCGTTATGAGATCCTCTGCAGATATAATAGAGGTAAGTTGAAAGTTGAGGTGTAGAGGGAAAGAAAAAAGGTGAGTCGAAAAACATTTAGAAGGTTTATGTTCTCGTTACATTTCTTTCTAGAAGCTGTTTTATAGCTCTTCTCGGTACGTAAATTGTTAGATGTCGCAACCGGCTGAAGGTACTGCGCAGTTAACACTTCAGCTATCTGCGTCGCTGCATCGTGGAAGAAAAAAAAGGAGTGAGCATTTGCTCCTGTTCAGGTACTAGTAATTACCCTGCAGAGTTTCTGGAAGTTAGCACAGCTTAAGAAAGAAAATGCTCTTACCTTCCTATCTTACGTGCTCTTTGTTGCCTTCGCTGATGTTGCTTAGAGTGGAAGACAAAGCAACGTTTTTTCGTTGGTATGCAATGATTTTTTTTTTCGGGATGGAAGGCATCAAGCCAGCATCGTAAAGACAACAATAACAACAATGAAAGTAGGTGTGACGCTTTCACAGTACAAACACTACTTTACGCACATATAAGCAATTACCTGCCCATTACCCACTCCTGTTCAGACGAATTGTGGGAAACCCCTGCAACCGGTGGTCGCAAGCTAAAAACAAAAGGAAGATTACGAACTCTTCTTTATCCGCTACCACATCAACGGATATACCTTTCGACCACAAGAAGCAAAGCACTGGAAAAAAAAGGTAAAACCCTGTTTGCCCTCTTTCCAGTGGAAACATGTGCAGGGCCCGCTGAAGCATGACAACACCGCCAAGAGCCTTGTGCGTATGTTGACACTCTGTGTATACTAACCCCAACATTACTTCGTAAACGCGTCTTCAGCAGCTCTCCTTGTACAGACTGTTTCAACAGTTTTTGCCTACGAATAAGCAAGGCAAGCACTCACGGCCGCCATGAGCATTCAAAAAAGCAGCTTCTTTTTACGAAAAAACATCACAACATTAACGAGTATATCACAAGGGCAGCTAGCCACCTTTTTTGTGCACCGTTTGCAAGTTATGCCGTAGGGGAGGAAACCGTTCTACACCTATTTCAACCAAATCGGCGCACCATCCCTTTTCATACTTAGCACTTCAAACGGGTTGATATGAGAGATGGGGATTGGCGGAAGTGCGCGCTTACCAGTAAAGCGAGCTGCTGCTGGCTTCTAAACAATTTAGCTACGTAATGAAAAGCCAGCGTTCACATTCACAACCTGGACTTGGCTCTAAAGACGTAGTTTTACAACAACGGGACCACTCTTCACGGACTTTGCCTTCGGTTTCCTTGTTGCGGAAAAATGTGCATCCCTAGGCTGGGGTGGGTTTTATGCGAAAAGTTGGTGCGCACAGTGCGGACATGGAAAAACACCTATCCGGGGTAATTCCAACAAGGTGATTTTTGTTTTTTCTTCTCGAATCCACACACTGCTACATACTAAATTGTACCAGCAACGCCTGGTTGTATTAACCTTCTTTTTACACCACTTAGTGGCGCGAATGACAAACCCGTCTACGAATCTAGTGACAGCTGTATTCACAGACAATGCGAAAAGCAAAGGTGAGAGCACGAAGGTCAAACATTTTCAACATCTGACCGATAAGGACTAAGGTGCGGTACAGCGGTACCATGGACTCTTTTTTTTTACAAAATGGACTAGCTGGTCTAACAGCAGAAGAAAGGCGCTGGGGACACAGTGCTTGTTTAATTAACGCTTAGTAAGCCAACAATAACCGTTATCGACAATGCGAAACGGACGAAAAAAAAAAGCAAATAACTTGCCGTGCCCTTGTCATGGCAAGCGCGGATCAGTGAAGAAAAAAGCGGTACGAAAAATCTTCGAATGATCTGACGCCTACTGAGTGGAGGAGTAAAAACAAATATACGTATGAAAACTAGTCATGTCTGCACTGTGCTTTCGTTAACTACAACAAGCGTAGAACACAGTGACAGAAAACTAGAGCACATTTGCGACACATTCAAATCAGTGCAGTCTTGAAAGAACGCTCATTCGATGGGGTAAGGTTTAAACGCCAGCACAGACTTTGTTCTCCCTCATTTGTCGTTCAGGTTGAGAAGGTGGTACGCTTCTCAAATCAGGTCAAGCAATTAACAAAGGGTTCTATGTACCTTCGTCCAATATGAATAGAGCAGACAGCGTAAAAGCCCGCGTACACACTTTTGTCTGCTAAGCACATTACTAGAGCAAGTAAGGTTAGATTGAACACGTTTGCAGCGCTAATGGTTAACGACACCATTATCAACGAGAGTAAACGAGAAGCGACTACTAGGGATAAAAAAGGTAAAGAGAGGAACGGGAGCGGTTGATCAACAGACACGGGTGTCTGTTTCCTCCCAGCTCGCCAACTACATTTGTTGTCACCCGGTCGCGCGTTTCCGAAGAGTCTTAATACGACCCGATCTGTCGGCAGGTAATTCAAGACTTAGGCTTGTAGTTAAGGGAGAAGAAGTAAAGGGACTAACGACCCCAACTACGCAGTGGTACAGTAGGAACCCTTGGCTGGAGTGGAAAACGAGTACAGCAATCTTCTTTTTTTTTTTCGGTGCAACGCGCTGTAGCCTAGGGAAGATGAGCTCTCACTACTTGTGCATTCCGCAGCACCGAAAATACTGTCCGTGGGTGTCCCCCAAACATAGCAAAGTGATAGAGCCCAAGAAACGACAGTATCTGTTTCAATCGTTTTTTTTTTTTCTTCTTCTACCGTTCTGTTATCAAACACCGTGTTCTTTCTCTTCTTCTTCCCCCCCCCCTCGTCAACACAGTTGCCACCTCTAAACCAAGGACAACAGCAGCGACTTTTCCAGTGCTGTGCAAATGTCTCCCTGGAAATCCGGGTCGGCCTACACAGTGGTGACTCTTAACTTTCTTTCTCTACGTGGGACCAAAAGTCATTATCGGGTTGATGGATGTTCAGATCGTGTGTTTAGAGATGACGTTGGCTGTTTAGCGGCCTGTTGCTACAAACCAGAGGGTAATCCACCCTCTTACCCAAACTTTGAATTTCTGAATTCATTTACTACTGCTATATATGTAGTGAAAGACTTCTTTTCTCTTCTCGTGGTCATGCAGTAGTGTCACAGTACTTTCCTTTGTGTTGCTTGATTGAGCCTCCACTACCTTAGTCAATCGGTTAAACCGCGACGTATGACGGTAATACCACCCAAAAGTCCGTGACCCTCATTACATGAAAGGAGACTGCCCTGAGGAGATCTTTCGAAGGATAGAGGTGCTGTTGTTATTTCATCTTGTTGTGTTATTTGAGTGCTTTGAGGGAGCTGGCAAGTAGAAATACGTTACTTTGGCTCCGTCAGCTTGCGTTCACCTCTTTACCGTCTTCTAATACAAATGGGGCTACTAAAAACCGACTAAGACCTGGTTATTCCACTATCTGGCAGGAATTCGATAAATATATATATATTTATAAGTGTAAATGTAAATATTAGTAAATAAATATAAATATAAATAAGTAAATAAATAAATAAATAAATATATATATATATATATATATATATATATATATATTATTTATTTATTTATATGCTCTTTTTTTTGTGTCTTAACAGGTTGTACTGTTGTTTAATGCTGCAGAGCGCGCGTAAGACACGTGCAATTGTCTTGTTCGGGGAGCTTTTGTTGCTGATGTGTTCAATGTCGATACGTAGACTCGTGTCCAAAGGAAAGCGAAAACGCCGAATTATTTAAGGGTGAATTTATTGAAATGGCGATACGGCAAGTTGAACGCAGTGCAACTGCACTTTGTCAGGAGGTTTCGACTCCGCTTTTTCTGTTCTACGTACTGACGTTTCTTGTGTGCAGTTATTGACTTTAGCCATTAGTTGTAATCCACAGTTTACTTGCGATAATAGTGCTTGCCTGTTTGATGTACACGCTGTATATCGCTCGTTTATTTACCTTATAACGTTTTCTGAAACACACTTCCGCTGATTTGCAGCCAACAGCTGTATCGTCTTACGTTATTATTGTTGTTACTGTTATTGTCATTGTTATTACTGTTATTTCATTATCCGTGCTCTTATTTTATTTCTTCACTAACAATCCTGAAGCCGTTTGGTGAGGTGTGAAGTGTGAACTGCGCTATTGGGCTAATGGGCGGCAGTCCGTTTTCACGGTTTTTGCTCAGTGCTTTCTAGAACTGACATGTTTGACTCAAGATAGCCATTTTTTAACAAACGAGGTTTTTCGGCTTGTTTTTTACTTGTCGTCTGACTCGTTTTGCGCTCTTGTCCTTGTACGGTTGTGTTGGTAAAAAGAAAGAAGAATGTTGTGACTACTACCTTTACTCACATGTTCGAGTTTATTGCACCGCGCTGCGGAAAGTACTTACTTATGTGTAGTGTAGATTCTAATAATCGGGCGCGCTCTTGAGACGCCGCGCAGTACAAAGTAATTTTTTTTTCGTTGTTGTTGTTATCATTTGCTTCGTGAGTAGCCGTTTATATATATGTGTGTATATTAATATCCTTGTGCATTTGATTGGTTGTTTTCCCGTCTTAATAGAGTTTTTCTGCTTTTGCCTTGTTTTTTGCTCTGATATACGGCCGTACAACAGTTTAAAATATAAGTAAGACATGAGAAATATTCTCTATTTTTGTGTGTGTGACTTTCTCTATTATGCTAAGGATTTTGGAGAGTACGATGTGTAGCCTTCTGTGGTTTTCTTTTTTGCGTCCTGGAGACCCTTTTTATGCCGATCTTCGTTTCGTGTATGTTCTTTGCTACTGCTGTTTTTCATTTCGGAAGAACGCGTTCGTATGTGCGCCAGAAAAGAGCGTCGTTTGTTTCCATTTGCCCACTTTAGGGGGGCATTATCGGCTGAGCAAGCTGCTCTGCTGTGCATCTGTCTTGACTTCAAACCGAGATTTTTTTGCGTTTTTGCCTTGACACCTTTCGTGTGGTGTGCGCGGGCGAAATTGGTGAGAACGACGCCCGCTTTTTGAAGTCGAGGAAGGTACGGGTCTCTCATAACGGCTTTAACAGTCGTCTTGTTTCATCCAGGCGCGAGCTGTGCTCATATTCAGCCTCTATCAGCTCGCGTCTTTGTTTCTTCCGAATGTACAGGTTTTGTGTCGAATATCCACTGTTCTTCGGTTTGTATGGATGAACGATGCATTCAGAAACGGAGCACTTATTTTGGCCTTTGGGTTTTCGCCGTCTAATGAAAACTTAACCTTTTTTTGACACTAGAAAGCGTTATTTTTGATTTAAGTAAAGGACCATGCGCTGAACTGACAATTAAGGCAAGAACTTTTTCCAGCAACGTTCGTCTTTTAACGCTCGATTGTGAAACGAACGTCTAGTAAGAGGGTACCATAGCACTGTCTTTCAAGCGGCTCCACGTCCACCGGAGAGTTCACTGCATGTAATGAGGCAGAACGGAAAAGAGCAGAAGTTGAAGCGTTTATGAGCGCTGTTCAAGAGATGAGGGGTTTTCTATGTCTCATTCTCATGTACGTTTCAGAAAACGAAATCATTAAATAATGCGTGAACTGTGTTTTGCGTACCGTGTGAAAAAATGCAATGTCCTGCAAACGTCAGCAACGAAAGCTTGTTATTTTACGCATCATGAGTCAGCACGCCGTTAACTGTTCGCCAAGTCTTTTTGCAGCGTGGTTCTCGGCATCCTCTCCCTCATTCTTTTTTTTTTTTTACCGCCCTCATAGAATTCTACTTTTCATTTTGTTGCCCTAGAGGTTTTTTAACTCAACTGCTCAACCTGCCTTTCTCTTCCTTTCTTCTCTGCACTGGAGAAACCCGTGGTCAAGTGGGAGTACTGTCTTTTCATCTATTTCTAGAAAAAGCGTTAGTGTATGGATTCACGCTCGACGTTCGCACACTCACTTTGAAAGCGAAAACGTTAGTTACAATTTGATCCTACGTTAAGCTTATAGCTACCCGATTTCTTCTCTTTTTCCTACTCTCGTTCCCCACAAGCTCCTCACTCTTTATTGAAAGCTGTCTTTTCAGTTGATTTTGCTGTTTCTTTCTTTTTATTGTTTTGTTTTACGTGCTCTCTTCGCCGTGTGACCGAAATTCCTCTCCGCCATGTCTCGCACGAACGACTTGGACCCTTTGAGTGCCCTCAAAAGGCAGTTGGCTGAGAAGGAGTTCAAACTCGGTGAGCTTGAAAACCGCGTCAAAGATCTGTTCAATGAGGCAAACCAGCTGGACGAAAAGCTCCGCGTTGCGAACCGGAATGCTCGTGTTCTTGAAGAAGAGAACAGTAATTTTCACCTGAAAATTAAAGCAATTGAAAGAGGTGATGACGTGTCTAAAATCGTCCCGTCGGAGAAAGAAGCTTTGCAACTCATCAAAGAGAATGAGGATTTGCGCACTGCCCTTGCGGGTACCGAGGAGCGTCTGAAAGAGGCTGCAGGACAGAGTAGGGAAAGCGACTGTGGTGCCGGCAGGCAGATTCGTTCGCTCACCAGTGAGTGTGACCGGATGCGCAGGGAGAGAGAACGCGAGTCCAAAGAACTGAAAAGCGCCCGATTTCAATGCGCGGAGCTACAGAAGACAATTGACGACGAGCACGAAACCTTCAAAGTAGCCAGAGAGCTCTGGGACCAAGAGCGCGAGCGTTATCAGCAGAAAATCGACGAGTTGCTCGAGCACAACAAAAGTGTAGCTCGCTCAGTTACTCCGCGCTCACCTAAGTCTAAAGGCGGTGGCTCCAACGATGAGCCGCTCGAACAGATTTTGCTCAAAGAAGATGTTTCACAGTTGGAACAAAAGTTGAAGGAAGTACAGGAAAGGTCGTGGAAGAAGGAAAAGGAATGGATTCGCATGGAGAACGAGTTGCGTCGGAAAATACACTCGCTCCAAACGACAGGCGGCTCAGAGGGGCGCAACGATAAAGCTCTTTTCGAATCCATGAAGGAGCAAATTAGGGCACTACAGGATGAGATTAAAACTCTGCACAGCGACAAGCTTGCGTCGCGCTCCGCTGCTTTGGAGGCCGCCACCACCACCGTTGCCGCCAACAAGGCTCCCGCCTTCGTTACTGAGCAGGCACTTCACGATGGAGTAGTAGCAAACTGGTCCGCTCGCTATGACGCTGTCTGCAAGCAAAACGAAGCGCTTCAGTATCAGCTAGACGCCGCGAAAACTACAATTCTTGCGTTGCAAAACGCTGTAGATGAAAAAACAGTCCTTTGCAAGGAGTTGGAAGTGCAGATAACCACATTCCAGAAAAAAGAGACGGACGCCATGCGCTCCACTGCTCCAGGCAGAACGGCTTCCTCGCGCTCAATGGGTGAGCAAACCGCCAGCAACCGCACAGAGGGCTCGTCGGTCGGCACTGAGGCTGCACGCACCATCTCGGAGCTAAAGCAACACATTCGCGACCTGGAAAGAGACTTAAGAAGTTTAAAGGTCGCGCAAGAGCAGAAGGAGACGGTCAGCAGGGTGCGCACAAAGGAGTATCAAAAACAGGTAGATGAGCTCCTCCGCGAAAATGCCTCCCTGCGGTGGGACAACGAATCCACATTCGGACCTGCTGAAAGCGCGCGGTCAACGGACCCGGTGGATGGTGTTATCCGTCTGACTAACGACAAGCGGGAATCAGTTGAAGAAGTGATGCGTCTGCTTGAGCTTGCTTGGGACAGCGACGAGGAGGCGAAACACCTGCTACGCCGCGCAAAGTACCAGAGTGCGTCTTTGGCGGGACAGGGCGTTGCAAAGGATGAGGAGATTCGCCGTTTGCAGAAAATTATTGATGATTTAGAGAGCCAACTGCGAGGGATGGAGAAGAGGGGCCACGAAGTTGACGAGTTGAAGGATGCAGTGAATGACACGCGCAAGCAGATCCGTGCCCTTCAGGCAGAAAATGACAAGCTGCGCAGGAAGAACGGCGATTTAGAGAGGAGCCGCGACGGTGCTGCCAGGGACCTCAGTGCGGCTGAGAAGGCCGCTAACCGCCGGATTGAGGAGCTTCAGAAAGAGATTGATGACCTCAAGCGACGATTGGGTGACGCTCGGAGGCTCTCTAGCCGAGCAGCGTCTCCGGCGGAGACTCCGCGCACGCCGCGCATCACCGCGCGCCGCCGGACACCGGAGGTGTCCGCAATGTCTCAGTTGTCCGTGCGGTCCACCGAGGAACAGCGTCGCAATGCCGTTCCGGAAGGTGCACACCTCGCCTTCACCGTTGTTGAATTGGCGGGTGTGCTGCGCAACGGACAGCCCATCACCGAGCCTGGTTACATCGTCATCAAGCTGAAGTCCATCAAGGAGAAGTACAAGACCTCTGTCAAAGAACTCTCCTCCGTCGTTCGTTTTGATGAAACGTTCGTGTTCTACCTCGCACAACCCGATCAGGATGTCATCACTGTGCATGTGTTCTACATGGCAAAGAATAACTCTCGCGAGTACCACATCGGCGACGCCTGCTTTTCGATGGCCACCCTTTACCGCGGTGTGCCTCGCCAGCGCATCGCTCCAGTAGTTCAGAATCCTGGCACAAAAGATGCTCGCCGCGCCGGGCAGATTGAAGTCAATCTCCAGACAGACGACTTTGGCAGGACCATGGAGCCCACGGAAAATGAGATGGCAGACGAGAAGGCTCGTTTCAATGAGCTTGTGAACAAGTTCGAGCACAGCGCACCTGAAAGGCTGCACGCAGCTGATGTGTACGTAGCTTCAGGTCAGTGGTAAGTAAATTAAGCTTGTCAAATTTTCCTTTTTGAATGCGCTGCTCACGGGAAGAAAAAGAGGAAGAAAAGAAGAAAGGGCTTTTAAGTTTTGCTTAGGTATTTCGGCCTTCTTTCTGTTTTTTTTTCCCCATTACCGGCATCCTTTCAGCTTTTCTCTCGCAAACCTTCTCGATATACATATATATATATATTTTTTTTTTCGTACATTTATTTATTTAACGTTCAGGGCGCTGTCAAAACCTGCAACTCGTTTAGTGGCGTTTTCCCATTTTTGCAACGCTCACTTTTTCGTGTGTGCTGGTTCTTTGTATCGTCGTTTAGATGGTGAGGTCTGTGCCTGTTGAAAAAAAAAATAGGAATCAACAGGAATGGTGTGGTGTGCATTGTTGATCGCCTATTATCATTTTTTTTTTCGGCTTTTATACCGTAAATTCTTCATCGTTTAGTTTTCATTTATTTCCATCTTTGGGTGCTATAAATGATCGTGCAGAAGTGCCTCTCATCGCTGTAAGTAAACAGCATTGCAAAAAGTGAAAAGGAGATTCTTTTCTCTCTGTGTCTGTTTCCTGTTTTCGTCATACAGAGTGTATTTGCACACTTTTTCCCCGTCGTTTTGTGTGCAGCGTGTTTTCGCTTTTTTCCTTTCTTTGTTCATAGTTCTGGCAAAGCAACTCTAACTTTGCCGCACATGTTTTCTGTGCGTTTTTTTTTTTCTGCATTCAAATGACTGCTTTGCGCCGTTATTGTTCCGAACTTTCTCTTCACGTTTTTCTTAACTTGATAACGGCAATAAAGCAACACCAGATATTTTGGACCTTTTCCAAGCGCTTTTCTGATCTCCCGATCACCACTTATTTTTCTTGTACCATCGCAATGTAATTCACCTGCTTGGGACTTTGCCAAAAAAGAAAAAAAAACAGCTAAAAAACTACGTTTGACCTCCGTCAATCTTTTGCGTAGAGGAAGTGTTAGCCTTAAAACCCTTGTTCTACTACTTTGGTCCCTTCTTCTGTCCTAGTCACCGGTTATTGTTAAGCTAGGAAGCTCAACAAACAACTCTTCGTTGAGGGAGCCGATGGGAGGGAAAAGAAAAATACTATGGGAGCTACTGATCTTTACGAAGAAAAGGCGGCGTTCTGGAGTGAGTCTGACGGGTCCCGTGTTGATCCGGAAATACAATTTTTTTTTTTAGAACCCAATTCCAACCAGGTCTGCCGCTGATCGTTCTTGAAATAGTTTCCTCTTTTTTTTAAAACTGGAAGCCCATCGTTTGTTTGAGATGTTGGCTGTTTTTGTGGCTGTCTTCGTACTCAACATCTCAGTGAGTCGATTCGGTGGACATACTGTTAGTTTTCTTTTTTTTTTTTTGAATTTCAAAGCCCTCTCAACGTGAAAAAAAAAAACGGCCAAGAAGCCGGTATTAGAGTAGCTTCCTAGAGAGGTTGGCAGGGCCTGTGTAGAGATGGTTTTACATTGTAAGTTAGACTCAAAACTGCAGATAAGCAAAATGGTGAAGGACCAGCTTCTAGCTTGCTTTGCCGTCTGTGCTCATTTTTTACTGGTGAATCAAATAGAGGGGGAGGAACAAACAAAACAGTCTTCGAATTTCTTTTGAAGTAGAGAACACCCAAGCCAAGTGCAGTTTTGCGGCGCACTAGTGACCCCACTGAAATCTCTGGAGCGTCAAAAAGCTGGTGCTTTGAAATAGCCTTAATGTTGCTGCTGCTTTTCCTCTGCACCACTGTTCCTGCGCATCGCGTCACAGAAATGGGGTTGCTGTTAAGCAACACGTGGATTTCTTTTCTTCTGCCTTCACATACACATGCCTACCTTTTCCCTATTTATTAGAGAACTCCAGCTCAGTGTGCGGGTGTCACCAATAGCTGACAAACCTGAGCGAGTACGCAGTGATGTTGGTGAGAAAAAACAGCTAAAAACGTAAACAGCAACACCAGAAACAAAAGTCGAAAAAGTAAAGGCACTATTGCACACTGTCCAAATGAATCAACTCGCCGACAAGGTTGTGGCTTATCGTCTGGCCGATGATGAAAGCGAGGAGGTGTATGGCCTATGCATACGACGCGAGGGCGACACACTTCGCGTGATGGTGCTACAGAAGGAGGATAATTGTGACACCCCTCTAAGGTCTGTGCTGCGAAAGCTCTCCGACGAGGACAGCATCGTGAAATCGCTGGAGGACCGCTTTACCTCCCTTCAAACAAAGTTAGCAAAGGAGCGTAGTTCCGGTGGACAGTCAAAAAGTTACCGGCTCCAGGAGACGATGTTGCAATGGGCAATGCACCGGGTAGAAGGGATAGATGTCGGGGAGTGGCGCCGGTTCGCACAAGAACGCCACCCGTCGGCCGTCGTCAAGGCCGTGGGCTGCGCCGCTGCGTCCATAGCAATGGACGCGAAGGTTGTGTCCTCTGCCTGGGCTGACGCGCGGAGGTTTTTAAGTAAAGAGAAGGAACTGGTGGCGGACTTGCGGAAAGCCGGAGAGCAGCGCATGAATCAGACGCTCTACAATTCGCTGGAGGAAAGCTACATCTCCGATCCCTCGCTGTCCTATGCGCTCGTGGCGCAGGAATCACCGTCGCTGAGTGTCCTGCACAAGTGGATCACCGCACTCGTGGACTACCAACGGGCGCGCTACATGGAGGACGGCGAGGCTGAGCTGCAGCAGCAGCTCACAGGGTGTCAAAACAGCTTACTCTTGGCGAGGGAGCGTCGTGAGTCGTTAATGCGGCAGGCTGCGCTGATTAACAAAGGTAACTGCTATATCCGGACGCAAACCGTACGAAGTGTTCCGATGGAGTGCGTCCTGTCCCTCATGTCCGCGGAAAAGGTGACGACACGACAGTACCTGCTGAAAGAGGCAGCGCCGTTGGAGCTGCTGGATAAAATGAGGAGTCCCCCATCCACGACCGCCAGAAGCGCATGCGGCAATCGCCAGGAGAACAGTTTCTATCGCAACGGCTTTCTCTCCGCGCGCACCCTTGACACGCCTTGTAACAGCGGCAACCGGACCGTTGCCGGGGTAGAAGTTCCCCCAATCCACATTCCAAAGGTGGAGTCGGTGCGGGCTGGGACGTGGGTGGGCAGCCGCTTTGTGCTCAACCAGCCTCTCTCTATGAGGGAGGCGTGGCCCAGCGCTCCGGTCAGCAACGGCGACGGCAGCGGTAATGACAAACGCAACACGGCAATGGTCATTCCTAAAGTGAGTCCGCGTCACGCCCTTACGTACACCGCAACAGAGGCCACCGAGTCCGGTCTTCAGACACCGCGCTCCGCAGTGAACGTCACCGCTCATGTCGGGGTTGCCGGGGCGGCCGCGGCCTCGCCGTCGTCTTCCTCCACCGCGCCGTCGCCCCTCACACCGCCGATGTTGGTCGAGGCGAAGCAGCGAAGCGAGACTGCTAGCCAAGGGTGTGTGCTGTCGGCGCGCCACGGGGCTGCTGAGCCGATGCAGGTGCTGACAGACGTGAAGAACAACTTTCAGAACGTGCAGGCTGTCTTGCTCGCCTGCTTAGGCGACTACCAGCAGCTGGAGGACAAGTACGCCAGCACCGTCGAACACAGCAAGCGGCTGCTGCAGACGCTAGAGAGTCGCGATCAAGTCATCGCGCGGCTTCAGCAGGAGCTCGCTGCAGCCACCGCCCCCGTCGCCGCCGCACACCCGGTAACTCAGAGTGCACCAACGCCGCCGCGCGACCCGTGCGTGGGCACTATCGTGAGGCACTGCAACCTGGACGACATGTACGTCAGCGGCTCGGTGACACCGTACACAACGGACGCAGAAGACTGGACGGAGGGGGAGGCGTTCGAAGAGCGATTTGAGCAGTTGCTTTACGACACGCTGGAGTTCCTCCAAGGCGCTGAATCCAAACCCAAAGTCTACGTAAGCGAAGTAAAGTGAGAATAGAAGGAAATAAAATACGGTGGGATTATTTAGAAAAAAAAAGAAACTCTGCTCTACACCATCTTTTGTATATATATGTTTATATATGAATATGCTGAGTTTTTTGAGATTTGATTGTTATGCTGGATTCTGCGAAACGGTGAGGTAAAGGCTGAGTTGCATCTGGCTCATTATCCTTTTTCTCCATCCTGCTACGTAGTGAGACGGAACGCTCCATTTGCGACGCAAAAAGGTTTAGCGGTTACGGAGTTTCTGCCTTGCACCGCAACATCGAAAGCGGCGATTGGAAGCAAATTGGCCGCATGAATGCCAGTTCTTTTATCGCTTCTAAAACTGCCTGGGTGGTCAGTCTCGCTCCCTTATTTGCGTTTTTTTTATATATCTTTTCTGTGGTGTGTGTCTTGCGAATGTATCTCTACGTGCTTCTCTGTCGTCAGTCTCTCAGCCCCTTTTGTTGAGCACTCCGCACAACCATAGTTTGGTTTCCCTCGTTATCGCTTACATGATCAGTCAGCCTGTGCTTCGGAGACTTGAGCGACGAGGAAGCCACTACCATTGTTCTCTTTGATTGTCTACCGTAACTTTCCAACTGAATGAGTTTCGTGTATTACTACTACAGCGGTCTCTTGTTTGACCTTTTCCCCTTTTTTTTATTTCCCCTTGTGCACGCAGGTACGCGCGTAGTGTTTTCTTTTCTGACCAAGAACAACCCCCCTTTTTTTTAGGCAAGGTGTTGAGTTGAGTTGGGAACTTCTCCACCATTGAGTTGTGTTTGCAACTACCTTGCCTACTTGTTTTGGCTTGCGTTTTGTCTGTCTTTTGCTGGACTCCATCCCACGCCTGTTAATAGTCTTACCAACAAGTTGGTTTATCCGAGTCTCAGAAAGCAGATCAGCAGTTTTGGACGTGCAAAGTAGTCCTGGGGAGCGGTCCGCGTAGAAGTGTTGAGAATATGAGGGAAACTACATTGGCTTAATTAGAACCAATCAAGTCAAGGAAGACACACTGAAACACATCCTACCCGCAAGAAATGCAATCCTGTATTGAAAAGCTGCTCTTTTTACTCGCTGAGCCCTTTCAACCAACTCCAATTTTCCTTGTTTTTTCTACTGTTTTCTGTGTGTCTATCGGCAGAATTACAAGTGCTGACCAGTTCACCTTTAACATTCGTTTTTAATCGCTCTGAAATGAGAAGTAGCAGAGGCTTCGACTTTCCCTCCTCGATGGAGAAAAACGTCAACACAAGAACAACGAATCTTCAACCCAATTTGTATGGTTGACATATCTTGGACTTTCTGCAGTTGTGAAACGCAGATTCTACCGTGAATTAACCACAATAAAAAACGGCAATTGCGTGTGGTCGACAGCACCCGTGGCAGTTGCACTGGGATTTCAGCTTTGCGAAAAAGAACAAAGAAAAGAAGAAGAGCGACGTTCTTTCCCATCCCGCTCTCTAAACACTTTATGCTCCTTTGGTTTTCTGCTTTCTTTTGTGTGCTTACCCCCTTCTCCCCATACAAACGTACACACACACACACGCACACATACACAAACGTAAACTGGTTTCGTGATAGAATCAACAGCGTACCACAACACGGTGCCATTTTCTATTCAACATCTCCAGCCGGAGCACAAGCATATAATTGCGTTGTACACTAGATCCTCTCTTTTTCTTTCATCCTTACGTTGTAGTTTAGCAGCTTTACATGTTAACGCTGCCCAGTTTTTCTTTTAGATTCACATTTTCGACTACCGGCTTTCTAAAAGTGTCTTGAACACTTCTTAATTGACCCCAAGGCAGGCACGCACGCTTCAAAGCGCGCACAACAGCGAGTAAGCAAGCCGGTATATCTACGTGGCTCCCCAGGTCACAACTTCAGTTTTGGAAAGCAGAGCGGCCAGCAGTATAGCGCTCTTCTTCTTTTTTGACTCTTCGAAAGAAGGTGCTTTCTTTCAGCTGCGCGTCTGCACAATAACTTGAAAATCTGCCTTTTTTGTGTTCAAAGAACATTTCTGGGTAAAAAGAACCTTTAACGTCTTTTATTCTGGCGCGTTTGTGCGTACGCAATCACGTTTCTGACGGGCTTTCCAAAGTACCAAGTTACCCGGCAATTTTTGTTTTTAGGTTTATAAAATCAAAGTTAAATGTTGCTGCTTTTGGTATTTTCACATTAGACTACTGCAGGGTCTTTTTTCTTTCATGATTTGTTCATCCCTCTACGCTTGTTAGTCTTTTTGTTATTTTACCCGCGTTACATCCCTAGGTCTTAGTTTCATCTGTTTATATAGTGATTGAAAAACTGTATAATTCCAGCAACGAGTCAGTTTCCTTTTTTTGTTTGTGGAATCTCTTTTTATCTTCCTCTCACCTGTACCCTTTCATATAATTGTATTCTCTTACAGCTTCAAGTGTTTCTTTTTTTTTTCTGTGTGTGTTCCCACCTCTGTGTTGCGTACTTTTTTCCCGTGGTTTCACCACTATATTTCCTTCTCCACTTTGCACAGTCTTTTCCGGCGTTTGATGTATTTTACAAGACGCATTATCTCCTTCTTGTTAAGCAAAAAAAAGTGGTTATTTACTTGTACATTCACCGGAGAGGTATTGATTCATTCCTGACCCTTCTCTACTGATTTTTTTTTTTTCAGTCCTTTTAACTATTTTTGGCTCAGTCAGCTTTTGCTTTCTGGTGCCTGTCACCCCAAAGAAAAGCTAACTATCAGGCTGCACTTTGTTTTGCTTTCGTAGTAAGGTCATTGAACTACAAACGTCTGGTAACACTGGCTTTGCTTTTCGTCATTTCCTCTGGGACAAAGGCCTAGTGAAATGGAGTCTATCTCATTTACTCATCAGATACCTCGTGAGCCATCACTGGCGAACACACGCGAGAATGCACATTCTGTCCCGCGTGGCCACTGCAGCGACAACATCATCGCAGACGTCATAGAAGTCACCTCGGAGCCTGCAGTGCATCGTGATGCCTCTGCATTTGCGCAGCTACGTAGCGAGATGGTGCCCGGCCTTCTGCTTTCCACTCAGCCACAAAGCACACCAATTTCTGAAGCAGACAAAAAAAACGGCGTGGTGGCTGGGTTGAGTCGAGGTACTCCGCGGCCGCCCCCGCACAAGTCGCGGCCAATCTCTTCAAGCTCCAGCACCGAGCAGGCGGTCGCGATGACGTCGCAGATGGATCGTGCGGTACAGGCACGCAGTGCTGCGCGCGCACGTGGCAGCACCGTGCACAAAGAGGAGACACTCACTCAGATTGCGTTGTCCGCCGTCCTGCGCCAGTCAGATGATGCCTGCGCAGAGGCTGATGACTTCAGCGGCCTCCCGACAAAGCGGATGTCCTGTTGCTCAGCAGAGGAGGTGACAGCCTGTTTGTCTCTTTCCGCTGCCACTGCAACGGTGCAGAATGGTATGCCGTCGTGAAGGCGCACACTGAGGATGTGCACTACCTGTCTGCCCTTGACATCATAGCTGAGTGCAGCATTTCGTCACGTGAGCTTACCGGATTGACACTCATAGTATCCGAAAAAGACGGCGTCGACCTTTTCTTCCAGCTCGCCACATGGAATGACGCACCGCACGAGGCGGCGCTGCGGGAGAAGGTGGAGGGGTGTGAGTTCCCGCGCCTGCAGGCGCTGTACCACACGTTTTTGTCGAATAAAACGACCTTAAACGTGTCGGAGTCGTCGTCAGAGGAAGACAAACGCGAAGACGGCACACGTTATGTCGAGCTGCAGTCCGTGGAGAAGAAATGCAGCAAGGTATTGGAAGAAAAGCCAACAGTTTTTGCTGGTAGCAGCACCGGAGAGGATATACAGCAACTCCTCTGTGAACTTGAGGCCACACTAGAGGATATGCGCTTCATTCAGCACCAAAAGGAACAGGAAATCGAGCACTTGACACGTCAGCTTCAGGAGGAGCGTCGCAGTAGTGCTCGACAAGCGGCTGACCTCCAGTCTCAGCTGACAACAATGCGGCGTGACCACGCCTGCCTAGACAACGAGTTGGAGAGCATATCCGTTGCTCTCCTTGATACACAGGAGTCCTGCATACTACTGCAGCAGCGCGTAGCAGACAGCGAGGAGCGTCAGCGACGCGAACTGTATGACGCACAAGAGCGTTACAACGAACTTCAAATTCAATCAAGTCGTACTATTGCAGACCTTAACAATCAAATTGCTGCCCTTCGCGAAACCATGAATAACATGCAGGATGAATCGCACAACAAGAAGGCGAGATTTGACGTAAGGGCGGAAGAAAACACGGTTTGTGTAGCGGCGCCTGGGGGGCAGATGACCGCTGCGCTGAGCGATGTTCTCAAAGGTCTTCAGCACCAGGACCACCACGCACGAAACAACAACAAAAGGATCGAATCCGAGCGAATTGAGGAAAGCATGAGAAAAGTCGATATGAGGTGTGCACAGAACGATTCCACCAACACAGACAACACAATGCAAACCACCGAGAGCACCACTACAACGCAGAGTAACTGCGACAGAGCAACAGCAAATTATTTACGTACAACTAAAACACTGCGAAACAGCAACGGGGAAAGAACGACAACTGCCTTCCTCGACATAGGAAAGCACACCAAACTTCTGCAAAACGAAAGCGACCAAGAACCATGCACGTTCTCCGAGAGAACGAAAGCGACACACCATACAAATAAGGGTAACAAAAACATTACCGCAACAACGGAAGAGACGACCCCCACAATGCAATCAGAACTAGAGCAAAACAGCGTAACTAAAAACAAAGAAAAAGAAGAGCTTCGAGAGGCACTGGAGGCCGCCCGGCGCCGCTGCGCCGAGCTGGACGCTGCGCTGGAGGCCGAGCGCGTGCGTGCGGCGGCGGCGCTTGCGGAGAAGGACGCCGTCGTGAACTGCACGCGCGGCATCGTCGACGCCGTGCGCCGCGAGTACGCCTCCGAAGCTGCGAAGGCTGCCGACCCGGCGGAACTGGAGGCCGCCCGGCGCCGCTGCGCCGAGCTGGACGCTGCGCTGGAGGCCGAGCGCGTGCGTGCGGCGGCGGCGCTTGCGGAGAAGGACGCCGTCGTGAACTGCACGCGCGGCATCGTCGACGCCGTGCGCCGCGAGTACGCCTCCGAAGCTGCGAAGGCTGCCGACCCGGCGGAACTGGAGGCCGCCCGGCGCCGCTGCGCCGAGCTGGACGCTGCGCTGGAGGCCGAGCGCGTGCGTGCGGCGGCGGCGCTTGCGGAGAAGGACGCCGTCGTGAACTGCACGCGCGGCATCGTCGACGCCGTGCGCCGCGAGTACGCCTCCGAAGCTGCGAAGGCTGCCGACCCGGCGGAACTGGAGGCCGCCCGGCGCCGCTGCGCCGAGCTGGACGCTGCGCTGGAGGCCGAGCGCGTGCGTGCGGCGGCGGCGCTTGCGGAGAAGGACGCCGTCGTGAACTGCACGCGCGGCATCGTCGACGCCGTGCGCCGCGAGTACGCCTCCGAAGCTGCGAAGGCTGCCGACCCGGCGGAACTGGAGGCCGCCCGGCGCCGCTGCGCCGAGCTGGACGCTGCGCTGGAGGCCGAGCGCGTGCGTGCGGCGGCGGCGCTTGCGGAGAAGGACGCCGTCGTGAACTGCACGCGCGGCATCGTCGACGCCGTGCGCCGCGAGTACGCCTCCGAAGCTGCGAAGGCTGCCGACCCGGCGGAACTGGAGGCCGCCCGGCGCCGCTGCGCCGAGCTGGACGCTGCGCTGGAGGCCGAGCGCGTGCGTGCGGCGGCGGCGCTTGCGGAGAAGGACGCCGTCGTGAACTGCACGCGCGGCATCGTCGACGCCGTGCGCCGCGAGTACGCCTCCGAAGCTGCGAAGGCTGCCGACCCGGCGGAACTGGAGGCCGCCCGGCGCCGCTGCGCCGAGCTGGACGCTGCGCTGGAGGCCGAGCGCGTGCGTGCGGCGGCGGCGCTTGCGGAGAAGGACGCCGTCGTGAACTGCACGCGCGGCATCGTCGACGCCGTGCGCCGCGAGTACGCCTCCGAAGCTGCGAAGGCTGCCGACCCGGCGGAACTGGAGGCCGCCCGGCGCCGCTGCGCCGAGCTGGACGCTGCGCTGGAGGCCGAGCGCGTGCGTGCGGCGGCGGCGCTTGCGGAGAAGGACGCCGTCGTGAACTGCACGCGCGGCATCGTCGACGCCGTGCGCCGCGAGTACGCCTCCGAAGCTGCGAAGGCTGCCGACCCGGCGGAACTGGAGGCCGCCCGGCGCCGCTGCGCCGAGCTGGACGCTGCGCTGGAGGCCGAGCGCGTGCGTGCGGCGGCGGCGCTTGCGGAGAAGGACGCCGTCGTGAACTGCACGCGCGGCATCGTCGACGCCGTGCGCCGCGAGTACGCCTCCGAAGCTGCGAAGGCTGCCGACCCGGCGGAACTGGAGGCCGCCCGGCACCGCTGCGCCGAGCTGGACGCTGCGCTGGAGGCCGAGCGCGTGCGTGCGGCGGCGGCGCTTGCGGAGAAGGACGCCGTCGTGAACTGCACGCGCGGCATCGTCGACGCCGTGCGCCGCGAGTACGCCTCCGAAGCTGCGAAGGCTGCCGACCCGGCGGAACTGGAGGCCGCCCGGCGCCGCTGCGCCGAGCTGGACGCTGCGCTGGAGGCCGAGCGCGTGCGTGCGGCGGCGGCGCTTGCGGAGAAGGACGCCGTCGTGAACTGCACGCGCGGCATCGTTGACGCCGTGCGCCGCGAGTACGCCTCCGAAGCTGCGAAGGCTGCCGACCCGGCGGAACTGGAGGCCGCCCGGCGCCGCTGCGCCGAGCTGGACGCTGCGCTGGAGGCCGAGCGCGTGCGTGCGGCGGCGGCGCTTGCGGAGAAGGACGCCGTCGTGAACTGCACGCGCGGCATCGTCGACGCCGTGCGCCGCGAGTACGCCTCCGAAGCTGCGAAGGCTGCCGACCCGGCGGAACTGGAGGCCGCCCGGCACCGCTGCGCCGAGCTGGACGCTGCGCTGGAGGCCGAGCGCGTGCGTGCGGCGGCGGCGCTTGCGGAGAAGGACGCCGTCGTGAACTGCACGCGCGGCATCGTCGACGCCGTGCGCCGCGAGTACGCCTCCGAAGCTGCGAAGGCTGCCGACCCGGCGGAACTGGAGGCCGCCCGGCACCGCTGCGCCGAGCTGGACGCTGCGCTGGAGGCCGAGCGCGTGCGTGCGGCGGCGGCGCTTGCGGAGAAGGACGCCGTCGTGAACTGCACGCGCGGCATCGTCGACGCCGTGCGCCGCGAGTACGCCTCCGAAGCTGCGAAGGCTGCCGACCCGGCGGAACTGGAGGCCGCCCGGCGCCGCTGCGCCGAGCTGGACGCTGCGCTGGAGGCCGAGCGCGTGCGTGCGGCGGCGGCGCTTGCGGAGAAGGACGCCGTCGTGAACTGCACGCGCGGCATCGTCGACGCCGTGCGCCGCGAGTACGCCTCCGAAGCTGCGAAGGCTGCCGACCCGGCGGAACTGGAGGCCGCCCGGCACCGCTGCGCCGAGCTGGACGCTGCGCTGGAGGCCGAGCGCGTGCGTGCGGCGGCGGCGCTTGCGGAGAAGGACGCCGTCGTGAACTGCACGCGCGGCATCGTCGACGCCGTGCGCCGCGAGTACGCCTCCGAAGCTGCGAAGGCTGCCGACCCGGCGGAACTGGAGGCCGCCCGGCACCGCTGCGCCGAGCTGGACGCTGCGCTGGAGGCCGAGCGCGTGCGTGCGGCGGCGGCGCTTGCGGAGAAGGACGCCGTCGTGAACTGCACGCGCGGCATCGTTGACGCCGTGCGCCGCGAGTACGCCTCCGAAGCTGCGAAGGCTGCCGACCCGGCGGAACTGGAGGCCGCCCGGCACCGCTGCGCCGAGCTGGACGCTGCGCTGGAGGCCGAGCGCGTGCGTGCGGCGGCGGCGCTTGCGGAGAAGGACGCCGTCGTGAACTGCACGCGCGGCATCGTCGACGCCGTGCGCCGCGAGTACGCCTCCGAAGCTGCGAAGGCTGCCGACCCGGCGGAACTGGAGGCCGCCCGGCGCCGCTGCGCCGAGCTGGACGCTGCGCTGGAGGCCGAGCGCGTGCGTGCGGCGGCGGCGCTTGCGGAGAAGGACGCCGTCGTGAACTGCACGCGCGGCATCGTCGACGCCGTGCGCCGCGAGTACGCCTCCGAAGCTGCGAAGGCTGCCGACCCGGCGGAACTGGAGGCCGCCCGGCGCCGCTGCGCCGAGCTGGACGCTGCGCTGGAGGCCGAGCGCGTGCGTGCGGCGGCGGCGCTTGCGGAGAAGGACGCCGTCGTGAACTGCACGCGCGGCATCGTCGACGCCGTGCGCCGCGAGTACGCCTCCGAAGCTGCGAAGGCTGCCGACCCGGCGGAACTGGAGGCCGCCCGGCGCCGCTGCGCCGAGCTGGACGCTGCGCTGGAGGCCGAGCGCGTGCGTGCGGCGGCGGCGCTTGCGGAGAAGGACGCCGTCGTGAACTGCACGCGCGGCATCGTCGACGCCGTGCGCCGCGAGTACGCCTCCGAAGCTGCGAAGGCTGCCGACCCGGCGGAACTGGAGGCCGCCCGGCGCCGCTGCGCCGAGCTGGACGCTGCGCTGGAGGCCGAGCGCGTGCGTGCGGCGGCGGCGCTTGCGGAGAAGGACGCCGTCGTGAACTGCACGCGCGGCATCGTCGACGCCGTGCGCCGCGAGTACGCCTCCGAAGCTGCGAAGGCTGCCGACCCGGCGGAACTGGAGGCCGCCCGGCGCCGCTGCGCCGAGCTGGACGCTGCGCTGGAGGCCGAGCGCGTGCGTGCGGCGGCGGCGCTTGCGGAGAAGGACGCCGTCGTGAACTGCACGCGCGGCATCGTCGACGCCGTGCGCCGCGAGTACGCCTCCGAAGCTGCGAAGGCTGCCGACCCGGCGGAACTGGAGGCCGCCCGGCACCGCTGCGCCGAGCTGGACGCTGCGCTGGAGGCCGAGCGCGTGCGTGCGGCGGCGGCGCTTGCGGAGAAGGACGCCGTCGTGAACTGCACGCGCGGCATCGTGACGCCGTGCGCCGCGAGTACGCCTCCGAAGCTGCGAAGGCTGCCGACCCGGCGGAACTGGAGGCCGCCCGGCGCCGCTGCGCCGAGCTGGACGCTGCGCTGGAGGCCGAGCGCGTGCGTGCGGCGGCGGCGCTTGCGGAGAAGGACGCCGTCGTGAACTGCACGCGCGGCATCGTTGACGCCGTGCGCCGCGAGTACGCCTCCGAAGCTGCGAAGGCTGCCGACCCGGCGGAACTGGAGGCCGCCCGGCGCCGCTGCGCCGAGCTGGACGCTGCGCTGGAGGCCGAGCGCGTGCGTGCGGCGGCGGCGCTTGCGGAGAAGGACGCCGTCGTGAACTGCACGCGCGGCATCGTTGACGCCGTGCGCCGCGAGTACGCCTCCGAAGCTGCGAAGGCTGCCGACCCGGCGGAACTGGAGGCCGCCCGGCACCGCTGCGCCGAGCTGGACGCTGCGCTGGAGGCCGAGCGCGTGCGTGCGGCGGCGGCGCTTGCGGAGAAGGACGCCGTCGTGAACTGCACGCGCGGCATCGTCGACGCCGTGCGCCGCGAGTACGCCTCCGAAGCTGCGAAGGCTGCCGACCCGGCGGAACTGGAGGCCGCCCGGCACCGCTGCGCCGAGCTGGACGCTGCGCTGGAGGCCGAGCGCGTGCGTGCGGCGGCGGCGCTTGCGGAGAAGGACGCCGTCGTGAACTGCACGCGCGGCATCGTCGACGCCGTGCGCCGCGAGTACGCCTCCGAAGCTGCGAAGGCTGCCGACCCGGCGGAACTGGAGGCCGCCCGGCGCCGCTGCGCCGAGCTGGACGCTGCGCTGGAGGCCGAGCGCGTGCGTGCGGCGGCGGCGCTTGCGGAGAAGGACGCCGTCGTGAACTGCACGCGCGGCATCGTTGACGCCGTGCGCCGCGAGTACGCCTCCGAAGCTGCGAAGGCTGCCGACCCGGCGGAACTGGAGGCCGCCCGGCACCGCTGCGCCGAGCTGGACGCTGCGCTGGAGGCCGAGCGCGTGCGTGCGGCGGCGGCGCTTGCGGAGAAGGACGCCGTCGTGAACTGCACGCGCGGCATCGTCGACGCCGTGCGCCGCGAGTACGCCTCCGAAGCTGCGAAGGCTGCCGACCCGGCGGAACTGGAGGCCGCCCGGCGCCGCTGCGCCGAGCTGGACGCTGCGCTGGAGGCCGAGCGCGTGCGTGCGGCGGCGGCGCTTGCGGAGAAGGACGCCGTCGTGAACTGCACGCGCGGCATCGTCGACGCCGTGCGCCGCGAGTACGCCTCCGAAGCTGCGAAGGCTGCCGACCCGGCGGAACTGGAGGCCGCCCGGCACCGCTGCGCCGAGCTGGACGCTGCGCTGGAGGCCGAGCGCGTGCGTGCGGCGGCGGCGCTTGCGGAGAAGGACGCCGTCGTGAACTGCACGCGCGGCATCGTCGACGCCGTGCGCCGCGAGTACGCCTCCGAAGCTGCGAAGGCTGCCGACCCGGCGGAACTGGAGGCCGCCCGGCGCCGCTGCGCCGAGCTGGACGCTGCGCTGGAGGCCGAGCGCGTGCGTGCGGCGGCGGCGCTTGCGGAGAAGGACGCCGTCGTGAACTGCACGCGCGGCATCGTCGACGCCGTGCGCCGCGAGTACGCCTCCGAAGCTGCGAAGGCTGCCGACCCGGCGGAACTGGAGGCCGCCCGGCACCGCTGCGCCGAGCTGGACGCTGCGCTGGAGGCCGAGCGCGTGCGTGCGGCGGCGGCGCTTGCGGAGAAGGACGCCGTCGTGAACTGCACGCGCGGCATCGTCGACGCCGTGCGCCGCGAGTACGCCTCCGAAGCTGCGAAGGCTGCCGACCCGGCGGAACTGGAGGCCGCCCGGCACCGCTGCGCCGAGCTGGACGCTGCGCTGGAGGCCGAGCGCGTGCGTGCGGCGGCGGCGCTTGCGGAGAAGGACGCCGTCGTGAACTGCACGCGCGGCATCGTTGACGCCGTGCGCCGCGAGTACGCCTCCGAAGCTGCGAAGGCTGCCGACCCGGCGGAACTGGAGGCCGCCCGGCGCCGCTGCGCCGAGCTGGACGCTGCGCTGGAGGCCGAGCGCGTGCGTGCGGCGGCGGCGCTTGCGGAGAAGGACGCCGTCGTGAACTGCACGCGCGGCATCGTCGACGCCGTGCGCCGCGAGTACGCCTCCGAAGCTGCGAAGGCTGCCGACCCGGCGGAACTGGAGGCCGCCCGGCACCGCTGCGCCGAGCTGGACGCTGCGCTGGAGGCCGAGCGCGTGCGTGCGGCGGCGGCGCTTGCGGAGAAGGACGCCGTCGTGAACTGCACGCGCGGCATCGTTGACGCCGTGCGCCGCGAGTACGCCTCCGAAGCTGCGAAGGCTGCCGACCCGGCGGAACTGGAGGCCGCCCGGCGCCGCTGCGCCGAGCTGGACGCTGCGCTGGAGGCCGAGCGCGTGCGTGCGGCGGCGGCGCTTGCGGAGAAGGACGCCGCGTGCGGGGGCGTTGTCGCGGTGGCCGGCTGGGGACTGGGGTGTGTCCGACGGGGGTGTAGTTTTGTTGTTTTTTCTATGTTGCCGTTGGGTTGTGCTGTCGTTTCGTTTTTGTTGTGTTGTGGTTTTTGTTCTCCTCTTTATGTGTCCGCGTACGTTTTTTCTTTTGTTTGTTTGGGGTCCTTGTGTTGTGTCGGCGGCGTGCCTCTCTCAGGGATGTTGTTGTCGTTGTGTGGTTGCTGTGGTGGGGGGTTGCGTTTTGTGGGTTGTCGGTTGGTTTGTTTTAGTGGGTTGTCGGAGCGGCTCTTGACTTCTAATGGTGCGAGCGTAGTGTCGGTCAGTGCTGCGACGTGTAGCTGCTGCTCTCCTAGGTTGTGGTGTGCTGGTGCTGTGGTTGACGTTGCTGTGCTTAACCTGGGGTTAGGGGAGGAGCTTGTAGCTCTGATGGAGGTGCGGCGGGTGTGCGGGCTGTTGTCTTCTTTGGGTGCTCCTACTTCTTGTGGACTTAATGGCGACGGGCAGTGCCTCTGGAAGTCGGTGGTGGAGGCTCTCTTCAAGGAATTAGAGTCGGTGAAGGGGAGTCTAAAGACTGTTCAGGCGGTGAACAAGGTGCTGCGTGATAGGCTACGCGGTGAGTTGTGTCGCTCTTTCTAAGCGCTGAGTTTTTTTGTCGTCATTTTCGTTGGGGTGTCGGTGTGTGTTTGTGCTGTAAAAAAGAAAAATCCTCTGTGTGTTTGCGGCTGTGTACGGATTGTTTTGAGGGTGCTACGTCTCTCTGTACGGTTTCCCATAGTTGTAAATTGACAGCATGCCAAACAGGCCGAAAGGGTGGGGCGGAGGACTTGCAAGGCGAACTTGGGATTGCGCAATGCGTTAAAGTTGCCGTTACAGATACACGTGTGTGTGTAAAATTGTACTGGTACTGCGACAAGAGAAGAAGCAGGCGTGACGCTCTTCTTTCCTGGAGTCGTTTTCGGGCCGTTGTCTGTCGAACATTGAGTTATGGTGTTCAGTTTGTTCAGGCAGTACAGCTGTGGAGAGTCTGTGTTTCGAGTAGGGCTTCACCATTAACACGCTTGTCCCTCCTCAATTATACTCCAACGTCTTGTTGTCCCCTCCTCTGTTGCTTTTCTCTCTATCACACACACCCTAACGCTTCACATTCTCTTTTGGGTCATCATTTAAACAAAAAAACCTCTTTGTCGTAAAAAAAAAGGTGATGATAAATCAAACAAGCAGACGAAATACACCAAAGTAGTCTTCCTCTTTTCTAACTTCTCGACCCGCCTGAGTGAATCAGTTCTCTCTGGTCGTTTACGCCCTGTCATAGTGTAGAGGTTCTTTTCACTGTTGTTTTCACGCCTTCGAAAGCGGTGGAATTTTTTTTCTTGGGTTTGCACGCTAAACTCCGTGCAATCAAAGTTGATTTGTGTGGCGGAAGCAAAAGGGGAAAACGATAAAAACTAACCAGTAGGCATCACTTTCAAACGAACTCAAAAACTAAACAAGAGTACCGAAATACTGGTAAGCGTCATGACCACCTTTCAGCGTTCCTGGGTTAGCGTGTTAGGCGGCAGCGAGGTGGCGTACGACGTGCCCACCAAGTTTGTCACCGAGTTTCCCGTCTTGCCGACTACGAGCGACTGCAACGCTGAGGCTGCCCTGCCGACGGTTGCCAGCATTACGACGCGTCTGACAAAGAAGTTCGAGGGTGATGGCTGGAAGGACCTCGTCGCTGCGGTGCCGTCGGTGCTGCGGCAGACGTTCGTCTGCGAGGCGAGCATCGCGCTGGACGTTCCGCAAGATGCGATTAACGACGTGCAATTCCGCCTCGGCAGCCTCTACGTCACCTTTCACGTCACGCACGACGACGACATCAGTCAGGAGGAGATGGACCGTCGTATTGAGGAGTACCCGTTCCGCGAGATGTGGCGGCTATACAATCAGCGCGACGGCGCTCCGGACGGCCTCGACGCGGCGCTGCAGCGGCTGAAAGACATGGAGGTGGAGCTGGCGGAGAAGGGGCACGAGCTGGAGAAAGAGCGAGCCGCACGCGAGGCGAGCACCAAAGGGCTGGAGAAGCAGCTGCAAGCGCTGAGGGACGAGGTTGAGGGTCCGATTGCGCAGCGCGAGCAGGAGCTGCTGACTCAGCTGGCGAAAGAGCAGGCAGGTTGCAAGAAAGCGGAGGGTCAGGCAAAGGCGGCTGAGGAACAGAATAAGAAGCTGCTGGATGCTTTGAAGCAGGAGAAGATTCGAGCCGAAAAGCAGGCTCAACGCCACAACGACCTCATCGCGGCCATTATCCAGGAGAACAAGAAGGAGAAGGAGGCGAAAGAGCGTGAGTACAACGAGCAGATGGAGGTGAAGGACTACGTCATCGAGAACCTCAAGTCTCAGCTGCGCACCCGCACCGCCGACAGCGCGTCGCCGCGCAATAGCATCATCGACACTGACCAGTCTGCCGAGTTTGGCCGCCTGATGGAGCGGATGGAGGACATGGCACAGGTGCTGCAGCGCACACAGGAGCAGGAGTCCGAGGCCCGTGCGCAGATCCAGCGGCTGTCCGACGCGCTGAGGCAGTCTGAGGAGGCGCGCCAGGCGGAGTCGATTTCGTACGATAACAACGTTGCCGCACTCACGCAGCAACTGAACTCGTACCGTGACACGAAGCTCGCCGAGGAGCACGAACGCCGCGCCCGCGAGGACCGCCAGCGCGGCCGCGGCGCCGTTAGTGACGCGGTCAAGGAGAACGCCACCATCGTGCGCCAGTACACGATGAGCCTGGAAAATTTGATTGGGTCGCTGCAGGACCGCCTCAACGCCCTCAACGAGGAGTACAGCGGCTATCTGCACGAGGCCGAGGAAGAGGTGACGAGCGAGCGCCGCATCCTCGCTGACCACGAGGAGGACAGCCGCGAGATTCGCCAGGTCTTCCGTACCAGTTCCCTCGGGTTGCAGAAGATCTACTGGGGTACGCGCGAGCCGCAGGCACAGGAGATCATCGCGCACCTCGATGCCGCCGCCGGTCGCGCTGAGACGTCCAGCGCTGCGGTACGCGTTGCCATCGCAATGCTCGATTCGAAGGCGCGCGCCTTCAAGGACAACAAGGACTGGATGGAGCAGCACCAGAAGATGATGCGAGAGCTGCTCATATCGCTGCGTCAGTTGACGCAGAAGGCGCTAGACCGCCAGCGGGCAATGATGGACGATGCGGTGACCACCGCTGCCCATAAGTGAGCACAGATCCCTTTTTTTTTTTTGCGTTGATCGCAGTAGAGTTAATGTGAGCTGCACTACAGCACAGCAGAAGGAAGTATGTGCTCGTGTGTGTGTTTTGGTAAATTACAGACCTAAACGCGTTCACACACACACACACACACACACACACACACACACACGCGCGAAACGCGGGGAACTCCTTCATCTCTTAACTTCAAATTACACTTCATTGTCTACCGACTACCTTTTCAGTTTTGCCTTTTTCTTTTTTTTGTTGTTTTTGTCGACAGTTTAATCTGTGTGTTGCGCAAAAGTTGCAACGTGCGGATTGCTCTTTCTGTATTTTTTTTTTTCTCACGACGCTCGGCTTTCAATTATGACACCGTCACAGCGGAAAAGGGAGGACATGTAACACTCCGTTTGCGAAGCGTGCGTCGGGTGCCAAAAAGGAAAAAGAAGAGGAAAAGCAACGCACACGTGCAGTGGCGTTTTGCTGGGGTAGGAGATAACATCTTTTTTTTTTCTCGAGTCTTACATAGTTTCTTTTTGTCCAAATGTTTGTCCGCCTTTTTTTTGTTTCTCTTCCCGTCCACCAGCAATGCGGTCCTTTCTTAGTGCTTGTGTGGCGACTAGGGCGCTAGTTGAAACTTTTGTGTTTGTGAACACCGCCTTTGCGGTCGCTTTTTCTTTCTCTTCGTTTGCTTCGATCCGTGCGTTCGTTGTGTCGTGTTCGCAGTGCGCATGATACCGTCGTTGAAAAATCGTGTCGGGCTCTTTCATTTTGTTTTTTGTCAGTAAGAGCTCGTAAACTACCACAAAAATGAAATACAATTTGTCCCGCTGTAGAGAATACCGTAAAACCTCTTTTCTCCTCAAAACACTTCTTTTCCTTTTTTTTCTTTCAAGAGGGCACCTTTTGTATTCCCCCCTGCGTTGCCCTTCACCACAGTTTTGCGTGAATGGATGGAACCGGCTGATCCGAGAATTAGCGTCCTTTTTCTCTCAATGCTCTCAAAAATATGCCTTCACGTCCATTAAAAAATGGGAACTGAGATAGAGTAAAGTACCCCTCGAAGTGCCGACCCGCGCGTCTGATGAAACAAGAGTCATATAGATAGGTGGTGGCGATTGTGAAGGTAAACGACACACAATGTTGTCGTGGGCGTTTCTTTGTTGTTTTGCACTTCCGCCTGCGTTTACGAAGAGACGGACGCTGCCCAAAGGGAGTTCGTTTTACCGCCGTACCGCTCATCACCTTTTTTTTTTGAGTTTGTCAAGCCAAAAGAGGGGGAAAAAGACGTCAAGTGCTGTGAGGTTTGTCGTGACAGCTTTTTCTCAACTTGACGACTAGGTGTCACGCGTTATGAAAAGCCGTGAGTTTCATAATTAGTGTTTCCCGCCGAGACTGTCTTCAACTATATATATATATATATATATATATATAGTCACTTTTGTGCTACTACCCATTTGTCTTTTTCAAATATTTTTCTTCTGTTTGTTTCCCACATTCTACACCATTTGATAGTTATTTGATTCTTTTCTTTCAATAGCGAGCTGTGTGTTTCTGGCATGGTATCTATTCGTTTACTTTGAGGTATTGCCTCGTCTCTCGAAATAATGATACAAAAGGAGTGGCGTGATTAAGTACACTTCAAAAGCTGTAGTTTGACAAGCTATTGGCCGCTTAGTGGTGGACACTGTTCGAATCCGTTGGCAGTTGCACTGTGTCTTCGTCAAAATGACGTTGTGATTGAGATGGGCCTTGGGTAAAGTGTCCCTATCCATGTGACGGAAAAGCGCTAGTGAGGCTCACAACTGATGCACATGCATCTGCGTAAGTGTTCTACTAACGTGATGCCAGGCTGGCAATTCATTTCGAACCTCACGATTGGGTCTTATCGTGTATTTCCCAACTGTTTCGCGCGATGAGGTGATCAACTTTCTAAATGCGCGCTCTTTGTGCTTCGCTGTTTGCTTCCATGAATCACTAACGAGGTGTGGTCTTTACGTTCGCTTTATCGGAGCTCTATAAGATGTTTGACGTACTTCTCCCTTTCCCCTTTTCGCGTTGCAAACGCTGTTCCTCGTTTTTTATTGAATACACACACTCCTTGGGGGTCACCCGACATACCTGCTGACAAGATTTTTTCCCTACGCTTTCTTAACCCACATTCTCTTGCTACCGCAGTTCGTTTTCTGCTTTGCGATTGCACCATCAATCATCTTCTGTACACGTTATTATATTTACCTTTTTCAAACTACTGACTCTTTTTCTTCAAGATGCCGCAGCGTCCGTCCCATGAAGAGTACCGCCGCGTTCGCGAGAACCGCGAGGGTCGCGAGAAGACGGAGGGTGCCGAGAACGAGGTGCGTGTGACGGCCACCCACGGTCAGCACAGCTACATTTCTTACGCCATCGCTGTGCTCAACGGCGAGGAGGGCAAGACAAAGAACGACACCGTGAAGATCAGCGGCATGGGCGGCGCAATCTACAACGCTGTCAACATTGCTGAGATTGTAAAGCACCGCATTGCGGGTCTGCACCAGATCACCGAGCTAGGCTCCGAGCTGGTCCGTGATGAGTACGAGCCGATCGACCGTGCTGCCCACCCGGAAAACGTCGTGGTGGAGCGCAAGGTGTCGACGATCCTTATCACCCTGTCCCGCAACCAGCTTGACTCGTCCAACCCGGGCTACCAGGAGCCGATCCCGGAGAGTGAGGTGACAGAGCAGGAGAAGCGCGACCCCGCTGCCGGCCGCCGCGGCGGCCGCAGTGGTGGTCGTGGTGGTCGTGGTGGCCGTGGCGGTCGCGGTGGCCGTGGAGGCCGTGGTGGACGTGGCGGCCGCGGTGGCCGTGGTGCCGCTGGCGTCGACCGCCGCGACGACCGCGAGAGTTAAACAGGCAGCTTGCAGTCCAATTTACACACACACACACACACACAAAACAAAAAATAAGAAAATGAAAGCGCGCTGCGGGAAAAGGGGCAAAGGTGCGTGTCACCGTTTGGGTGCAGGCTCTCGTGTTAACAGCCACTCGTGCATGAGGCGGATCTTAACTTTTTTTTTTTCTGTACCTCACATTTCGGCGGTAGGCACGAGAACCAGAAAAGAAAAGAACACCCAGGTGGCCTTTCCACTACATATAGTTTGTGGTGGCAGACCATGTAGGTTTCGTGTGTGACGGCGTATCGCGAAGCGGGGCATCGATTCTTTGCTCGCTTCGTTCTCTCTCCCCTCCGTTCTTGTGTGTTTTTTTAATTGATCTGTCGGCGTGTGGTTACCGGTTGTGCGTATCACCTTTTTCATTGCTAATAATAGCGACAATCCTTCTATTTTGAAGACGTACGATAAGGATTATGACTGTGTTACGCATCCGTCAACTTACACGTACACACGAGCACACGCACGTGCAGCTGGCAGAATTAAAAAAAAAGAAAAAAAAACCGACATCGATGGAACCGCATTCCTTTTTCTCTTTCCAATAGTTAACCTCTTTCATGTTTTGGATCGAACCCGTATCTTTTTTTTTTTTGTTCTTTCATTATAAAGTCCCCAGCCTATAAGGTCACTAAACAGGCTTCTCTTTCCCTTTTTTCCCACGTCTGTTTCTCTCTTACTCTCTTGTGCGGGGCTACGAAGGCACTAGGTAACAAACTACCTTCACCCATCCAGGTTTAAGGTAGCACAGCAAAAACAGAAAAAAAAAGCGGGAGAAGGCGTGAGAGAAAGGGAGTCGTGGGAGACGCATCTCAGAATGTACGTTGGAGAAGTTTTGCTCGCGAAAAAAAAAAAGAACACTCCTGAACTATAATTACACGAGAAAATACCCCATTTGTTTTTTGATAGCAGTCACTGAATTTGATTCATTTCTTTTTTCTGTGCTCTCTATTACATCCTTTTTATTACTACCTGAGGAGAAAAAATAAGAAAGACGAAGTGCAATCAGAACGTGCGACGAAGGTTTTTTGTTTGATGGAAGCAATTGGATGCCGAGGCAGATCGTTTCTTGAATCTGAGGTGGGAAAGGATCCAAATAGCGAAGGTTTGTTTACGAGCTCGTTGAGGAATTTTTTTTTCTGATAATTAGCCTACTTGCTCACTCCCTCACAATCTCTGGTTCCGGTGGGCGATCAGTTTAGGAAAATCAGCTTCACTTCTCTAATCTAGTTTTTCTTGTAAGACACGTCCATGTTCCTGTCGTCGCTTTTCTTTCTTTCGTAACAGCTGCAAATCAGTGAAAGTGCAGCAGCTACCATGTATTCACGTGTCGAGGCAGCTACTTCAACGTTTCTCGCTTATTTCATGCTTTCTTTCTTGCCACGAGCAGACAATCCTCACACTTGACCTCCCTTTTTCGTCTTCCTTGCATCTTTGGTGATCGCCTTTTTCAATTTTCAGCAACTTTTTTCTCTTGGCTAAGTGTGTTTAACGTCTTTTTCCTTTTGAAAGTGTATTCGAACAAGCCCTGGAAGACGAAAAAGCAGCATTGCGTGAGAAACGAAAGAACAGCATGGGCGTTTGCACGAAAAAAGAACTTTGCAGGGAGGTGACAGGGAAAAGTATTAAGAACTTGGAGTATAAAAGGTTTTGTTGTAGGGAAGCGAATGAAGAAGAAACAAAAAATTAAGATATATTCTAAAAGGGAAATTGCGGCCATCAAAAAAGAAACAAACAAAAAACAACAACAACGAATAGAAAAAAAGTGTCCTGTTAAAGCCAGTCGCAAAGGTTGGTGGGGTGATGCAAGGAAACCGCGGGCGATCACGCTCTCCTGTTTTCCTTTCCCGTTCTTGTACTCGTAACGATTCATTTCTATCGTTTTGAATTCAATTTCTCACTGTTGTTCTTTGCTGTTGGTCAAACACAAAAGGACAAATTTGAGGAAAAAAGATAGAACCAGCGTTTACTGTTCTCGTGGTTCTATTCAACTGGTGAGATGTTATTGCACCTGTACAGGTGCGTGTATGAACTGCCTCGTGGCCCGCACTTTAGTGTCTGCGCATGTCCAAGCATTTTTCTTATGTGAGCTTTGAATGCGGGATGCTATCACGTGTGCAATCTCGCTTTCCCCCTTATTCTGGCACAGTGCTGCTCGCAATGCTCTATTTGATAATCGACGGAGAACATGAAACGCTTTTTTATTTATTTTTGCTTTCTTTCACTTTTTCCTCCTTTCGCTCCTTTCTCCCCACTTGTCCAACCTCGTTTTTTTTTTGTCAGAGTTATTATTACTGTTTCTCTTTTTGGCTGCTGACGTCAAACAGCAACTAATTCCCTTCACAGCTGATTACGAATAAGCTGCTACGGAGAGGGAGACAAGGAGCGGCTGCTCTTTGTTGTTTGCTGAGGTACCCGCTGGTCTTCAGGCGCGCAAGAATTGCTTCATAGAAACGGTACTCAGCAGTACGGCAAGAGCAATCGGCAACTAAGCTGCCCTTTTTGACACATCGAAAGTGTTATCAAGAAACCAACAAAAGAGGAATAACCTGACGTAGTTACGGTGGAAGCTCAGGATGCTGTCATGTATCTTTCTTCTTAATGAGCGCGGGGAGGTGATGATCGAGCTCCAGTTCAGCGAGCGCATTCCGCGCACTGTCCTAGAAGGTTTCTGGTCCACCTTCATGGCCCCTTGCAAATCCTCTCGAGAACCCGCGGCGGCCATCGTCTCGTTCAGCGGCACCATCTTCTCTCACATCCACCGCAGCAACGTTTTTCTTGTCGGCACCTGCACCTCCGACGACACGGCGCTGCTGGTGCTCGAACAGCTGGCCCTCGTAGCGCGTGTTTTGACCATGTATTTGACGGAGCTGTCCGAGAACACCGTGCGGGAGAGCTTCTCCGTTGTCTACCAGCTTCTCCAGGAGATGTTCGACTACGGTTACCCGCTCATAACCGAGCCCTACGCGCTCGAGGAGCTTGTGCCGCGGCCGACGCTGGAGAACCGCGTCCGCACGGTGCTGGACACTCCGATGGTGAACAAGGTGTTCCCACTGAACGCACGGGCGGCGAATGCCGGGGTCGGGACGCGGCAGGTGGCGGGTGCTTTCGGCTCGGTGCCGTGGCGCGACCCGGAGACGCGGCACTCCACGAATGAAATTCTATTCGACGTGGTAGAGTCGATGGACTACATACTTGACAGCGAGGGGCGCTGCGTGAAGGCCGCCGTGCGGGGCAGTATCGAGGTGAATTGCCGACTAAGCGGGATGCCGGACGTAGTGCTGCGCGTGCGCGATGTGGACGCCGTGGTGGACGACATCGCCTTTCATCACTGTGTGCGCTGCGACCGATATGAGAGCGACCGCGCACTCTGCTTCATTCCGCCAGACGGAAAGTTTACACTACTGCGGTACACCTGCAAGCCATCCCTCTCGCTGCCTCTGCCGCCTTTTTATGTGACACCACAGGTGACCTTCAACGCGACGAGCGGCCGTTTTCACTGCATGGCGGGCTTCCGCGGCGGGATGGGGTTTGCCGGGTTGGCGGAGAAGGACACCGAGGTACAGAGGCTGACAGTGCGGTTTTTGCTGCCGCCCAACACATCCTCGCTGACGGTGTCAAACTGCTCGAGTGGGTCGACGGCGTTCGACCGGTCGAAAGGCACGCTAACGTGGACGGTAGGCAACCTCACCCAGTCCGCCACGCCCTCGCTGGGTGGTGAGTTTTTGCTGGAAGCGGATGCTACTTGTAACGGTGCCGACCCTGCCGGTTCGGGTCGACGCGACAATGAGAAGTCCATTCTGGGGAGAGGTGGTGCTTTGGGGAAGCAGCATCACCAGCAGCAGGGGGCGATGCGCGGCGGCGTGGCAAACGCGACGATGGTGGCGGTGTCGTTTCAGGTGCCAAATCGCATCGTGAGCAGCCTGCGCGTGGACTCGGTGCAGATTTTGAATGGAATCGGCCGATCCTACAAAGGTGTCAAGTACCTCACCCAGGCGGGCAACTACTTCATCCGAGGGGTCTAAACACGCCAATACACAGGGGTACCGCGTGTTGAGTCGGTTTTACCGAATGTACTAGTTGCGTTGACAGCTCTATTTCCTCTTTTAACCTATTATTGCTAGTTGTTATCGTGTACACTATTAAGTCTTACTGTTTGTGAGTGTTAATTGGTTTCACGTTGCAGTTGTCTTCGCAAGAGTTTGATGTTGCTGGTTGCGACGGTACACCTGAGCAACACGAGCATGCAAGCTTGCGAGGCGTCACTTGCATAGTCGTCATAATCAGAAAAGATGTGCGCTAAGGGATGTGAAAGCTGCTCAGAGAGGAGGAGGGTGAGAGGGATTGGATTAAAAAGACTTGATCGGAGAGTACTTTGTTTTCTTTGGAGTATGCTGCTCGTTTTTTTTTTGCTGTTCAGCAGTGGATGCCCAATTTCCTGGTTTCTACATGGAAGGTGCCTCCGTGGTGAGACGCGAACAAAGTAGGTCGACGCCAAGAAGGCCTCGAGAGGTTTTGGTGGATACGCCTGTTTCTGAAGCTACTCGTTCCTTTGTCCGTCGCTGGCCTCTTCCTCGTTACTTTTATTACAAGCTTTGGTTCTGCCACCGACTGTGCTCGCGTAGATATCTTGTTATTGGCAGCTCAAGCTTTTGTTTCGTGCGCACGCGCCTCCCTGCAAAACTTACCACACCGTACACTCTTGCGGTAAACATTCGCTGATAAGTCTGCTGTAACAAGAAGTGGGAAACCACAATTTGTAGCGTCTGATTTCATATCTCAAAGAGATAATGTCCGTCGCGGAATTTGAGAAGTATGAGAAGCTTGTTTCGCCGCTGCGGTCGAAACTGTCGATCCCGCAAAAGATTGAGATGTACGGACTGTGGTGCGTCGCCAAGCGTGGCAAGTGCACCCGCCGGCAGCCCTTCCGCGCCAACCTGCTTGAGTACGGTAAGTGGAAGGCGTGGAAGAAGTACGAGCACCTTAGCCAACAGGCGGCTCGCGAGCAGTTCATCGCGAAGTCAAAAGTGCTCCTAAAGAGTCACATGTCTAAGCTGTAGAGTTGGAGCACCTTTTCCTCCTCCTGGTCACGTGTGACTTGCTTCGTTGTGTGAGTGTTCTATCCGAATGGGGCTGTTGATTCAATTACGGATCAATTCAGAAAAAGAAGGCGCAGTTGTAACAACAACAGAAAACTATTTTCAACGGTGCTCACAACTTTGAACTGAAAGTCTCAGAAACGAAGTTGGCGTAATTTGTTCTTCTTCGAAATAACAACAGCAACGGCAACTGAGTTGCAGTTTGCGTTGTGCACAACATTGCAGTCGATGGCTTACTCTCCTAGAGCCTATCTCCATTGAAGTGACCAACTTTATTGCGCGGGATGACCTATCTTGATTAAGGTCTTATTGATTCAAATTGCAGCTCTCCGGCGCAAAGCTCCACAGTCACTTTTTCATTTTTCCTCTTTTCAGAACGCATTTATTTGAACTAACGTCCAACACTGCAATTACTCTGTACTGATTCTCTTTCTGGTCTCTTCTTTCTGCTTCGGAGCGTGGTTTTCGGTGTCTGCTTTTCTCTTTTCTGCTAGATTCGTTACACACACACATACACACGTACACACAAAAATACATCCAAGCATCAGAACGTCGCACGGGGCGTTATTTGCTATCAGAGAATTAAAAGTTTGAGGTTTATTCGTGGTATTAAGAGCTGATCTTTCGGCTTCTTGTTGTTCTCCTGCGCCAACGAAACTGATAGTGTTACCACGCTTGGATTCTGTCATAGTTGAGTTGGGCACCTTATACCATCACACTTTTATTCTTTTGACAATTGCCCTGGTACGTTATCCTCTTTTGTTATTTCAAGTTTTCCGTTTTCCCGTTAAGTCAAACCTCGTCCCAAATATTCCTTTCAGTTTTTTTTTTTTTTGCAACTTTTGAGGCACCTCGTTTTCTCTTCACTTCACTCTCTCTCTTTCGCTAGCTTCCCTTCGATAAGATAACATGGCGGAGGGACCTATTCGCACAGAGGAGGCACGTGACCTCACACGGGTGGAGCGCGTTGGCGCCCATTCGCACATCCGTGGCCTCGGCCTCGATGACACCCTCGAAGCACGCCTGTCGAGCCAGGGCATGGTCGGCCAGACCCAGGCGCGCCGTGCCGCTGGAGTAGTGGTGCAGATGGTGAAGGAGGGCAAGATCGCAGGCCGTTGTGTAATGCTGGCCGGCGGCCCGGGCACCGGCAAAACGGCAATTGCGATGGCCATGGCCCAGTCTCTGGGCCCCGAAACGCCGTTTACGATGATCGCCGGTAGCGAAATCTTCTCGCTGGAGATGTCGAAGACGGAGGCGCTCACGCAGGCCTTCCGCCGCAGTATCGGCGTCCGCATCAAGGAGGAGACGGAGATGATTGAGGGCGAGGTGGTGGAGGTCACAATTGACCGCCCGTCCACCAACCCTGCGGAGGCACACCAGCGCACAGGGCAGCTCGTGCTCAAGACATCCGACATGGAGTCTACCTTCGATCTTGGTCAGAAGATGATCGAGAGCCTGCAGAAGGAGAAGGTGCAGGTGGGCGACGTCATCACGATCGACAAGGCGACGGGCCGAATTAACAAGCTGGGTCGAAGCTTTGTGCACAGCAAGGACTTCGACGCGATGTCCGCTAATACGCGCTTCGTGCAAACGCCGGAGGGGGAGCTGTCTAAGAGGAAAGAGGTGGTTCACACGGTGACGCTGCACGAGGTTGACGTCATCAACTCGCGCCAACAGGGCTTCCTTGCCCTTTTCGCCGGTGACACCGGTGAGATCAAGCCCGAGGTGCGTGAGCAGATTGATCAGCGGGTGGCGGAGTGGCGTGAGGAGGGTAAGGGCGAAATTGTGCCCGGTGTCCTCTTCATTGACGAGGTACACATGCTCGACATTGAGTGCTTCTCGTGGCTGAACCGCGCATTAGAGAGCCCGCTGGCCCCCGTGGTGATTGTCGCCTCAAACCGCGGGATTTCGCGTATCCGCGGCACGCAATACCGCGCCCCGCACGGAATCCCAATCGATTTGCTGGACCGCATGATCATCATCACGACGAGCCCGTACTCTGATGAGGAGCTGGGAAAAATCATCAACATCCGCTGCGAGGAGGAGGATGTGGAGCTGAGCGAGGATGCCTTCGCACTACTGACTGTGCTGGGCAAGACTACCTCGCTTCGCTACGTGCTGCAGCTCATCACGACGGCGAACATGGTGGCCCAGAAGCGGAAGTCGTCCACGGTCGGTGTAGAGGATATTAAAAAGGTGTACTTCCTCTTCATTGACCTCCGCCGCAGCGTGGAGCTGCTGCAGGAGCACGAACAGGACTTCTTGTTTGGCGAAGAGGACGCGCATGTTGAGAACTCGACGCGCCCGCGCGTGGGGGGCGAAGACGAGAACATCAACGAGGAGGAGGTTCGGTAAAGGAAGAGGAGAACGAAAGAAAAAAACTTGCTGTATCAAAGAGTTTTGAGTTGGCACCACGTTTGCTGTTTTTTTTTTGTTTTTGTGGGATTGTTCAGCGTGCGGATCTATTTCTGTGAACTTTTTATCTTAAATGTGTACTTAGCCATGGTGAGCTCTCTCTAATTATGACAACGGCTGCTCTTGAGCCACAGGTAGAGGTAACTCTCCATTAACTACAGCTAAAAAAGAGAAACAACAACAACTCAATATCAGATGGTGAAAACCACAGTTAACTTGACAAAGGGTGCGACTTTTTGGCGAGACAACGCGCAGTTCAGCATCACGCTTTGAGTATGGGATGCTGACAGAGCGCGACGAAAGTGGCCTTGCAGGAAGACGAAGAAGGAACTCTGTTCTACGAAGCTCGGCAATTTTCATGGGCGTGTAATAGTTTTCCCAGTGTTCTCAAGAGCTGATTGCACGCAGACTGGATGTTTCACGTGCAGTATACTATTCTTTTGTGACCTCTATTAGTCTCTTTTTTACCTTTCTGCTGTTCTTTGCTTCGCGTGGCTTCAGCTTTGAGTTGCATGCTGTTTCATGGGTTAACGGTGTTACCTTTGATTTAAAAAAAAAAAGCCAATCAATTCTCTAGTTTATGGTACCTTCGAAAGACTGTTGTGGCGGCAGTGAAAGCACCGCGGAGACTGTGCATAAAGAGACCAATTAAAGTAAGGCACAAAGCCTCTGGCGGGTGCTGTTTTCTCTAAGCGCTTTATTATTTGGACAGGAGGTATCGTCTTCCTTCAGCACAAAATTGTTTGTGCACGATGTATCGGAAAAGAGCATTTGCGCTCACTTCCTCGCGCGGATTACGGCGTTTCGGCCCCCGCAATTGTCACCTGTGCAGCACTTCAGCGAGGCGTCTGACCCCACTTCTTTTTTCACATCGTGTGGTAAGCAGCACGTTATACACACGACAAACACCGTTAAAGGCGGCAAAGAATCCGACAGGAGCAAAACAGAACTTCACCCGACAAGATCAGCTGCATGCGGTCTGTGATGCCATCTACCGCAGCGCTACCGCCCGTGAGACACTCCGACAAGCCATCCACGAGCCGTCGCACGAGAACTCCCTTCGCCTCCTGAACGAGTTCGAAGGCGATGCTGGGGTGTGGCGCGATAAGGCGTGGGCAACAGCCTTTGCCGCAGCAGCACCTCAGCTCTTAACACAAATTGATTTAGTTTTAAAGCGCTTCACACAGTGGCACACGGTGCGGAAGGCACCGACGAAGGTGGCGATGCATGCGCCGTGGGACTGGTACCCGCAGGCGCGCCTCACCCGACGTAGGTTCATCTTCCACTACGGCCCCACAAACAGCGGCAAGACCCACACAGCCCTGGCGGCGATGACGCAGGCGCACAGCGGGGTGTACTGTGCACCGCTGAAGGCGCTTGCGGCGCAGGTGTGGCACCGCGTCAACCATGAAGTCCCGTGTGATCTTCTCATTGGGGACGAGCGCATCTTTGGCGGGGCTGCAGAACACGTTGCGTGCACTGTAGAAATGGCCCCTATAGACCTCACCGTGGACGTCGCGGTCATTGACGAGGTGCAGATGATCGGCGATCGCGACCGCGGCTGGGCTTGGACGCGTGCTCTGCTCGGCATTCCAGCACGGGAGATTCACCTGTGCGGGGAGGAGCGTGCATTGCCGCTTATTCAGCAATTGCTCTACGCGACCCACGAGCGCAACAATCTGGAGTGCGTTGAGCACAAGCGTTTGGTGCCGCTGACAGTGTCACCGAGCTTGGGCGGATCGCTGCGCGGTAACGTCGAGAACGGAGACTGCTTCGTGTGCTTTTCCAGGAAGAAGGTGCTGGATCTGCGTGACCGACTGAGCCGCATTCCCGGTGTGGTGTGTTCTGCAATTTACGGAGCAATGCCCTTTCAGGTTCGTAAATGCGAGGCGACTCGCTTCAACAACGGGGTAGCTTGTTACATCCAACGTGCACAAGATGCTTCTTCATCGACGCAGCAGTCGTCGCCACCGTCGAAGCACGTGCTGGTGTCTACGGACGCGATAGCCTGCGGCCTCAACATGAACATTGAGCGCGTTATCTTCACCACATTACGCAAATTTGACGGCAAAGCGACGGTTGAACTGCCAGCAGCGACGGTGCAACAAGTTGCCGGGCGGTCCGGCCGTTTCGGCCGTACACGTCAGCACGCGGTGGGTCGCTGTACCGTTCTCGACGAGCGCGACATGCCGCGCCTTCGCGCCGCCATGAAAATGACACTGCCGCCGCTAAAGGCGGCCGGGTTGTTGCCAACGGCGGACATATTACAACTCTACGTGGAGCTTGAGACATCGAGGGCCAAGGGTAATGGGCGGGAGCTCTCCGGGTCTTTCTTTGAGTTGATGTCGAAATTTATGGCGTCGTGTGCTGTGTCGTCGCTTTTTTTTCCCTGCGCGGTTGAGCGCTCTCTGCTGCGACTGGCGGAGCTACTCGAACCCGTGCACGAACTCACACTGAAGGACCGCATCGTATTTTGCTATTTGCCGCTGAGCGACGACAGTGCGGAGTCACTGCGACTCATTGTGGCATATGCAGAGGACCATGCTAAAGGGCAGTCGGTACGTCTCCGCATTGATACCGACTGCCATGTGCTGATGAAACGCATCCGACAAGAGGAGGAAGGGGAGGTAAAGGATCGTGGGGGCAAGGGTCAATCAATACAGCAGCAGCAGCAGCAGCACCGGCAGCAGCAACGAATGCGCAGGGACGATGCGTCACAGCTCGAGCGCATGTTCCGCCAGGCGGAGATGTACTGCTGGCTGTCATGGAGATTTGGTAAAACCTTCCTGGACCGCGAAAAAGGGCTGGCACTAAAAGTGTCTATCTCTGACACACTCACTCTTTTGAATAAAAATGCTTAGGCTTTCTTAGCGAGCGACCCTTGGTGCGTAACCGAAGCACTTTTTGAAGATGAGGTATCCCAACCCGCGGACGAACCGAACCGTTTCTTCTGTTTTCCGCGCACCAGTGCCACCAGGTCTCCACATCTCACTCTGTTGCTATTGAAAATCAGCTTTTCACATCATCCGCTTAAAAAAGAACAATTCATAATATAAATAGTGATTAGATTACCTTTTTGGGAGTAGTAATAATGCTGTCTCAAAGGTACGCATTACATTACTATATAGGTTAGTGCAGTTTTCTAAATTGCTTTCTTTAACCTCGTCTCCGTCTCGCCGATCCAAAGTCCCTCCTTTGTAATTACGCTCTCTGCTAGCCTGCCTCCCACTCCAGAATATACAAAGCCTTGCCAACGACAATTACAACAGAACGTTTTGACCACTCCTTTTCTCCGTTTCACTTTACATTTATTTTCGTTGCTGTTCACAAAAATTCAATCACCGCAGAAGATACCGTCCTACAGGTTTGCCAACATATGAACCCAGACAACCCTACGCGCGTGCGACACAAAATGTAAATCGAGGCACTTCTAATTCGGCTTTTTGTGTGCGACAGCTTTTCTGTTTTCCTGATCTTCTTTCACACATTGACGTTTTGCAACATAGAATATCGCAGTGCCCACAGTGTTGAGACTGCACAGCCTACATAGGCAAGCTTGTTTTTCCTGTTTTCAGTCTTCCGTCTTGATCTCGTGACCGCGTGCTTGACACTTAGGTGCATTTTGAGATTCAAAAAAAGGAAAAAGGACTCCGAAGTTAGCAAGCTTGCCCAGTACCGTCGGCTACTGTAGGTGCAGGAAGTCACGGAGGACGAGATCTCGGCTGACGGCTCGCTCTCCAGCAACGAAGGCATGCGGCCACACCGCGACGGCGGCAATGTCAACAGCAACAGCAAAAGTGGCATGGTCCACCCAGACTCACAGACGCCCTTTGCGAAAGTGCCGTGCTTGCACTACGTCCCTTTGGTGAACCGCGCCGTTGCTGTCTTCAGTCCCCGTTGCGCCACCTCGTTAAGTCTCTGCTTCTTGAACAAAGGCCTCTCCCGGCAGCTGCAGATGAACTCGAAGTATGTCATGTTCACTGACCGCTTCTCCACCCCGGCGGCGCGCAACCAGCATTTATCCGCCATCGCCCTCATGGGTTTCAGCACCAAGGTGCTGCCCGCTGGACTCTCCGACGCGTTCGCGTGCGCCGGCTACACAAAGCCGTGGTACCTCGCTGCGGCGTGCGTGACGGGAGGCGCCTTCACCCTCGGCTATGGGTTGCTGCCAAAGAAGCCGGGCAGCGCCGACAGAGTCGCCGGCTTCTCTTTCTTGACCGCCTTCTTCGTGGCCACAGTGGATATTTTGTCGGAGGGTCACTATAGCCGCCTCATACGCCGCTACCCAAAGGCCGGTCCCTCGCTGGCTGGGTCCATCTGGTGGTTCATGCTGGTCGCGCAGATGATCGCTGTCGCGCTGCAAGGCCCGCTCTTCGATGCTACGCTGCCGCAGATAGGCCTCTTCATTTCCGCCGCCTCCCAGGTAATTCCAACGGTCTTCTTCGTACTGAACTAGTACGGCGAGAAGACAAACCGCGAGGAACGTTTGGAGGACGCCCGCTCGCAGTACCTACGGTGGAAAAATGCTGAAAAGCATGCGAAGGCGGGGAAGAACGTGAATGAGCCAACAAAGGAGTTTGACTCCCCGGGGAAGTCCGCCTCGGAGGTGGTGGGGTCGCGGCAGGATGGCGGTTATTCGAACGACGAGATGCCGGAGATGTCGACCGCCACCGTAGCCGATGTACTGACGGTAAACGAGGAGGATTGCAACGATCTTGCCGAACCGACCGTTGCGCTGTGTCTATTCAGCGTCTTTGAGTTCAATAAGGAAATATTCCTGTGCACCTGGCGCATTCTCGTCTTCAGCTGCGTCCTGGCGACCGCTGTGATCTCCATAACCTGCGTCACCATCTTGGGCAACACGTGAAACCCCTTCTACTGTGCGGTGGCCGTGACCTTAGTGATTTGTTCTACTGCGTTCTGGGCGTGCCCGCTGCTAGTGGCGAAGGCGGCCGTCTTCGACTACCTCGACAAGCTGCGGTATTTGCAGCTTCCCGGTGCACTTGTTAACTTCTATATGGCGAAGGCCTCGTGCTACCCGGACGGCCCGCACTTGAGCTACCTCTTCTGCACCACCGGGCCTCTATCATCGGGTGCGTTGGTGGTATGATCGGTGTGGCCGCCTTCACCTACATCTTCTCCAAGCGGCGCTACGCGTTCACGTTCATTGTGACCACGCTGGTGTGCGTCCTGGTTTCCATCTTTGACGTCATCATCGTGAAGCGTTGGAACCTTGCGTTAGGCATCCCGGACCACGCGATGTACATCATGGGCGACGCCGTCGTGTACCAGGCCAGCTACATGCTTGTACGGATGCCGATGGTTGTGTTGCTATCGCGCGTCTGCCCGCGCGGGTCAGAGAGTGTCGTGTACGCCATTGTTGCCGGCTTCGGCAACACCGGGTCGTTCATGTCAGAGGTGATTGGCTCGCTGCTGATGGAGCTGGTTTGGCCTGTCGTCTCGTGCGGCCTCAATAAGTGCAATTTCTCCAACGTGCCGATGCCGCTGTTGGTGATTCCGCTGAGCTTACTCCCGTTGCCGAATATGCGCATCTGCGACAATTTGGAAACGGACGGCAAGTTGGTGAAGCCCGTGATGAGGGAACCGCAGGCAGATTCGAAGCAGAAGCTGACCAACGGGTCGAAGTGAGAAGGCGTTCGTTGATTCTCGATTCTCGTTCCACACAATTGGTAGCGGTTGAGTGGTGGGAGCAGGAGCCTTGCGCTTTTACAACCACATGCATCAAGCAAACTCGTTTCCTCTTCCTTCAATTCACAAAATGAAGTGCCGAGTAATTACTTCAACGTGGAGCTCCAGGTCGAAACCGGAAACTGCTTCGCTCTTCTACGTATTCTTCTTCATATCAACATTGGCGGGCGCGCTCGCTATAGCTACCTTTCCCCTTCGCTCTTCTTCATCGCATCGATGACGTTGTTTACGTTCACTAACTTCTCAATTCGTATAAAAATACGTGTATATATATATATATGTGTGTGTGCTGGTGTGTGTGGGTATGTGTGTTAAACGGCATTTCCAGTCCTCTTTGTTATCAGCGCTGAAGCTACTACAGTGAAAAACATTTTTTCCTGCTTTTAGCAATCTGGTTTTGTGTCCACTTTCATTGTCCGCTTGCCTTTGCCCTTTTTTTTTTCTGGTTCTGGTTTTGAAGGCAGATAAAGTCCGTGCAGCGTTGCTGACGATGATTCAGGACCTAATCAGATGACGAACAACACAGCAAACGAGTAGAGTCGACTTGCTCATGGCACAAACACTTCGTTGGTATGGGTATTGCCTGATAAGTTCTTCACGATAATGACTCAACGCCGCGGGAAGAAGAAGGTGGAGCGACGTACAAGGACTGTTTTTCATTCCCATTCTCTGGATCCATTTTATTTTTAAGGTTTGCTGTGTTCTTGATAATGCCGGCTGCCTCACCGTGGGTGTCAGGGCCTAGTACCCAGCTAGTGGGGAAGCCATGCACCTGCAGCCTAACAATTTAGGTTGCGGAGGTACTGGCGCGGTGGACAGATCCGGGTGGTCGCAGGGTGGTGGTGGAGACGTCTGGTAACGTATGCGTGTGAACCAACCTAGAGAAACTCGTGTCTACAGGCTACAGATCCCACTCGTTGCACTACGGAAGCAATTTTATTGCTTCTCTGTGGTGATGCGGAGTGCAATTGTGGCTCCACCTTGTGTTGCTCCCGACGTAACTGCAGCGGGCCATCTTAGCTCAAGAAGCTGGCGTCAGCCCGTTACCTCGGGGAGGGTTCGATGCGTGCACGCAGCCGCCAAGAGATGCACTTAATGGAATAGATTTGCGAGTCCTTCGGTGCAGACGGCAATCCAGCACTCCTGTGCGGGCAGGAATTGTGGAAACGGCGGGGATATCTGTGCTCATCCAACGCGGCCTTGACATTTCACCAAAAGTTGCGTGGCGCACGTGAAGCGGCTGTTCAGCCTGATGGGCCTGTGGTTGCCGCTGGTACTGCAAGTCGACTCATAGTTTCTTCTGCGTTCCCTTTTACCGTTTCCAACGTGCTTCAAGGTGGTGAGGGCCATAGGCATTGCAGAATCGGGACTGACGAAGTAGTGCCGCCTCGTTTTCACACATGGTCCTGCACCGAAGGGTGCGGGATGAAGTGGTGGGATAGAGTTCGGCCACGGTGCAACGGAAGGCGGCCGAGATGTCACGAGTAGGACTTGCAGTATTTCCGGTGTTTTGGTGGAAGTGACAAACAGAAAAAGAGAGTGTTTGTTTCGAAGCACCGAAAGCAACATGCTTTCCTAAAAGCGACAAAAGGGTTGGAGGCGTTCAAGCGAACAAGTCCAAGTGCTTTCTTTTTTTCTTTTTTTGTGTACGTGCACTCGGAGTGCAGGCACACTTGAGTGGGAGTGGCACCACTATTTTACATATTTTTTTTTCCTCTGTTTCTCGTGGTGCAACGAAGCTCTGCTTTAGCAGCGGCACACTCTTTCTTCACTGTAGTAGATACGAGTTTCCGTTTCCTTGCTTCTTTGAAAAGGGAGGACAGCTAGTTTTCATTGAGGCCTTTTTTGATGTACTTTTGATAGGAAGGGTTTGCCAAGCTCAATGGTGCACTGTGCATGTGTTTAATTATGGGGGAAACCGTGATTAGGGAGACCCTTTTGCTGCTTGCTGGACCTCTTTTCACTTTTTGGGTACATTCCCTCAAGTTGTCTTTCTGTCGTTCTCACAAAGAACAACTCTGTTTTACAACGTTTCGTAATACAACACTCTTTTTTTATTATCGTTATTATCCTGCGGGTTGGAGCTCGTTCTCTTTTCCTCTTTCGTTAACTATATATCCTTCGTTTTTGTACTAGTCATTTGTAACTTTCAAGAATACAGGTGCTGTTGTGTACCCCGAGTCCACACACGCACACACTAATGCAGTCGCCTTCATATATATGTATATATATATATATATTTATTTATTTATTTATATAGATATCGATATACGTGAATAGATAGTTACAGTGGAGTGTGCTTTTGCTTACGTTTGTCTCTCATTTTTATTGTTGACAGATTTTGGTTCCTTATAAACGTATTTATACGATCTTTCCAACACTTTTTGACTTCAACGTGTTAGTTTCCTTAGCGGTTACTCCGTCGTACGAAGCCTTGCTCAGCTTTAGCAGTAGAACCTGGAAGCCGCTGCGGTAGGATCGTTTCAGTTTCTTTTCCCACTTTTTTCTTTCCTTCCTATATGTTTCCTATCTGGGCGCTGGCAAAAATGGCGTTGAACAGGTGCGGCGCTTTACCTCCAGCATTCTCTTTGTTTTGTTTCATTGGGTTTCTCTTTTGGAACTACTTCAGTGAAAAAAAAAAAACGATGAAACTAAAGGTGTATAATGAGGTAGTCCACGTTGACAACGGTTGGTCAAAGATTGCACGCAAGGTAGATCCTCACTGCGTCAGTGAGTTTTTTTTTTTGGTTGAGAGGCCTATCCGTGCGTGATTGGACGGTTAATGTCGAGTATGTACCGTGCGGAAGACGTTTCCGCTCCTACATAACCTCGTGGTACAGAAAAGCAAATTCAGCAGCGTTGGTCGAGAGTGCCTCTCTTAATAAATAGGCACTGATACGGCTTGATTGGGTTCCACACATTTTGCTTGTTCTCTTTCGCTTTATCTTTTCTCTTTCTCGATATTCGTCGTAGTTGCAGCTCTAAACGTTACCTGGCTTCCCACTACTGAGAAGTCGGCTTATCCTCGTGACTACACCATAACACACCAAATAATAGCACAGCCTTTCCAGCCATTGTAAACGGTGGCGCGGGAAGACGGAAGTCGGCATCTCCAGTGTAGGTTTTTTTTTGTCTGTTCTCCTACCCCCGCACCCTTCCTATTTTTTTTTTTTGCCACTTGCTTTATCGACGGTAAATTGTATTCTGAACGCCGGGTCTCGGTTAATCTGTGACACGGCGCAGCGTGCCCTCTTGTGTGCTCATGAGTAATCTGTTTCCATTTCTTTTAGCACTCCTCGTCGGCTTTGCGTCCTTTTGCTTTTTGTAGGTACAGCAACGCGCATACGTATGCACACTAGGCGCAACAAAACAGACAAACAAACAAAGTCGCATGTGCAGGTTGCAGCTGTCTCCCTCTTGTCTGCTTTGACCTGTTTCAAACAGAGTGTTCCTGCTGTTTCCTTCCCTTTCCCTCCTGCATGACAGTTGTGGCTGTGTTTGCTCAGAACTCACCTCAATTTCAGACTAAAAGTACACAGAAGCGGCAAGTATCATTAATTTCCTCAATTTCTCTTATTTGAATCAAATAAGAAACACGCGAGGGAAAAGAGACGTCTGCTGAGGGTTTTACCGAGTTCAGTAAGAAAAACCGTCCACTATACATCTGTCGAGCCAGCGCTCCTGCTCTAGCGCTGCAACCACGACGGCGTCATCCAGCGGCCGCTCCTCGCGGCACCGTTCCCACAGCGTCCTCTCGCTCGTCGCGTGTTGCCGCAACCTCCACGCGCGTCCGTATCGCAGGATGAAGCAGTGGGCCCAGCAGTTCTTCGCGAAGCAGCCCAAAGACCGGTCGTCTGAGAAGCGCGACATCCGGCTCAACGACCCGCGTGGCGGCACGCAGTACTGCGACAACCGCGTCTCCAGCTCCAAATACAACGTCTTCACCTTTCTGCCTCTGAACCTCTTCGAGCAGTTTCACCGCCCTATCAACATTTATTTCTTAACCGTCGCCGCCTTGCAGTTTATTCCCTCGGTAGCCCCTGTGAGCCCTTTAACAACGATTTTCCCTATTACCGTAGCCTTTTTGATCAATGCGGTGAAGGAGGGCGTTGATGATTTGCGGCGGCACCGCCAGGACGTCGAGGTAAACGAGCGTCTCTACCAGCGCGTGAGGCCCGGGTCATTGGAACTGGAGGAGGTGGCCAGTTCTGACATTCATGTCGGGGACGTCTTGATCCTGCACCCCTTTGAGGTAGTGCCGAGTGACGTCGTCATTTTGCTCACCTCGCACGACGATGGCGGCGCCTACATCACAACCGAGTCGCTGGACGGTGAAACGGGCTCGAAACAGCGGTTTGCCCTCTTGCACCACGTCTTCAAGCGTACTTCCGACAGCACTTCACCAGTTGCGTCGATGACGCGGCTGCTTGGGATGAGCGGAGCCTTGCCGACTGCTATCAACGCCGCCACCGCCGCCGCAGGCTGCACTGTGCCTGCAATCCCTCGCCGGACTGCCGACAACCCCCTGTGGAGCATGCGGGGCTGCTGTGCCACGACAGAGGAGCACCAGTTGCACTGTCTGCGTTACGCCTTCAGTACCCGCTTAGTCCTCAGATCCGAGGGTCCCAACTCGCACCTGCATTCCTACCACGGCACGGCGACGATTCGTATGCCGCCGTCCTCGCCGGCGAGCTTGAGGGATCGGCTCATAACGGTGTCGAGGGCAGACAACGGCAGCAACTACAACGGCGACGGTACTCACGGCACCGACAGGCCAAGTCATCTGTGCATCCACAGCAGCGGCGCGGTCCCGGTGGACGACTCGCCTACTGTGATGGTCTCACAGTCCTCCTCGCCCTTCCCGGGCGAACAAACTGTGGGTGATGGTTTCCCGCGACCGCAGCCAATGGTGATGATACCGTCTCTGTCGCTGCGCCGCTCTGTGTGCTCCTCGCCGACGGAGGCGGCCAACTCTTACGGCGGCAGCAGCAGCAAGAACGATGAGCACAGTCGACTACTGGCTGCAGCCGGCTCACCAACGCGTCTGCCGTTTTCTGCAGCTGCAGCTGCTGCGTCATCGTGGCCAGCGGGCAGACCCGGCTCTTCCTCCGACATGGCCGCGGTGGACTCATTGGACTATTTCGACGGTCCTGAGCAGACGCTCTCGGTGAGCATCGACAACGTCATCTATTCCTCCAGCCGCACCGGCAACACGCACTTTATCATCGCCCTCGTCGTTTTCACAGGGCGTGAGACAAAGATGAGCATGATGCACCACCTGCCACCTACGAAGTGGGCCACCATTGACCATCTCTTTAACTACCTGGCGATGTTTATCTTTGTGATTCAGGTCATCCTGGTCGCAACGTGCGCATTCTTTTCATGCACGCGGCTCAAGGCGCACGCCTCGCTGTGGTACCTCGGCGGCGACTCTGACCCGGTAGATTTCAACGAGTACTTCCCAATTCTGCCACTGCGCTACCTCATGATGCTCTCCCCAATGGTGCCGCTATCCTTTAAAGTAATGGTTGAAGTCTCCAAGGCTTACATCAGCTACGTCATCCGTTGGGACGAGGACATCAAGACAAACGATGGGCCTGCCTCTGTCAACAACTCCGCACTCGCCGAGGAGCTGGGGCAGGTGGAGTACGTGCTGTCGGACAAGACAGGTACGCTAACGGCAAACACGATGACGTTCAGCGCGCTGGTGACAGCGAAAGACGTGGTCTTCTCCAGTACCCACGATGCCTTTGGCGGCGCCGGGTACGGCACAGACAACGAACGACCACTACAAGATGTCAGCAAAGTCGTCAAGGCCGGCCTCGCTGCTGGTTCTCTGGATGACTTCTACCTGATGTTAACAATGGTCTTCTGTAACACAATTGAGCGCACGCTGCCGCTACACTTCAGCAACCCGTCGCACCGCGACCTCAGCCGCAGCACTCGCAGCAGCTCTGTGCATTCTATGAACTCTGACGCTGGCACCTCGATAGCAAGTCGGTGGATGTCGGCTTCTCCAGAAGAGGTGGCTCTCGTTGACGGCGCCAATCAGTGCGGCTTCCCGCTGCGCCAGCGCAGCCGCACCCATGCCACAGTCGGGCTCTGGGGGGACACTGAGGCCTCGCTGGAGGTGGAGCTGGTCCGTACCCTTCCCTTCACCTCCGATCGCGGGATGATGAGCGTATTGCTGTGCTGCCCAGCTGTGCTGCCTAAGATAGAGACGAAGGCGGCGGCAACATCGCCGAAACAAGCAGAGGTTTCAGGGCCGTCTTCAGAGTCAGGGTCACTTACCAGTACCAAGTACGTGCTACTGATCAAGGGTGCGGATGAAAAGGTGCTACCGTGCTGCACGGACAACTACAGTAGTACGCACCTGGAGGACATTATGAACCGCCTTGCGCGGTTCTCGCGGCAGGGGCTGCGCACGCTCGTCTACGGCTACCGCGTCCTTTCTGAGGAGGAGGCTAAGGAGGCGCTACGCCGGTTCGAGTTGGTTGAGACGAGCTTCGCGGCAGTGTCGACGCGAGAGACGGAGCTGCAACGCATCTACGCCCTGCTCGAGCACGACTTCACCTACTGCGGCATCACGGCCGTCAAGGACGAGCTCCAGGAGGGCGTGTCACAGACTCTGGCCCAGCTGCGCCACGCGAACATCCGTGTGTGGATGCTGACGGGCGACAAGACTGAGACGGCGAAGCAGACGGCGGTGGCCTGCGGGCTACTCACCTCCGAAGACCGTGTCATCACGCTGACACCGCCGAACGAGAACGTCCTCACGGCGGGGGAGCACCTTGCATACGTGTCGGCGCGGCTCGGCGAGATCATGCAGATACAAGTTGAGGAGGACACGCAGGACCGCGAGATAATCACGCGGTGGCAGAAGCTGAAAGAGTGGTTGCGACGCTTTTTCTGGCGCTCGTCGGGGATGTCAGATTTCGTTCATGAGTTCACGCGGCCCGCAACGTGCGAGCGCATCCGTCCGTTGGACCACCCCCTCGTCACGCAGCCCCTCAGCCAAATCGAGGCACAGTGTGGACCCGTCAGCCAATTTGTGTTGGACGCAGTGCCTACAGTGTGCGGTGCGGTGCGACGCCGCCCTGGGCTGCACTTCAGCTCCGCCTTCACGGAGTCGGGCAACTGCAACACGTGCGGCTTAAAACGTGGCTACTGTGTTGCTCTCTCTGGTAAAACGCTGCGGCTGCTGGAGGCCGAGGACGCCAGCTCGAACGGTTGCAGTACGTTGGTGCGCCTCTTCCTCTGCTGCCTGCTGCGGGCCCGCTCCGTCGTGTGCAGCCGGACCGCACCGACTCTGAAGTCGTACGTGGTGAACATGGTTAAGCGCTCCGGACACATCACATTGGCCATAGGCGACGGCGGTAACGACGTACCGATGCTGCAGGCGGCGCACGTCGGCGTCGGCATTAAAGGGCTCGAGGGGAGCCAGGCGAAGCTGGTGTCCGACTTCGCGATTGAGCAGTTCCGCTTTCTCTCGAAGCTGATCCTTGTGCATGGGCACACGGCGTACCAGCGCACGGCGATGATTGTGCAGCAGAGCTTTTGGAAGACTGTCCTCATTGCGTGGGTGCAGGTGTTGTTCAATCTGTCGACCGATTTCTCCGGGGTGTCGTACTGGGACTCGTTGAGCCTCACACTGTACAACGCCATTCCCACCGTGCCGGTGACGTTCCTGTGCGTCATGGACATGCCGCTCTCGCATTGGGTACTGCGTACAACACCGCAGCTGTACAGCATGTCGCAGCGCGGCCGTTACCTCAGCGCGACCACCTTCTACGGCTACATCGCCCGTGCGTTCCTCCATGGGACGATGGTTTACTACCTGTCTATGGGCCTACAGAGCGGAAGCGGCGCGCTCTTGTCGAATGGGTGGGTGCTCGACCGCAGCGGCGACTTCTACGCCGTTTACATTGCAGTCGTGACGATTCATACCTACACGGTCTGGACCGAGTCACACGCCATCACCATTGCCCACTGGACGTGTTTCCTCTTTTCCATCTATTCGTGCTTCATCAGCTTCTGGATGTACGCGCGGGTGCCGGCGTCGCTCAACGCCACCTTTTCGGTCCTACTGACAAGCCCGTCCTTCTACCTCGCCTACATTGGTCTCACGGTGGCAGTGTGCGCCTCCCTCGCGGTCTACGCGCTAGTGAAGGTTCTGTGGTTTCCTGACGCGCTGCAGCTCCAGCGACTGCTGATGGTGCATCTTGGAGAGAAAAGCTGGCTGCGGCGCAGCTTGCCCGTGCGTGTGCTGCGCACGTTCTTTCAAGACGACAACCCGTCGCACTTTTGGAAGTCGATCTCGCCCTACCACGCGCTTAAGTTCTACCCACCGCCAAAGATGAATTTTCTCGTTCGCGAGGAGGTGGTGGGAGCCGAAACATGATGTAGTTTGACATTAACTGGGTGCGTGCGTGTTTCTGTGTTAACGGAGATATACCGCGTTCAATTTGACACTGTGAAGTACGGAAGCAACTGCATATACACCGCCGTACGAGCAGGGCGTCGAAGTAGGGAAGAAATAACCAAAACTCCTATTTCTTCCGTTATTAGCAATTGCAGACAGGAAGAAGGATGCCTAAAAGGACGAGGGCTGCTAACTGTACGTGATGATAATGACGCTACTTTCCTTCTTTGTGACAAGAGTGTGTGGTAACATAACGCAAACTGCCCGAGGGACGTCAGAAAAAAAGAAGAATAAGAAGTGAAGGAAAGGACGGCAAGACCTTAATTGTTTTGTTGCAGGTGTTGCGGACTAATGCATCATTTTTTTTTTCTTTCACTACAGTTGCTTTGATTTCACATCTCCTTGTTCCGATATTGTGATGCAAAAAAAAAAAAACGGCGTGTGTCTCGTTCGTTTTACCATGTCACAGTTTTGCTTTTAACGTCAACTTACCACCACACGCGCCAACGTGTTTGTTGTGCGCGTTGCACTTGCAGAACTCCTAACCCCACTTATCCCCTCGTTTAACCTCAGCGCGGCGGTGCGCTGACGCGCTTACTCTCTCATCAGTTGGTCTAGTTTTTTTTTTGCTTTTGCTAATTCTGCTGCGTCGACTGACCAGAAGGGTAACGCGGTCTGGCCGAAAATTCAACAGCGGGTTAGACGGGGAAGTTATTTTCTCATTTGCTTTGGTAGCCATGGGTAAGAACTAGACTGGGAAGTGTACATTATATTGGGCGACGAGTGCAATTGAGATGCGCTCCCGCCGCTCATTTCTCTTTTCTTTTAAAATCTGGAAGCGACGGCAAGGCGGATTATTTTGGAAAGCCACCTGGAAAGTGAAGTATTTACTACTTTCCATCCGTTCGCGGAGCTCGCAACATACGGTCTGATGTAATTGTTTCATTTTCTTTCATCTTGCCCTCGTTTTGAACTTCCTCTGTTTGTGTTCTCTTTTACTTCCTTAGGCAAGCGAAGTGCAGAGGATTAAGACATAAGTGCGTTTTCCGTTGCTAGGGACTTCCGTGCACCTTTTACGGCAGTGCTCTTCACTTTACCATGAGCAGACGTGCTCGCACGCACAGGAACATGAATGAAATTGTTTACACTCTATCGACTGAACATCGTCGTGCAGCGTCTTTAATCGATGTGCTACAGAGACGGAATTTGAGTTCACGTGTTCTACTCTGCAGTGAAAAAAGCAATTCGGGAAATGCATTCGATACTTTCAACTCGCCGTACTTTCACGGCTGCGCTGTCACCACAACGACTGAGACGCTGGTGGCGCACTACTCTGTCGTCTTCAACAACAGCAGAGAAGTTGGACTCAGCTGGCTCATTGAGTTCTCAAAAAACTGTTGAAAGGCTCCCCGATGCCGTCCTCGATGCGTGGTTGAGCTGGAGGCGGCAACAAAGAGGTTGTGGCGATTATGACGCTTTGTTTTCGTGGCCGTCTGCAGCAGAGGTCTTGTCACGCGTTCCATGTTCTGAAATCATACAAGCAAGTGGCCTCGACAAGGACATGGCGAACGGTGAGGATGCTGTGGCGAAGTATACAAACGAAGTCGCGGAGTTGCCTTTCACAACTTTGGGTGCACTCTGCGATGCAATACTCAACGACAGCGCTTGCAGAAGCGCAGACACTTTCCCTTCGCGCATGCCACTTGAAGCTGTGTTTGCGCATCTTTGTGCTTTCACTCCGCTCTTTATTCGACTCAACTCTTATCCAGCGCACACCGCGGTGTTGGTGGCGTACTGCAACGATGTGAAAAAAGAGGCAACGTCAATAAAGTCTTCTGGGGAGGGTAACCGGTATATGCGGCACGTTTTGCGTCAGGCGCTTGTGTCGTGGCAACCTTGGGTGGCGCCAACGCAAGCAAAGCGTCTGATTGCTGGATTCCTTTTTCCTTATGTTCTCCAGAGGAACATGCCACTTAGTACAACAGCTTCTGCTGTAAACGATTACACTGACAAACAACCTTACCAGACGTCAAGCACATGGCCACTACCAGAACTGATCCTACGGGAAACTGAGCAAGAGGGTAGCTGGCGCATCTTACTGGAGAATGTTCCAGGACACTACGTTTCTGCAGAGCTTGTACGCGCGGAGGTGAAGCGCAAGTACCCTTTAGAAGGGTTGAATTTCTGGGCGACGTGGGTGCGTAAAGGTACAGTAGCACCACGAAGGGCATTTTCCGAGGATCGCGCAGGGCCGCTGTTGACAACGGCGTCTTCGCAACATAGATTTTTAGTAGACAATTCAAACAAAGACCCTTTTTTGGAGGTCACCGCGGACGGCCGTGCCGTGCGCGCCCCATCGAAGGAGGCGTGTCTCCAGTCGGGCTGTCCAGCGCGTGTCGCTTACAGAAGCGGATCCAGTGTTAGTGGGTCATTGCAGGGCAAATACTCCTTACTGCAGAACACACACTGCGGCTCTCTGTTGGTACATTCTGCTGCTGCGTTACTTGCAACTGTAATATCGACGAGGTTCACTGATGTAAGCATCGTTCGTGATCTATTTTCAGAGCGCAGAGATAGCGCCGAGAGGGAGCAACGGATTCGAGCCAGACCCGACGAGTTCGGTGGACGGCAAAGTGCAAACTCTCTATCGCTCTCGAAATCTATCGGCTTCTTCCCGTGTGTGGAAACGTTGCTTGATCACCCAGATCTCGCCTTCGCGATTCAAATTCGTGATGCCACCCGCGACTTTGACCACTTAGGCCTTCCGTGCTCGTCGGTGGAACAACAGCATCTTCACCAAACCACCCTAATGTCGGATGCTCTCCAGGTGCGGTTGCACCCCGCCTTCGCGCACGAGCTGCGTGGTGTGGCGGATGTGACATTGAATGCACTGCGACACAAAATGTCCCTCTGCAATGTACCTGCCCTGTCCGCATCCCGCCCTCACTGTAATGCTTCCTCGTTTGTTGGATCTCCTCGAGTGCCAACACATGTGCTTCACGTGCATTATCTTAATCGGCTTGACGATATCGTTGCCTCGTCTCTCCTCTCGTTGCTGCAGTTTTTTCGGCGTGCGGAGACGGCGGATGACTTGGTCTCAACAAATGAGGTAGATGCGAAATCAAAGACGAATGAGTCCTTGCCTACAAAAACCGTCGTATGCTTATCTTGCTTCAAGTGCGACTGCAGTGCAACACAGTCGGCGAATGGTGCTGAGACAACCGAAGGCTCGCTGCTGTTTGCGATTACACACAAACCGAACAGAGTCGATGCCGTGGTTGTTGCGGGAGCGTGTCGTACTGCTTTGTACGAGCGAATCTCGACTCATACGACTCAAATAGCCACATCATCGCCGGCACCCCGTTTATCAGAGGAAAAGCAAGATGGTGATGTTCCCCGAATAATAAACGCGCTTGCACGGCTTCTTTGTGACAACAACGTAGTGAAACTCATCCCCTTTCAGTTCTTCTCCAACAGTGTTCAACAGCGCAACGAGTTGACCCGTTTGTTTGACGCTCTGCCAGACTGTGCGCTGTCGTCTTTGTGCACGCTTCAGCACGTCGCGTGCTACACTGGTCAACCGATGGGAGACGGACTAATAAAGAGTCGCCAAGAGGCCGAGCTTTTACTCTCTGCCGTGACGAACTATCGGAACAAGGTGCGGATTGAGTGGGCGGAGGATCAGACCGAATGCAGCACTAATTCTGAAAGTGACAGAACGTGCGAAGCATTGAGGGGGATCAGTGACGCTGCGAGATTGGCAGTGGCTGCTTTGCTTATGTGGCGCTGTCGTCAAGCAGAAGAGAGACAAAGTGTCTTTCTCGTGTGTCATTCGCTCTCGGCGTCGGCGGGTTCTGCGGGCCAACAGAAAATGTCTTTTCCCGAAGCGCTGAAAATTTGGACAGGTTCACCGCACTCTATGTACGATTACAACGTCGTAATGCGCTTGGCGCGGTACGCTTGTTGGCTATGGAACGTGGTTGGCCTACCGCCTTTTGCGTGTGTGGAGGATATAATAGACGAGGAAGCTAAGCAGCAACCTTTTTCATCGTACGCTGAGCTTTCTCCTGCGGCAGCTCGTGAGGCGCTGCGCGAGCTTATTGCAGCGTACGGGCCGGAGCCGTTTCCAGAGATGATAGAGAGCTGGCATATCGCCACTGTCTCCGATGGCGTTACCAGAAAACCTGCTAAAGAGAATGTGAAGCGAAATTCTGAAGACATATCTCCAAGAAACGTCACCCCTGAAGCTCATCTGCCAAATGACAACGGCGCTGCTGTATTGTCTGTGAAAGATGGAGCCCACGGCTTCATCGACGCGGGCTTGTACGATGCGTTGCTGCGCGATGCGGCAGCGGTGCAGCAGAGGGTCACTATGGCACCGGCATCACCTTTTAATCTTACTGGCACGCACTCGGAAGCGGGGCAAGTAGAGGTGCCTGATGAGGACCGTCAGAGAAATGCTGTGGGCTCCGTTTCCTCTGAGGATTTGCGAATCGAGGATCCCTTTTCTGCTGCTCTTGCAGCTGGGAGTGACAGTAAAAGCCATCACGAGCAAGATACCCTTCAGTTTTACCTTTCGACGGTCTTGGTTGACGATGCGCCGGCAGCCGCTACAGGAACGCCTCCGCTTCCATCAAACCTTGCAAGAAAAAACACACCTGTCTCTGGACCGGCACGTGCTGAGTTTACAACAGCTACTGTGCAACAGGTAAGCGCGTCAAATGTGTCAGCACTACAACCCGGTGGGTTTAGCAGCTCGAGTGCAAACAGGCATCTTGCTCTGCCTGCTGTCCCCCGTGGCTTCTTCTTTGGCCCGCGCTGCACATCACAGCTACCCCAGGAGTGCAACCCAGTAGATCAAGCAAAATTAACTTTTGGCTCAGGTTCACCACTGCTGATGCCACCGCAGGTTGATTCCCAACCCACTTTTGGCCGTCTACCGAGCCGCTATTTGCGGCAACAGAAGTTTGATGATAGCAGGAGCGGTGAACCTTCTTCAGTACCACCCACAGTTACTTTTGCAAACTCACCACATTTTCCCTCTTCACGGCTGTTGACTACTGCAACGACTCCTCCTCTTCCTCTCTCTCTTTCCCACAGGGGTGTTGTGTCGCCGGTGGCATGTTTCGACCATCCTCTGCCCTGGGCAAATGCGGGAGACCCTGGTAGGAACGCATGTGTGCGAGGACATCTTGCAACTGCTTTTGAGTCGGTTCAAAGCACTGCAAGTACGTTGCCGCGTACTCCTCTTTCTCCTCCTGTTCCACCGTCACCACCGCCACCGGTGCCCTCTGTGGTGGGCTTTGCGAGTGCAGGAAGTTCTGCGCCGTCATCATCCGAGAACATTGCGCGTGTTACCGCGGGCTTTCTTGGGAAGTCGTCAGACTCAGAGCGCCTGCGACTGGCGTCGCTAATCGTAGACATCTTGCGCGGCAGCAGCAGCTCAAACTCTCAACAGTACAACCGCGACGATAGGGGGAAAAAAGAGAATCGATGAGGAACAAACTACGGGTAATTTTTCTGTACTTCTAGTGGCAACGGACTCACTGAAGCGGTCCTTTTATTCTTTTCATAGGCTATCTTTTCTTTTTCTCTGAGCTGTCTGCTTTTTAGTTACTCACCTCTCTGCTACGCCGACAAGAAGGCAATAACTACACCACTTTTAGCTCTACATGATAAAGGCAAGTTCCATTTCACTTACCGTATTCTGATCATGGTCTTTTTGACGTTGATAAGGAGCTGCCTGAGTTGGGCAGCTGATTATCCAAGAGAAAACGAGGATTTACTTCAGTGCATTCTGGGCGTCACACTTTCTGACCCTCTGACGAGGAAAAAGCGAGTGGGTGCATTTGGCTGTACTCCTTTGTTCTACTTCGTCCTCCTTTTTTTCTAGTTGCGTTGTGCGAACCGAATACAACCTGCTGACTTCATCTTGGCAATCATACCAACAACTTTCTCCACTGTCGAGTGTTCAAGCCATATCCTGTCATACCGAACTTCTGTTTTGCTCATTTGCTTCAATTTTTTTTTTGGGGGTTCTCGACCAACTACGCTGCTAATTTCTAGTTTTCATGAATGTGAATCTTCTTTGCAATGCTAGCCCGCGAGCTGCTTTCTTCTCGTCGTTGCAGCTTGGAGCGCTGGTGCTGATTGGTTGCGTCGTTCTGCAGGTCCACGGCGCTGCTGCCGCAGAGGTGACAGAGGAAAGCCAAGGCGGCGTCGTGCTCGATGAAGTCACGACGAGCTTGGGCACCTCTGGGTGGGTCTCGCTCATCGTGGCGGATACCATTTTGCTTCTCTTCGCCGCCCTCTTCGCCGGCCTGACGCTCGCCCTGCTCGGACTGGACACGCTGTCATTGGAGATTATTGCCGACAGCGGCTCCGAGCCAGACAAGACGTACGCGCGGAAGATTCTCCCGATCCGCCAGCTGGGCAACCAGCTGCTGTGCACGCTGATCCTTGGCAACGTCATGGTAAATACCCTCATTGCGCAGATCACCGATTCACACATCCACGGCTGGGTGGCCACGGTCGTCTCGACTGCGCTGACCACCCTGGGCGGCGAGGTGATCCCGCAGGCGCTGATGGCGGCGCACGCTCTGCAGGTCGGCTCCAAGTCTGCTCCGATCGTGAAGTTCTTCGTCGTGATCTTCTGGCCCATCTGCAAGCCCCTTAGTTTGATTTTGGACAAGTTTATCGGCAAGGACCCGGGTCAGATTTATGAGCGCAACGAGCTGAAAAAGCTTATGTTCATGCACGCTGCCCGAAGTGCCGAATCTGGCATTGGGGCCGGCGAGGTGGACCTGATGGTGGGCGCGATGGAGCTGCACGAGAAGACAGTGATGGAGGTCATGACGCCGGTGAGCGAGATGCTGATGCTAGAGGCAAACGAGCGCCTAAATGAGGAGACGATTCAACTCATCTCCGACCACGGCCACAGCCGCATCCCGGTGTACCAGACGACGAAGAACAACGTGATTGGCGTGCTCTTCGCGAAAGACCTGCTCATGGCCAATCCGCAGGAGAACACAAAGGTGCTACTTCTCGTGAAGTTCTACAACCGCCGCTGCCACGTTGTGCCGTCGGAGACGAAGCTCATCTCGATGCTCAAGTACTTCCAGACAGGCAAGTCGCACATCGCTTTGGTGCAGGAGGTGCAGCAGCGACCCTACGGCGACCCGTACTACGAGGTGAAGGGTCTCGTGACGATGGAGGACATCATTGAAGAGCTCATCCACAGCGAGATTTTCGACGAGTACGACATCGACCCGCAGCAAATCCAGCATAATGCCGGTGGTAGCCTTATCAACGCTAACGTCGCAGCGAAGCGGCAAATCGGGCTGACTTCAAAGTGCTCACGGCGCGTGCACCTCAACCACAACGAGCTGCGCGCTGCCGCGCTCTTCCTCTGCGAGTCGTTGCCCGAGCTGAGCATGGAGGATGTGACTCAGCTCATACAGGGAATGTCGCAGTGTACGATGGTGTACCGAGTGCGGGCTCCGAAAGACGCACGCGGTATGGAGGACGACGACAAGCAGAACGTTTGGCTCTACCGCGAGGGGGTGCCGTCCTCCGTCTTCACCCTCATAATCTCGGGCCGTGTGGAGGTTTTTGCGGGCAAGGAGTCCATCGCGTTGGAGATGGGCAGCTGGTCGCTACTGGCAACGGATGCCTTGTCCACCGACCTCTTCGTACCTACCTTTAGCTGTCGTGTGGTGCAGGATACCACACTTATGCAGATCACGCGCGAGGTGTACGTGGAGATGTTGCGCATTTGCAACAATCCGCCTAGCGAGGTCTCAACCAATAGCTCGTCGACCGGCAACACAGAGAGTAAGTCGCTGCCGAAGGAACTCAAGTAACCGAATGGTGAGGTGAATGGGGAGGAAGGGCAACGGCAAGGATGAAGAATTCTGGAAACATGTAGGCGCGATGTCTCGACACTAGAAAATAAGAGGAAATAAAGAAATGCAACAAGGTGGAACGCGGAGCTGAAAGATGCAGTGGCGCGGTCTGTTCTCATGAGGTGCCTCCTTTGTTGCTGTTCTTCCCTACGGAAAATGTGGGAGTTTTTCCCCACTTTAGTTGAAAGCAAATACGTAATTTTACGATCGAGTGTTTTCCGTGATTCTTCTGTTCTTTCTTGCCGCTATTCTAGCACTTAGTTCTGCGGTAAAACGAGTGCGTTAACCAGCGAATTTGTTGCGCACAACTTGACGCTTTCTTGTCGTATCCCTTTTCTAATTTGTTTTCATCGCATTTGCGTTGGTTTGCTGGTTGTCCTCTCTTGTCCCTTTTACCTTCCTCCTGAAAGGTCGTACGAGTAAGACAGACACCAAGACCAGGGCTAATGTTGAGGGAGTCGCGTACGTCGATAGGGAGGAGGGGGGGGGCGAGCGAACCACTTTGTTTGTATCTGATGTGATACGTTCTTGTTGTTCTAAGCGGCTAGCTGTTGCTGTATGATATCGTCTTTCAGCGTTCGCTTCTTTTCTTCTTTTGTTTTCATTTTTGTTTTTATAGTGTGTTGTTCTGTTCACGTATTGCTATCGCACGACGGCCAGTCACTCATCACAAAGAACAAAACAGTTCCTAGGAGAAGTGATAGTGTCTGGTTTCATCGTAGTAAACATATCAAGAAAAACAATATTACGTACTGTAAATGGGAGTCGTCCTGGAAGTCACGTCCGGCTCTTGGAGCTACACGCAGTGTCAACTGGGAAGTTGATGAACTTATTAGGGTGTGCTGAGGCCAATTTTAACGAATTATTTATCCTTATGCTCTCCTACCTTTAGCCGCACCTGATGCTGTAGGCCAATCGTGAAGCAGAGGTTTATTCCGATGCCGAACATGTGCACATGCGAGCATCAAAAATGAGAATTCGGAAGGCTACTTTGCTCTGCTGTTGCACCAGCATTTCCGAATTTCATCTCGCATCGTCAGTTCCCTACTTTGATTTACCGTATACGTACTGACAGCGCATTTACAGCATTGGTGCTTCCGCGTTCCTTGAGGCAGTTTTTCTCTCAACACAACAGTGTGATTTGTTGTAAAACAGGACTGAAGTAGTTTTTTCAGCGCTAAGTACAAACACACCGAAAAGAACAAATCAAGTTTTTCCCCTTTTGATAAGAAGTAACAACAACTCCTTCCACCATGATAAACAGCACTGTGGGAAACGAGGCCGAGAACGCCGAGCTAGCGCTCTACCGTTTGGAGGAGATTGACGAGCTACTCGGCAGCGCCACCTGCGACGAGGACGACTCACAATCCGCCACCCTTGCCCAGTACCTCCGCAGCGGCCAAGACCTTGAGAGCACGCTGCATCAGCACGACCAGCAACTGAAAGACCTGCGCGACGCTTACATCAAGGCGAACGTGGCGCACGCGGAGGCGATCGCGCAGCTCTACCACGAGTTCAGTGCGTGCGAGCAGCACGTCATCGACTTCGATGAGGAAATTCTGTCCTTTCAGCGCAAACTGGAGGGCAATGCAAACGACATTGTTTATATGCAGCAGCAGACGGACGGCCTGGTGCGCAAAGTGAACAACCGCCGCCAGGTCAGTAACAAGATCAACGAAGTGTACAGCGCGCTGCAGAAGTGCGACTCCTTCTGCGATGTCATTTCAAACAAAGATGTGGATTCGACCTATCTCGCAAACCTCAGGGAGCTGGACCGGCGTCTTGCATTCCTGTCTGGCAACAAAGCCCTACAGCACTCGGCCGTCGACAACGAGATTCGGCCGAAGTTGACGGCCGCCGCGCACAAGGCGGGTGACAAGCTGCAGCGTTTTCTGACCAAGAGGATAATCGCATTGACGGAGAATCCTGCCCGCACCGCTGAGGAGCAGCAGAACCTGGAGCAGTCTGCGCAGTTCGCCTTCCGCTTCCTGCAACTCTACAACCCGCCCGTGGCGAAAGAGATAACCAAGCTGTACGTCAAGTACATGTCTGACTTTTATGTGAAGCAGTGCCGCCTCCTCCTCAGCCAGTTTTCGGAGGCCTCGGAGGTGCACGCCGACCCGCTGGAGCCGCTTGTGTCAGCCGAGGAGGTGCGCGACATAATGAGCAACCGCGACAGCGGGTCACTGTCAGGCAACCAGGTGAATCCGGAGAACGTTAACTTCCCGGGCCGCACCCTCGCCCGGCGGGAGCGCAGTGTCTCGCAGCACATGCGCGGGTTTACAGATTTCATCGCCACCGGGGGCGTGATGAAGGCGGAGTCACTCCGCATGCTGCGCACCGCCACTTTTGAGGACACGGTGAAGGCGGTTAACTCCCTTGGTGTCCGCTACGGAAAGCTGCACGTCGACGATGCCATCGCCGGCCAACTGGATCAGTGCAACAGCTGGACGTGGCAGTTTGTCCGCTGCTTCCAGGCGCTGGTGAACAGCTGCGAGTCGGAATGCGGTTTCATCGGCAACTTCTTCTGTGTTGCTGGCGACGTCGAGGGTGGTGAGGACTACTCGAACGCCGAGCGCATCGCCCGCGCCGTTCTCGGCCGTGCCGTCGGCAGTGTCGAAGCCTCTATCATGGAGGATCTGCCACTCGTGATGGACCGCGCCGAGGTGCTGGCGGGTCTGCGCGTGCTGGAGAGTGTTAAGCAGCATCTCTGTACTTCACTCGACCCGATTCCCCTGTTGCTGCTCAGCGGCGTGCTGGAGATGTCGAAGGCAGCGCTGCGCAACTCCCTCCGTATCGCCTTCAAGAACGACGACCTCGCTCTCGCGTTTCTGCAGACCGTGAAACTCTCACCGTTTTACCGTGCGCCGGCGAGTGGGGCACCATGGGCCGATATCCTGAACAACAGAGCTTATTGTGCCACCCTCGGCCCGCATCCCCTCATCTACCGCGTTTGCGGCGTGTTGGGCCAGCTGGAGTACTTGAACACCGCCGATGTAAAGTCCGCCGCATTCTCGGGGGTGATGCAACGCGCCTTCGACCCGGCGGTAGAGACGTTCGTGAAAAACGCCCTCGCCTACATGATGGCTTTCATCCAGCAACTGAAGCAGCGACACCCAAATGCGCTGGCGCAGCAGGTCTTTGCCTGCGTTAATATCTACACCGTGCTGGCGATGTGGCGGGAGCTGACGGCGGTGAACCGCAAAGCAGTGACGGACAAACAGAGCTCCCCCTACGCCGATCGGTCTAGTGCGGCGTGCGTGCCGTCGCCGCTATCGAGAGAGGAAACATCTGCCTCTATGACAGTGGCATCGGCAGCATCTGGTGGTGCAGCTGCAACGGCAAACGCAGGCAGTATAGCTGCCCTGCAGCAGATGCAGTATATGGAGGCGTGCTTGCAAGAAGCTATCAAGGCATGGGTGGAGGCAGACGTGCAGGCCACCGCCGGCACCTGGCCTGCTCTCACAAGGTTTGTGGCGCAGGCGGTGCAGGTGCTCGGGACGGACTTTTTCGACCAGAATAGCCAATCAGGCGTTTTGTCCCCTGCATCTTCTGCAAGTCACCGTTCGGGTGCTGGCGACGGTGCTGCAGCGCTGCCGTCCCTTCCCGCGGAGTTGAACGAGAAGTCCACCTTGCAAGTCGCCACACAGTTCAGTGCGCAGTGGCAGGAAGGAGTGCGGGCGGTTGTGGACGTGGTCCGCAAGGCGATTCGTCTCTCTCTAGGTCGCACCGGAAGTGGGACCACGAGCCCGGCGATCGCCGCGATGCAGATACGTCAGTGTAAGGAGCTCGCCACGTTGATTTTGAGCGAAATCATTGGTACGGTGGCGGAGGCGAACCGCAAGTTTACGACGCTCGTTTCCCGGTACTACAGCAGCAACCGCGAGCTGCAGGCGAAACTGGTTAACAACACCACTGTGCTGCATGAAGTGCACAATTTAATCGAGGAGAGTGCGAAGGTAGTAGGGGATTAGCTTTTTTTATCCGACGGTGTTTCTCTCGTTGAGCCATACACAACTGAGTTGTTGGTCTCCTTTTTGTTTGTTTTGCTTTGTGTTGCTCTGTTGGTGCTTATCGTCACGACACTTACAGTTGGCAAGCCCTTTGCTTTGTCCGTATGTAAAGCGTTTCGTTCAGTGTTGTTGATTTTTCCCTTGTGAACCCCTTGCTGCTGACCAGCCCTTGCTACTTCAAATGTGAAACGAGAGTGGACCAGAAAAGCAAACGAACAAAAACTGCATCACCGTTTGTTGCACTGGAAAATAATAATAGGTCTTTTGCGGCTCCTGTCGCTGCAGAAGATGAGTTCAAGTGAAAGACTCACTTGAAAACTGGTAAATCGTAGTTGCCGGAAAACCCAACTGTTACGCTTGAGTGCGTTTTCTCTCTTCGTCAATGACGAGGCTTGGTTGCTTCCCGGGAAAGTAAAACCATCCACGTCTGTCCCCTTTGCGATTCGCCGTTCCTCTCTTCTTATTCCTGCCTCTTACCGACCTTTCAAGCAGCTGACGCACGCCTCAGCACTTTATTTTCCGAACGTTTCCTATTCTTACAGCTCTTCTTGCACCAGAAACACGAGGTTTCTTATATCAATTAACTACTTCTCATCGTTCGTTGCGCCCTTCTTTTTTGGGGGGGACTCATACATGGAAAAGCTGACAATTCTCTACGGCACACAAACTGGCAACGCCGAGCGGCTCGCGCTGCGGGTGAGTCGTCTTGCTCTGCAACAGGGCGTCCAGCGGGTTCACTGCCTCCCTGCAGACGACATACCGATTCAAGAATGGCCTCACACCGGCGGCCCCATTATCTTCTTGTGCTCGAACGCAAATCAGGGCGAGGCCCCGAATTCCTTCCGTCGTTCGTGGGCGTCGCTATTAACGTTAGACACGGCACCTCCGTCGTGCATGACGGGGTTGCAGTACGCCGTCTACGGCCTCGGCGACTCCCTTTACCTGAAGTTCAACTACATGGCGAAAATGTTGCACAACCGATTGAAGCAGCTGGGGGGAATCCCACTCGTGCTGCGGGGCTTGGGTGACGAGAGCGACGCGAGGGGGTTCGAGGAGACGCTGGTGCCGTGGCTGGCGGAGCTGTGGGCTGCACTGGGGTTGAGGAAGAAGGATGGGAAGGAGGTTGCTGCTGCCGCGGCTGTGACGGTGGGCCAACTGCGGCCACGTTACCCGCAACAGGATATTCCGTACTTTCCTCTCTACACGGTGCAGTCTGTTACGGCGCAGAGCATCGCAGGTTCGTCCGACACTGCGGCACAACAGCAGCAGCGGCAGCAGGCGGTGTTGCCGCATTACGCAGAGCCCGTTTTTGCTTGCGAGGTGGTGCGTAATCGGCGCCTCACTGCCCCTGTCTGCAATCAGGTGGTCCACCACCTCGAACTACGTGTCTGCTCTGCAGATTCCATATCATCTGCGGAAAACAGTGTGATTTCTCCTTCGCTGAATCACCCTCCCATTCCCGCTGCTTCGGCCATATCGTACGACGTCGGCGATGCGTTAGGCATCTACTGCCCCAATCGACCCGAGCTGGTGGAGGAGCTGCTACAACGTCTAAATCTTAACGGTGACGAAGTGGTGATGGTGCAACCTGATGCCTCACATGGCTTGGTGGTGCAACCGTCTAGGCCGTTCTTCAAGTGTCCGCTCCCGTTGCGCACCCTGCTGACTTACTACATCGACCTGGACGCGGTGGTAACGCAGGAGTTTATGTGGATGCTGGCTCATGAGGTGAAGGACGATGACGTGAACAACGAGGATGCCCATGCCTTCCGTGAGCGCCTCTACGAGCTCGGCAACCCGTCCCATGTGAATGACTACCTGCAGTACGCCCACCGCGAGAAGCGCAACCTCTGCGAGGTGTTGCACGACTTCAAGCAGCTGCACCCGTCGCTGGATCTGGTCCTCAGCTTTGCGTCGCCGATGTTACCGCGTTACTTCTCCATCGCTTCCGCGCCTAGCCTAGACGGCGCGGGCCGCTTCGATCTGTGCGTGGGTCTGCTGGACTGGCACACCCCGCTGAAGCGTCACCGTACGGGGCTCTGCAGTTCGTATCTCATAAGTGCACAGCCGGGCACGCAGCTGACGTGCTTTGTGTGGCAGGGAAGCCTCGCTCTCCCTGCCACGCCGTCACCGCTGCTGTGCGTTGCCACCGGCACCGGTGTTGCCCCGGTCCGGGCGGTACTGCGCCAGGTTGCCGGGATGGCTGCGCAGGGCTGGAAGGACGTGCCGGTGGTGCTCGTGTTCGGCTGCCGCCGCGAGACAGAGGACTACCTCTACCACGACGAGTGGGCCGAACTGAAAGCTAATGGTCTGCTGCCAACACTGACGGTTATCCCAGCTTTCTCGCGCGACACAGACAAAAAGATTTACGTGCAGCATAAGCTAGGTCAGTACGCAAAGCTTGTGTCGACCTTTGTTCAACCGGAGGAAAGCCTGACTACAGCAGCAGCACCAGCAACGTCCACATTGCCTGGCGTCGTGTACGTTTGCGGTACTGCAAAGCAGATGCCAAAGGACGTGCAGCGTGCGATGGAGCAAATTGTAGGGGCGACCGTGGCTGGCGTGGGAGATGAGGCGGCAGCGGCGGCATATCTGCGCGGTCTGGCACGTGTTGGCCGCTACCAGGTAGACTCCTGGTCATCGTAAAGAAAACCAAACAAGGAAAGGGAAACTGTCTCGAACGTTTCGTTGTGGCGGTCGTATGACCTGTGTGAGCGGTTATCGTAAAAGCTGTTTAATACACAACTCCAATTGCTTTGTCCCCCTCCTGCCAACTTGCCGTTTCGGTCAATTGAAGGGAAGTTGCAACTCCAAATGATCACCGCGTAACAACAGCGTTCTTTCTGTGCAGTCACTTTTACAGAGGGAAGCGTCTGTGAAAGGGAGTTTTTCTACTTGCCTGATCACAGTGCCGTATTTGACAACCTTCTTTTTCTTTCGTAGTTAAGTGTTTTTTTTTTCTGGTGTTTCATCTCATTTGAAAAAACCCCGTGTACATTTCCCTAGCTCTGCTTCCCTTTCCTTGGTTCTCCAGAGTCTTCCACCAACTCCACAGCTTTCAAGCTGTAGCGTGTCGACATTCAGACGACTCTACTTTGTGCATGCTCATTTGCTGGAGGCCTTGGAGACGCGTGCTCAACACGGATACCGTTTTTTCGTGTGTGCTCTTTGGTGGGCATTAATCCATCACCAACCTCAGAGATCGGTGGTGCCTTTATTTGTTGTTATCGATTTGCTTTCCCATCCGTCTTTCCAGGTTAAAAGGCGGAGACGATTAGCAACAAATAATAATAGCAATTAAAAGCGCACCAGCCCTTCTATTGAAATGACAGAAAACCCTTCTGCACCGGGTGCCTCCCAGAAGGCCGGTTCCTCGCAGCATCAGCGCATTGTGCTGCAAAAACAACTGGCGGAGGTACGAATGGAGAACACTATCCTGCGGCAGCAGCTCTATCAGGTTAGCACACTCCTTGACATTGCCGTTAGCAAGCTGGGCACTCTCGGCGTGTCTTTGGAGACCCCAATCGACATCCGCGCCCTACGCGCAGAGGCCTTGCAACACGCCCACGCCGAGACCGCTCAAGCGCAGGACGATACTATTGGCGCCTCGCCGAAAGGTAGCGACAAGACGAGTGGGCACAGCACGAGCAAGAAGTTTCAAATGCGCCAGCAGCTGTGCGAGCACACCAAAGCAGTGCTGTGCTGCGCCTTCTCCGACCGCGACGAGCCGATTATAGTCTCTGGCGGCATGGACTGCCGTCTTATCGTACACAATCACTTTACGGGCGAGAAGCTGTGGGATGCAACGGCGCACGAGGAGGCTGTGAGCGACGTGGCGTGGTTCGACGACCACTGTCTGCTGTCTGCTTCGTACGACAGCACGGTGAAACTGTGGGATGTGAACGGCGGGACGACGAACAAAAACGTTCTTTTTCAGTACAATTCACACGGTTTTGTGCTTTCGGCCATTCCGCTTGGGCCGTCGCTGTTTGCGTGCTCCGACTCGCGTCACAAGACAGCTGTAGTGGACGTCCGCGTGGGTGGGAAGGGACTTGTGCAGGAGCACCACTACCGCATCAACAGCCTCAGTTACGACGAGTCCGCAACGCAGCTACTGATGGGGCAGAGCAACGGCGTCGTTTCGATTTGGGATTTGCGGCGGTCCGATCAGGCCATACAGACGACCAGCGGTGGCGTCGGCAGCGGCAGCGTCCTTCCGTCTTTCTCATCACCACAGCCGGCGTTACCACAGCGTAGCGCGGCGCTCAACACAATCACAGGTGACGTGACCACTGCCGGTTCTGCAGAAGGCGCTGAAGCGATGCTGGCGAATAACAACAGCAGCAATGCTAGTGGCGTTGTGGGCACTGAGGATGCTCTTCTTCTGAACCCTGAAAGCAACGGTGCGAGTGTGGTAGTTAGCAATGGACTCGGCGGCGGAAGCAACATGACAGGCCTGTCCGCCGGGCCGACGCGGCTGACGTGCACAACCGAGCTGGAGAATGAACCATCACACTCGCCTATTTCCTACGTCGCCCATTTCCACTGCGACGACGACACCCGCCGGCTTATCTGCGTGTCGGGCGACAATGTGGTGCGGCTGTATCGCGGCAACCTGAACGCCTTCACGGCCGGCCGGACTGATGACGCCAATCTGTACGTGCTGCGCAACGTGATGATGGGTATCCCAACGCGCGGCAACGTCATGCGGTCCGGATTTTGGAAAGGTGAGCGCGGGGGTAAGTCGGAGGTGTCGGTTTTCTTTGACGACGGCGAGATGGACGCGGTGGCGCGACCGCCGCGGCGGCTGACGGAATGCGATGTATTGGTCACCGGTGGGCCTGACAACACGGCGCAGGTGTTCGACGTGACGGACGAGGGGAATGCGGTGGTGCTGGAGCGACTGGAGGGCCACCGCGATCACGTGACGGGCGCGACGGTGCGCCGCTCGCGCAAGCCTATCATCGCCACGACAAGCGCGGACTCCACGGTGCGCATTTGGGTGCCCGTGAAGTCGTGAGAGGTGCAAAATGTGTCCTCTCTTGCATGCACTTAGTGCTCTGGGGAGTATCCTGCCCGAACGGCAACAGCAACAAAACACCTTCACGATCAAATCTTGGATTCAACGTTGCTTATTGCTCCAGGTGTTGCGGACAGCAAAAGAACAGATCAGTTAGAATAAATAGTAGTTCACGACTGCGTGCATTTGAGTGTGTTACAGAACAAAAAGAAAAAAAAAGCGCATACTTTGTCTCAAAGCACTTCCACAAATCAACGTCAGGTTTTGTTTTTTTTTTTCGCGACGATGCCGACAGTTTTTGTTGACTGCGTCTCTCTGCTCTCAATTGCGGCGGACTCTTCCCGCATGACCTTTAAGTTATACAAGAGCAACACAAGTGGATAGGTTCTCTCCGTGTTCGAAAAACTAGTTTCCTTCTAACTTGTCTGTTTGCTTCTCTTTACTACTCGTCCCTATTATTAAGTCAGCGAAGGGCAGCGAAGCAACCGTAGTGTCTTTCGTGCTCTTTCATAATTCGGTTCTTTGAGCTTATAATTCCCTTCCAAGCGCAGGTTTGAACTGCGTTTCACAACTTTGTGCATTCCAACGAATTACGTGGAAGACCCCGATTGCTTCAAGATCCTACTAGTTTGGCGTCTTCGCAGTCTTTGCCCGCTAGAGGGCACACACCATACGTGGTTTTTTCCCAACTGACTTCTTGTGAACGGAATTCCTTACTACCAGTTAGATTTGCTTGTTACTTTAGAATTCACTAGATTTGCTCCACGTCTCCTTCATAGACCCACAGTATTCGGTGGTTTACCATTGAACAGTCAGCTGCTCTGAACGGCAAGTCAGCTACGCGTGTTAAAGAAAGGGAGGCCTGTCATGCCCTCATTTGCAGGCTGTCGGCTTAGTGCCGACGACGTCAGTACCTTGCACACACAGTACCACGACGCAATGCACGGCACATTTGCGTCCGACAAACATTACAACCTTCCCCGATCCCTACGCAGTCACCTCTTCAACGAAAGTCGCAACATATCTGTCCTCTCTACCACGCCGGCACCATCAGCAACTTTGCCTTCTGCTTTTCACACCCCTCAGTGGAACGAGTTTAGCAATTATGTCCAGGAGCTGTCTCCTCCGGAGATTGAGCCGGAGAGCACTGCCGAAGCACCTAGTAATGGTGAAGCACCTAAGGTACAGGAAGGCACTTGTAAGAGAGGTCTGAGAGCGGGTGAAGCCGCTAATAAAAACGCGCAAGACACGTCGGCGGAGTACGACGTAGTAGACCGGCTTGATGCGCTATCACGGATCCCGAACGCAGACCCAGTTGCCGTCGCTGCGGCGTTGCGAGAGGCGGAGGACATGCTGAGACATCCAACAGATACTGCTTCTTCTAGAAGTGCTGCGCGAGATGCGAAAGAACAGCCTGTACATGACTACCCGCATCGTTCTGGTGTGCGCGCTCATAAAGTTAGAGATGAGTCGACGGCTGGAAATACCGAGAGACAACGACATGCAGATGGTAGAGTGGGGCTCATCTGGGAGAGCGAGGAAGTGAATCCACATCATCGACACCACCTGCAACACCACCGCCGAGGTGATGAAGCCGAACAAGTGCCGTGCACAAGGTCTAATAACAGCACTCAAGCACTTCAGGCACCCGCAGGCACTTCACGTCAACCTTGGCCGTGGCCAACTGATCTAACCGATCCAGAAATGTCAACTTTTCCTCCTTACCCGACATTGTCCTATCCAATGAAACTACCTGACTTTGCAACACAGGGCCTCGCTGTGTCGCCATCTTTTGCCGGAGGTGCGGACAAAAAAGATGCGACGACACACTGGTATGAGGCCTACTACGCGTGGATGCTGTACTACCAGCAACTCTACGCAGCGCGGGTTATGCAACATGAACGCCAGCTGCGGCGTGCTCAACGACGCGAAGCACGGCGGCATCGAAGTGAGCGACGTAGGCAACAGGGCAGCGATGGTAGTCATGTCGAGGGGAGCACATCGGCAGAGCAAGAAGAGGAAGCACATTATGACGTGTACGGGGCTACGGATCACCATCCACAGAAGCGGAATCACCTTGGCAACCTCGAAGCACAACCGAGTGTTTTCAAAGTTGATGAGAAGCGCTGTCATCGTCGACACCAGTGTAAACTAATGGCGCCACTCCCACAACAGAGGCATCACTCACGTGGATCTTCGAAACTTCAAATGGTACACGACACAACAAGCGGAAATTCAGAAAAAAGGGGAAACAGAGAAAACAAGTCTCGGGACTGCGACACGAATACGAGTGAAAGTGAAACTCATCAGCTTCGCGCAAAACTGCAGCAGTTGGAAGAAAAACTCGCTGCACTCTCTGCCATCGTGGCAAATGAGACTGAAGACCTGCCGAGTCACGAGCACCGTCACTACGATAAGAAAGCTAACACTGTGGCAGGAAGAGCTGGAAACACGCACGCGAACGCTGGCGGCTCTCGCGAGCGATCCGTAAACGTGCGCTGTAGCTCCAATGACGCTGCGTCGGCCCAGCCCGCGAAGGCCAAGTCAACAACAGAAGGGACGTGGCGGGCCTTGACGGAGCGTCAGCGCAGCTGGTCTGGCGCGAACAACGAGCGATTGTCGCGTGCGTCGCAGCAGCGGCCGCAGTGGAGGTGATGATGACAATCGTGAGTTCTATGGCGAACAGTACCATGGTCTCTTCTTCGCTACCAAAGCTGGAAGCGAACGGACGGTTTTTTTTTTTTTCAGCGTTGAAGCTCCGTCATCAATCGACAATCCGTTAACGGCTATCCCTAAAAAAAAAAACACTTAAGACTTAACTGCAGTATAAAAATGGGCGGTGCATGCAGAGAACAGAAGTAGTCTTGGAGAGAAGTGGGGATAGCTTTGCTAAAAAGCCGCTCTTGGAATTATCTCGTCTGTTCGGTTCACGGTATGTAATGCCCTTTCCTGCAAAGACTGAACTTTTCCGCTTCTCCTTCTCTTCTCAGTTCATCACCTCACACATTTTCTATTTTATCCATTCCTCTTGTCTGAACTCAAATACACCGCAGCACATTTCATTTCTACAGAAGACACTAAAAGCACGCAAACATGTCTAACTGGGCGGATCAGGCGCAGGAGGAGGATTTCTATGATGAGGTAGCGTCGAAGGACAGCTACAACTCTGACTACGAGGACCTGAAGACAACGTGGGCGAATGCCAAAACAGAGACGTCTCGCGAGGTGGATGCCGACGGCAATGCCTACGTTGTGACGCGCAAGGTGCGCCAGTACCATGTCGACCGCCCGATCACGACGGCTGATCTCCGCGCCCGCCTGGGGCACTTCGGTAAAGGCCTCGGGGACCAGGCGACGCTCGTCTCGACGGAGCCGCCGTTGGCGCTGGAGATGGGATCGGTCGACCAGTGGGTGCGTGAGACGCGCGCCGAGGTGAAGCGCATAATCCATGAGGTGAGCAACGTGGAGGTGGTGGTCAAGGACGAGCACCTGCGCGTCGTCCGTGACCTCGAGGAGAAAGACAGGAAGTCGGGGTCGCGCACCGCCGCTGCTGGCTCCACGTGGGCCTCCGTTGCCTCCAGGCCGACTGACACGCGCGAACAGATGTCGAACGGTATTCGTATCCGCAACGTGTCCGATGACATCACACAAGAGAACCTATTGAACATTTTCGAGGGCTTTGGCTGGAGCACGAAGTCGCTGCGTATTCCCCGCGGCGACAACAACCAGTCGCGTGGCTTTGCATTTGTGGTTTTCGACGAGGCATGGATGGCGGATGCGGCGATTCAGAAGCAAAAACTCTTCTTCAAGAACGTCGTGCTCGACGTGTCGCGTGCCGAGACGCGTATGTAAGACTTGAACGTGCGATGTGAGAGTGAATGGAAGGACACAGATGGAGATAAGAAACAACGGGAAGGGGAAAAGCCAAATGAAGTGCTGCGCACTTTCCTCTGTCTTTTCTTTCTCGAATCAACATGTGTTACTTTCCCCCATTCGACGTTGCGCGTGCTCTTCAGCTTTTTTGTGGTTGTGCTTATGTGGTTGTTTTCATTTCTGTTTTTGCTCTTATGGTGTAGCGGGGGAAGAAAGAGGAAATGGTGCAAAGGAGACAGTACGACAGGAAAGCAATATTTCCCCTTGTCCGTTTCTTTTTTTTTTTTGCCGTTGCGTTACCCATGTGCCTTTTGTTTTTCATGTGTTGTTCCTCTACTGCACCTGAGCTCCTGGCCTCGTCCACCTCTTCCAAGTCGCTTCACATGTATGTTGCTCAAAGTCGCTTGGGTTTCTTCCTTACTGACGCGGAATCCGGGGATCCAGCTTCCGCCACTCTGGAACGAGACAAAGAGCTTTTTTCCATCCCCACGGGTCTAAAGACACATTTGATTCGGTGCGAGGCGCCAACCATAGCAGCTGCGAGGCGGAATTTTGGTGTTGTCATTATTAAAATATTCGTGAATCAAGAAGACTTGACATTAATAAAAGCAACGAAACAAATCGACAAAAACAAAAGATATCCCACCTTCCCAGCAGTTTAAGGCCACGCTGCGGAAGCTGATTTTTCTACAGTCTTACATGGTCAACGCAATGCGAATGATAAGGTGGAAGTGCCTCTAATGTGCTTCCCGGCCTGACCTACAAAACAACAACAACAACAACTGGCAGAGAAGGTTGTTTAGTTCTTTACAGGACACATCCAATTTACATTAGGTGCCTTTTATCACGTTTTTCGTCCATGCGCGTCCAACCCAAAGCCACAAGGTCGACTAGATGCAAGTATCGCACTTGCACAAGCCTCCCCATTTCTTCATTAAGTATTTGTGTATCCCAGTGTCTCTCCTTAGCCTACATTGATTATCCTCATCACTTTTATTTTTGTCAATTAAAATCTTCACCCTTTCTGCTCATCTTTCAACTTATGATTGAGACACCTTGATTGCTGAGCCAGAAGCGCCTGCGGTAACAACAACAACAACAACAACAGAACACCTTTTCTTTTTTCTTTTGCTTGATGTAGACTCATCTTCTCGCAGTCTTCCTTTGTCTGCTTTTACTGTAGAATAACATACTTTTTGCTTGCTCCCCGCCGAGCTCGTTTATACCTTGTTATCTTGATTTTCAGTGAATTCGGTTAACACCAACTGTTTCGCTTTCAGACTGACACGCACATTACACCCTCCTTTCTCTCTTTCTGCGAGTCTTTCGATTCATTCGGGGAGGCATTTTTCAAGCTGACGTCACGTCAGTACACCGATCAATAACACACACACACACACACAACGTACGCACGCAGCCCTTGATGTGGCCCAACGGCGGAGGCATTGCCGACAACCTCTCCCGCGACTTTCGCGCCATGTCCTCAGAACGCGATCGTAGGTGGAGCACAGCGCAGACTAGCTACGGCACACGTGATAGTACCGCGCCAAACGCATACCTTTACGGTGGCGGTCGTGCGACGAGTCCGCCGTTGCGCTACGCTGTGTCCGCGCCGCGAGGGCGCAGCACGTACGAGGGCTACCAGCCAATCCGTCGTTACTCTCAAAACGAAGACTCGCTTACTCGCAGAAAAGGTGGGCGAAACAACAAGGATGGTGGACTCGTGAGTTACCCGCTGCGACGCCCGTCACGCAGTGCGGGCGACCATCGACGTGACGAACGCCAAAACACCCACGGGTTTTCTCAAGCAGCATCGTACGATACGAGACAAGGCTACATTCGAAGTGCGGACAAGTACAGTCACTTCAATAACAACACACCGTATGTGAATGGTGGCGGTGATGACGACTCCTACTCCTACTCCTACTCCTACTCCAGCAGCGAATCAGATAGCGGGACAGATTCAATCAGCAGTGACGGGTATAGCGATGGGCCACAGAGGAACAACGGAGGTGGTCGCAACAGGCAGGGCACCGCACGGCCTGTACCGCAGAGGCGGGGGTCTGCCGGCACCAAGAAAAGGAAGGTACGCTACACACCGACTGGGCCAACGGGTACCGTTGGGGTGCCTGGCAATGCAGCGGAAAACAGCGTGGTACATTGGGTTGGGGTGGATAATGGTGATAATCGCAATTATCGTAATATCTGCGGTGATGGTCAGCAATTCACGAATGCTGGTCAGGCAGCTGCAACGCCCTCCGCAGTACAAAGACCAACAACACCAATGCCGGCGTTGCAGCCGAGTGGGTTGCTGCGCCGCGTGGTCGAGTCTGTCGCCTACTACCGTGGCGTGCCAATACCCTCCGCAATCCCGTCCGAAGTGACACTGGCCTTCGACGAGTACGTGTCGCGTGGCTCGACGATGCTGAAGTTCCTGCATCACGGCCCGCCGCACTCCCGCTACTTCATTATACGTTTTCTAGACGTAGTGCCTGGTGGCCGGCGGCACGGGAAGGCAGGTGATAGGCGCGAGATGACGATGCCGCACGCAGTGTTGGCTTGGTACCGAAATACATCGAGTCGTCACATGGTTCGGTTTCTGCCCCTGCACGGCCTCATCGAAGTGAAGGCGGACGGCGCCGATCACCCGTACGTGCGGCGCCGCACTGTGCAGCCGGGCGTGCTGCGCGGACCCCGCACCGGGTTCTCCACGAATTATGTGTACGCCGACTTCATTTTGCAGCTCCACTTTCACTCCCGCCTTTCGCGTGGAGAAGAGACGCTGGCGCTTAAGACGGCGAACCGCACGCAGCACCTGGCGTGGCTGGTGTTTGGGTCCTTTATCAGTCAGGTCGGCAGCGGCGGGGCCAATCACTTTCTCTAGACAAGGTTGAAGTGTCAAATGGTGCTTTTAAGCAGGAAGAGAGGAGGAACCGACAACTTGTTGACGGTCTCTTCCGCCACTGCTGCCTCTCTCGCCTTTCAAACGCGGTTAATTTATCGTACTCTGGCGTTCGTGTGTGCTTCCATTATCCTGTTATGATTATCATTTTTAATAAAGAAAAATAGTCAGGAAGAGACCACGTTGGTGTTGTAGTTGTGCACGTTCGTTCTCTTTATCGTTGTTGTCGTGACATTGCTTCTCTTTAAGCTGCTGGTGTGCATCCTTTGCTGAGCGCGATGCGTAACTGAGTGTTTTCCCCTTCGTCTTGTACCATTACTTTCTTTCCTATTCTGTGCTATTCCCGCGGATTCTCTAGTTCGCGCAGATAAAACGAACCGATTAGAATAATGGAGGCTGTCGAAGAGCTTCGTGTCTTTATTTGCGGTCATCAAATCATGACCGACTTTTTGACTTTTTGGAGTTGCCATCCGTCGCGTTATCGAATCTGGTGGCTTTCCAATATCGCTAATGACTGAATGACGTCCTCGTTTCCAACAAAGCGCTCATCGTCTTGTCTAATTGCGAGACAGAAAAGCACTACGCTTTCTACTGGGTTTGCTTTACCCCACTTCCCTGACTTTCACTCACATCAATCTTGCTCTGCTTCTTCTGTTCTAGTTATCCCCGTATTTATTCTCCCTTTTGCTACACTGGGCCTCTTCTTCCAATCCCCCCCCTCAAAGGCGCTGAAATTCGCGTGCGCCTGTTGCTACTCTTCCCCGAGATTTACAAAAGACAGAAAGAGGCACACTCGCCCGTAAGCGAGGCGTTTTCTGTTTTATGCTCTTCGAATAGACGTCCAAACCTTATTTTTCTTTCGCTAATTTGGTGGCTTCCCCTGCCAAAACGCCCTCTGTGACTGCATGGTAACGGCAAGAGAAGTCTTCTTCGAAAAGACTTGTGACTCTTTTTTGAGCTAACACGCTTTTGAAGTCGAACTTAGCATTTCCTTCTATTTTTCTTTTCCCTCCTACCGAAACCGTGTTGTGAAGTGCCTTCAGTAGGGTCTTGCTCCTTGAAACGCAGCACTTAAATCTGTTTATTGTTGTATCATTTGCCTCCCTTCTAGAAGCACCTCCAACCTATTAGAGACGGCGCTTTAGTAGTGCAATAACGTTATATTTCGTCATTTAGTACTTTCGGTGTCTCACTGCTGCTGCTTTACCTCTTTTTCATCTCCATCTTCATTTCTCGTCCACCTAACCTGTTCCTATCGTCTTCACTGTGCCGGTGTGCACGCGTGCTTCTGCACGAACAAAAAGAAAAGCGGGCTTCTTTTGGGTGTTGCTGGGTGCTAAATTGCATATCCGAAGGCACAACACCCCAATTACCTTTACTAATTCTACCTTACTGTTATCTTTCACATTTCTTTGTAGTGGAGTTTATTCACCGTTCCTTTGTTACTGTTTCCCCCATTCTCTTTTTCCACGCGAATATCCAACTGTTCTCGTGACCGCTATCCACTTTTTTTTTCCTCTTTACTGCCTTGCGTGTTTGACGAACAACCACACTGCGAAACAGCTTTTTTAAACTCACCAGGCGACCTTTGTTTATTGAAGAACTCGTGCTTTGATGCACTCTCCCCCTCTTCTCGCGTTTTTGTCGTTGCTGGCCTCCTCAACTCTCTTTTTCTTCCACTCGTCCGTCAACCAACAACTTTCATTTTCCCACGGCACCGCTAAAACACACACACACACACCATATCGACCTAGTTTTATAATTAGTACTTGTTAAAACACACCGCAAAAAAAAAAATGTGGTCTTTGACGTCAAAAATCGGTGATGTGCTGCGGCAGTACACAATTAACCTCAAAGGGCTCCTCACCATTCCGCCCCTATCTGAGTCCATGGCCGGCGTTATTATTCTATTCACCTTCGTGAACAGCATGGCTACCTCAATTTGGATGTTTAACGCGTGGACGCCGTTTGTGTATCTGCTCTTCCACGGGAGTAATAAGGCAGTCGGCATCGTCTCCGGCGTGAATGGGTTGTCGGAGCTTATCTTTGCGATGATCAGCGGGTATGTGGCAGATAAGATTTGGGGTCCGTCCCGCACGCTGCTCTTCGCTGTGCGCCTCGGTGTGGCCAATCTGTGCGTCGTTCTGATCGCCGTCTGGTCAAGCAAGCAATGGCTGCTCATCGTGGCGCAGGTATTTGAGGGCTGCTACATGGGTCTGAGTTTCACCTGCGTTGAGTCCGTCTTTGCCCAGTGCTTGCGCACCGGTGAGCGCGACCGCCTCTACAGCGTGAAGTTTAGCATGGAGTCGTCGGGCCCGATTGTGGGACTTGTTGCCTCCATCGTGTTGTACCTTGTCGTGGGCGACAAGTGGACCACGCGGGTGCTGCAAGTTGTCATGACGTGCGGACTGCTGCTGCACCTCACCTCACTGCTGGTCTTCCTGTACTTCTTCAAGCCACTCCCATCCCACTTAGACGAGCAGCGGGAAGTGGCAATGGCCACCGATGTCGCCATCACCGCTGCGGGCCACAGCAACGCAGCAGCGGATGCGAGCGACGAGAGCACGCCTTCTCCCACGTACGAAGCGGAGGAGAAACGCGTGACGGATACCGTCAGTGAGAGCGAGGAGCAGCTATCGCCCAGCACGCTCGTGCAGAACTCGAACACGGAACTCATAAACTGTGCGCGCACATCAATTATCGAAAGTACTATTCGCATGGCACCGCAGCCGATGCTCAGCCCCTACGAGCCGTCTGTGTGTCCAGCGCGCAACGACGACGCTCCTGCCGGTACCACGGCGGGGGCCGACCATGACGCCGACAACACCGGCCACTCCATAGCGGATCGGGCCAGCACGATTAGGTACGACGTGGATAACGAGTGCAGCGCGGCCTATAGCCACACGCAAGGCACGAAACAGAGCCACAACGCGGTGGATCTGAACAACATCCCTCCCGGCGTGCATGTGGAGTACATCGACCGCGAGCTCGAAGAGGCAAAGGGCTGCCGCCGCTCCATCATGAAGTTGCTACCGCTGCGCATCTATCCCGTTGCGGTGGTGGTGTGCGACATGGTTCTTATTATTGGCAGCGGTATGACTACACAGTACTTCTCCCTTTTCATGATGTCCGTGTACGGGGTGTCGCCAGCTGTCATTGCAGCTTTGAACCTGTGCAACTCGATCGTCATCGCATTCATGGCCATCGTGAGTGGCGCGTTCGGCAAGCGCTACGGCCGCGTCCGGGCGATAATCCCACCTAAGATGATCGGTTCCGTGCTGTTGCTGTACATGGCGTTGGCGCAGCGCACCAAGTACGGCCCACGCTTCTGGATGTGCGTCGCATACGTTTTCCGTAACGCCTTCATGAATTGTTCGACCGGCTTGTCACGTTCCCTCATTATGGACTTAGTTCCGAAGGAGCGCCACAGCCGTTGGAATGCTCTGGAGTCGGTGCAGTCCGCCGGCTGGTCCGGCACCGCGATCCTCGGTGGCTGGATGGCCGATCGCCTCGGTTACGGTGCCGCCTTTATCTTCACCTTCTTTTTTCACTTTTTCTCGACGTGTGCGATGCTGCCGTTCGCAGTGCGTAATGACTCACGTCTGCCACAGGTTGTGTTGCTGTACAACAACCCACCCACCACTTCACCGTCGTTGTCAGCTGCACTGCCGCACGGTGCCACCAAGTCTTTTTCTTCAGATGTAACGGGGGAGACCACTCAAGTTATTGTGGCGGAGCTGACGGCGGAGAACGTTCGCAAAATTGCTTCTTGCACCTCGTTACATCATGAAACCGACGAATAACACAGCGCAATTTCGACCAGAGCTAAAAACAACAAACCAACAAGCCGTATCACGACAAGTCCGGTGTAAGCACAACTAGCAGAGGGAGCGTTCTTCTTGGCGTCGCACTGATCTTTTCGTTTTTTTCTTTATCTGCTGATGACGCGAAGTACAGACTCACTCACCGATTCTACGCGCCATTAAGCTCTACGGTTACGCTCCGCTTTTTCTGCAAGCGTGACGGCCACCTCTTTAGCGTTGCTTTTCACCTTTTCCCAATCTGTCGTTTTGTCATTTCTTTCCACAGAAGGTTCACAACAGTCACTTCCATTACGGTCATTCTTTTTTTTTCTGTTTGCGTTAACAACGTCCTTGATAATGCCGGCTGCCTCACCGTGGGTGTCAGGGCCTAGTACCCAGCTAGTGGGGAAGCCATGCACCTGCAGCCTAACAATTTAGGTTGCGGAGGTACTGGCGCGGTGGACAGATCCGGGTTGGTCGCAGGGTGGTGGTGGTGGAGACGTCTGGTAACGTATGCGTGTGAACCAACCTAGAGAAACTCGTGTCTACAGGCTACAGATCCCACTCGTTGCACTACGGAAGCAATTTTATTGCTTCTCTGTGGTGATGCGGAGTGCAATTGTGGCTCCACCTTGTGTTGCTCCCGACGTAACTGCAGCGGGCCATCTTAGCTCAAGAAGCTGGCGTCAGCCCGTTACCTCGGGGAGGGTTCGATGCGTGCACGCAGCCGCCAAGAGATGCACTTAATGGAATAGATTTGCGAGTCCTTCGGTGCAGACGGCAATCCAGCACTCCTGTGCGGGCAGGAATTGTGGAAACGGCGGGAGATATCTGTGCTCATCCAACGCGGCCTTGACATTTCACCAAAAGTTGCGTGGCGCACGTGAAGCGGCTGTTCAGCCTGATGGGCCTGTGGCTGCCGCTGGTACTGCAAGTCGACTCATAGTTTCTTCTGCGTTCCCTTTTACCGTTTCCAACGTGCTTCAAGGTGGTGAGGGCCATAGGCATTGCAGAATCGGGACTGACGAAGTAGTGCCGCCTCGTTTTCACACATGGTCCTGCACTGAAGGGTGCGGGATGAAGTGGTGGGATAGAGTTCGGCCACGGTGCAACGGAAGGCGGCCGAGATGTCACGAGTAGGACTTGCAGTATTTCCGGTGTTTTGGTGGAAGTGAAACACGTGGGAGAATTCCGCTTTACTTTCCTTTTCTCCACTTTATTGTTGGGTGGGGTTGCGTTCCACCCTATGTTGGTGGCTCCTTTCTTTTTGTGTTTATCCACATGATGTTTCTTCTGAGTTTTGTTTGTGTCGGAGTTACCGGAAGCTCCATCGAAATGATTTATACGCGACCTGTTGCTTTTTGCTTCTGTCTTCTTTAAAGAAGACCGTGCTCGTTAGGAGTTTCTTTCTCGATTTTGCTTTTCCTGTTTTCAGCAGAATTTTGGCCGGTAGGAACTTAGCTGGTGGATAACTGAGACCCTGCTGCGGTCTTCAGTTGCGTTTACAACAGGGGCTCACGTGTAGTCGGTGTCCGCGCCACGGGGTGACCGAGGTGTTGTTTTTCCCACTTTGTCATTCATGCGTTATACATTTTGGTTAAGCGAAGTGTGCCACTTCGTTTCATGTCGCTTTCGTGTGCTGCGTCACTGCATTATATCGAGGCACTTCATCCTGTTATTATCGTATACTGTCTGTGGGGATCGCTGTAGGTCATCATGGATTAGGCAGGCTTAAGTAGTTGTTGTTTGAAAACGAAAAAACAACAACAACGAAGGAGAAAGTATAAATGCTGCTGTCGAAAGGGAGGATAAAGCTGCGCTCGGTGCTGCTGTCTCTGGGCTTCAACCTTCGACCTGATGCGTTTTCTCTCATCACCTGCAGCCTAGTTGTAGAGAAGCTAAATCGGCTTCTGCTGAACGTTCTAATGACATCCTCAAAAACTCTCCCCTTTCCGCGCCTTTTTCTTCCCTGCATTTCGAAAAAAAAAAACCGTTATTCAACCCGCTTTGTCTTTCGGGTCTTCTACGGTGTGTTTTGATTTCTCTTATTATCTTTCGAGCACTGACCAAAAGGTTCCTCACATGTAAAGCAACTTCCGTTGCGTTAGTCTAGCGTTCTTTTCCTGTCTGAATTCTACATACGTTATTACGAGTTGTATTTGTTGACGCAATGCTTCGATCCTCTCAACACTTCTTGCTGTTGGGGTTTTTGCTTGCCCTCCTATGCATGTCCATGGTGCGTAACGCTTATGCAACAACTGCAGCTCAGATACCAAGCGATTCAGCAAGGAGCCAACGTTCCTACGTGCCGTCGACCACGCGTCAATACACGATGCTGGTGGAAGAGCTGACTGGCGGGCTCGACGAGAAGGGCACGCAGCCCACCCTCGTGTCCGTCACAGAGGAGGCGACTCTCACCCTGCCCGCCGCGTCTGCTACTGCAGCTGCGGCGTGGGAGGGCGACGCGGAGTTTGGCGAAATCGACGCAGACGCCGCGTCGCACCTGACTTTTAATGAGGATTTTGACCCTATCTGGTACTACGTGCTACGTCGGCGCGGCTTTGAGCACCTGGACTGGTCCGGCTGCGGGGGCAAGTGGCGGCCGGAATGGTCAATCCCTAAGCGCCACGCTAGCGGCGGTGGGACCACTTCTAGTTCCTCAGTGCTGCTCTTTGACCAGTTACGCCACTATCTTGCCCACCACGCCGTGTGCACCTACTCTGCCGTGTCCTTCTGTGGGGCAAGTCGCGAGCGAGATGCTGCGAGCCAGTTTCAGTGGGCGGCGCAGTTCATCTCCACGCTGACGTCGACGCCACTGAGCTGGACGGACGCATCGTCGCGGCACACGCGGCCTAATGGAGTTCTCCTGCGCAGCAGCAACGGCAACAGCAACGCTGTAAAGAAGGAAGGGATGGAGGTGGTGGGGGAGGGCAACGTTGATTACTGGTGTTCCTACCACCTCGTGTATCACGACACGCTCTGCACGCAACATGTCAGCCCATTGCTGAACGGCGGACGCTCCGGCCGTGGGGTGCAGGAGGGCCTCCCGCTAGGGATCTTCAAGGCGGTGTTCCCATCTTTTGTGCATTTTTTCGGGAGCCCGTTTCAGCACTTCACTGTCAAGGCGGGGCAGGAGCGCAAGCCGGCGAACAGCTCTGCCGGCGCCACGGCGGTGGTGGAGCTGAAGGTGCAAATCCGCATGAGCATGGTAGCCCGTGAGCGAAGCGAGTTGACGGCGTTGGCAGACGTGTGGGCACGCGAGCTGCCCGCGTACGCCAGCGAAGGCCGTCTTGCCATTCACATTGGACCTGGCGGGCTGTCAAAGCGACTCCGTGCGGCACTTCCGGCGTCAGCGATCGCGTCAGGTGAGGAGGACGTGCAGAAAGAAGAGAGAAACGGCGATGCTGTTTCTTCTCCGAAAGAGGGCGGCAGCGGCGCCGTGGGCTGGTCACCCGAAGTGCAATACGAAGTTCACGCACACGGCAAGGACCACGGCTACCTGACGGTGGAGCTGCAGCCAGGTCTCGCTACCCTCGACGCACAGGTTGATGTAGACGTGGGCGACAACGACGACGAAGACGTCATCGTCCGCCCCCACCAGTACCGCCTGCAAGCCGGGGATGTGGTGCGCACGCTGCTGCTTTTCCCCCTGCACCTCCTTCGGCCCTCGCTGCACAACATGGAGTCCCTCCTTGGGTCAACGCACATAGTGCAGGCGCACCCTGACGTCAGCGCCAATACCCTCGCCGTGCTGCTTGAGACACCAATCACTGCAGTGCACGTCGCGGCCTACGAGGCGGCCTACGTAGAGGCGCAACAGCGTCACCGCCGGGGTAATAACGGCGACCGTCAGCGTGGGCGACCGGAGGGCGTGATGCTGGCCCGTTTTCCCCTCTTTGTGGGGTGGACAGCGTTGCACGAGATGCCGCCGGACGACAACAGCAACCGCGTCGTGCCGCAACCTGTGGTGGTGATCACGCGCGCCTTCAACAGAACTTTTGGGGCGGAAAAGAGAGACGAGGAGAAGGTTGGTGGCGCAGAGGACGTGGACTTCTGCACAGCGCAGCGACAGGTCAACGCCGCCGCTACCCACAGCGGTATCCCTCCACTTGACCATGTCCGCTCCCTCTCTGCTGTTTTTCAGCTGCTTAACAAGACTTTTGTATGGACAGACGGCAAGACATCGACGACATCGTCGAATCCTTTCGTGCCCTCGACGGTAAACAGTAGCAGCGCGAACACGTGCGTTTACTGGGTGCGGTCCACTGCGGTCAGTGGGTTAACGATTCCCGGTCCTGACGGTGCGATGGTGTTCAACGTCCTCTCCCTCGGACTCATTTTTTCCGCTGTTGGCGCTGGCATGCTGACGCGTTTGACTCGGCGTCTGACGCTTCGGCCAGACGACCTGGCCACCTTGGGTTAGAATGGCGAATTCTGAGAAAGCGGAAAATGTTAGCTGGTGGACTGTTTTGTATGTGCACACTGTTTCCTGTGAGTTATTTGCAACTTTTTCAAAAATCCTCTTGCATCGCTCTTCCTGAGTTTTAGCCGAAGTTGCTCAGTCTGTATAATGCACCTTATTTGCCGTTTTTTGGTCGCTATCAAAATCAGCCACTCTATGCGAAGTAAAGAGGGTGTTCGTACAATAGTTTTCAGTACATGCGTGCCCGTCTACAAATGAATTTGAGGGTTTTTATTGACCACGCATTGCTTGACGCAGAAGGGAGGGTGTTGCTTTACCTTACGGAAGCGACTCGGCATTCTTTTCTGTCTGTGCACTGCTAGGCCACCGCCCCTGTTTTTCAGTGTGTTAATTTAACGTGTTTCGACTCAGTGACTTTTTATGCTTTACGCAGTTTTCGTACTTGACCTTCGCGCTCTGCTTTTCTATTTCTTTTCTCCTGCGTACACTTCATGAAATCCGCACATTATCACACACCTAAAAACTTCATTTGTGGCTGTCTTTTCACTGCAACACACACACACACACACACACACACAAATTACGAGTTTACGTGTTATTTACTGTTTTCAACAGATTTTAACGTTTCCCTTTTCCTCTTGGCCGCGTCTTTTTGACTAAAGCTCAACCTCTTCTTTCCACGATTTCAGCAGTATTATTTTTGTACGCAACGTCAACAGTAGGTGAATTGATTTTGCTTCCCAGCGAGACGCTCATCCCTACATCGGTAAAAAAGAAAGTCAAACGAACAGAGATTCACTGCCAAGCTGAACACCGACGCGCGCTTCATCGTAAACATAAGGCACATACACCGGAGAAAAAGAGACCCTCACTGCACGTAACGGATTAAGACGTAGAAGTTTTCTTCAAAACACACAGTCTATCCCCCTTTTTTGATCGCTTTGTATTTCTTTTGTATTTTAGGCCACAAACCCCCTTTTCCTAATTTTCTACGCTCAAAAAAGAAAAGAAGAACTTTTGTCTAATTCGGTTTTCTTTATTCCGTTGTTTTCGTTCGCTTTCCAGCAATCCTTCTTCGCTTGCCAGCTTCCGCTACCGCGCCATTTCTTTTTTTTTTCTTCTTGATTTTAATTATTTTCTACAAAAACTCAAACACACTCAGCTAGTTTTCGTGGCTTGACAGGTGCTTGTTTTTTCTTTCGAACACCTTTCCTCTTTTCGTTCATTGTTTTTATACCCAAACTTGGAAAAGAGGACCAGAAAAAAAAAATGAGCCGCGTTTCCTCCGCGAACTGCCCGCTTTCGGACTGTACGCTGGTCGTCGACAACGCGGAGAACATCCGCAACAGTAACGACAAGGCCCTGCTGGGCCTAAAGGCCGATGCGGTTGTCGTCACACCTAGCCTGCGCAAGAACACACACAACACGAAGCAAGCCGGCGGCGCCGCCGCTATTACTGTCGGAGTCGAGAAGGCACCGTCGGTGCGTCGAGAGTGTGTTGTGGGCGGTGCCCGCAAGGTGAACGCCCGCACCGTTATCGTTACTTCGACATCAGTTGATGTGGTGTCTTACCGCCCCTCAGCGCTGGATAGGCATGTTTTCGCTAAGCCCTTCACACCGACGGCGGTGGTGATGTCGGCGACGCCGCGTCGCAACGATCCGTACTCGCTTTGCCTGCTGAGCACTTCATACTCGCCAGAGGACAGCTTCTACGCGTGCTACTGCGACGTTGCGGAGACTGTCGAGCCGGAGATGGAGGTGGCGAGCCAGATGCACACCCCAGTCTGCCCTTACGCCGGTCAACCTGCAGCGAAGGCGACGAACCTCGGTGAAACGACGCGCAACCTCCTTGAGATGTTCAGCCTCGTGTCGACGCCAAGCAAGTCGCCGTGCAGTGTGACGCCGGTGCGGTCGATGGAGTCATCCTCGTCGCCTCCGACCTCGCCGATACGCACGACCTCTGCGACGTCAGCTGCTGCTGCGGCAACCACCTCCACTCGTGTTGTGCGCAAGGTGGTGAGCTGTAAGGTGGACCGCACGTCTGGCCGGCCAGTGCCCAAACCGAAGGTAGCGGTGTAGAGTTGTTTTTCTCTCCCCTAATTATCCTGTTTTCTCTTGTTTCGTCTCTCTTGAGCACCGCGTTTTCTTGTTTTAGTTTCGCTTTTCACACATTTTCTTTTGATTCGTTATGCTTTTCTGTTCTTTTCGTTGTTAACCGGCGCTTTGGTTCCTTCTCGTCTCTTTCAACTCTCTTCCCTCCTAGATAAACGGCAGTTATTCACAAGAAGAAAGGATGAGGGGAGGGCGAGATACTGGCAAGGGACGAAGTCGATGAAAGAGGAGTGTGAATCGAACTGAAACCGAAACAGGCAACCGTTTTTTTTTTTTTTCATCTACTAATCCCTCCCCACTGTTTCACGTAGTACATATATATGTATGTATATATATATATATATATATATACATGTATATCCATATTATTTTGAAATGATAACGATTGAAGAAAGACAAAGTGTGAGCTTTTCATTTCATTCCGCAGAAGTCCCCACTTGTATCTCGCCTCAAGCTTTAACGTTTTTTTTTCCTTTCTGGCTAATGCTCCTTTCGAAGGTTCTTGTTTCAGCGCGTTACTATCTTTCACCTTCTGCAGGCCAGATGCAATAAGCTCTTCGTTGATTTTTTTTCTTCTTTCCTTGGTCTTTAAGTGTATTCTTTCTTTGTTTCTGTTCTCTTTTAAAATGTCACCAGTCACAGCTACCCTACCGTTTCACTCCGTGTTATGCAGCATCGGTGAAACGTCTAATTGCTTCTTCTTTTTGTTTTTATTGTTTTGCTGCTTATAAAAGGAGGTGTAAATCAAATAGAAAGAAGAAAAGCAGCAATTACTGTGTTTATCGTTGAGCAGCCGTGTATATCCACAAGCATTTTTGACCCCTATTCCCCATCAATATTTATGGCTGCCCGCTTTTTTTTCTTTGGGGCGTGTGTTTGTGTGCGCGCGCGTGAGGAAACTACGCCGTATCGGGATTGCGACCGCACAGTTTACCCGCTCCTTCGTCTCCCTTTTAATCGACCTTTTATAAACTGGTCGTATGGCGTTGGTGCTTCACCTTTTCTATATGTATCGCAGTCTGGGGGTGCAATCTTCTTCCCTTCACATTTGGCAGACGCTTAAAAGCGTCGTGTGTGGCCCGTGGTTTCCCGTGGTGCTCTACGGTTTCGTTAAAAAAAAAAACTCTTCTCGTTTTGGCGGGATATTCTGAAAAACCAGCGAAAAGTTTGAAACCGACACACACCCAGGCACATAACTTGCGACGGAACGGAGGAGGCATGCCTTCAATCGGCGTGAAGTACAGGTTTCTTGGTGTGCACTTAATTATATTTTCTTTGCTTTTGCCATCCACCTTTTGTCATTCTCTCTTCGCGCCGTCGGGCCTCTTGAGCTTGCTCAGCTTTTTGTTCCTCTTCTCTCATTCACTCCACCGCTGATCAAGAGCACTTTTTCCAGTATGGGGTTCTAATCGGCGGCATTGGAGAAGCACGGAAAGAAGCGCTAAGGTCTTACCGTTTTACCCAGGCATCAAAGTAAGTTTGAAACGACAAATGGGAAAAAGCAATCTGCGAAATAAATCACGGCATTGCAATGGTGTTATACAGCTTATTTTGCGCACCAAGAATGCTGGCGAAATTGAAAAGATGTGAGACCCTTCTTTTCCCAAACAGCTGTTGCTTTATTTTCACTCACTGACGTGAAAAAAAAAAAAGAACAGCTACGGATGTGTTTTCGTTGTTTGATGCTTGTGGCGTTTCCACTGGCGCTTAGAACTCGTCTTGGCAGATCACGCGCCAACATTTTTTCACTTCGCTCTTTTTCTGCCGTTCTTTTTTTTTTTAGCGTCTTTTTGTCTTTCTTTCATCGTTTCATTCCGAAGGAAAGTGCACGCGTCTGTGCTGTTTCTCATTTGTGTGTTGCAGTGTTTCAAGAGTTGACTGTTTCCTAAGCAGAGCGCGGAGGAGAAACAGTGCTTTTCGGCCATCAAGTTTGAGATTATCGCGACCGTTTTCTAGTGTCACATCAACTCGAATGCGTAACAACAGAGGTGCATACTCTTTTCCGTTTCCTTCTTTGTGGTCTCTCATTTTTTTTTCTGTGCTTTCTACACTTGTTTTGGTATTTTCTGGCCTCTTCGAGTAAGTGCAGGTGAGCCACAGATGAAAACGAAAGAGTTGACGTGGACGATTCACCTTCTCTAAAATGCATGTATACTTTTCTTCTACCCACTGTAGTGTAAGTCTGCTGTGCCTTCTTTTTACCCTCCCCACTTTTTTTTTGTTTCAGTGTTTTGTTTCCATGGCGGTATTGGTTTCTCTCTTTCATTTCTGGTCTTTAACTGTTTCTTTTTCATTTTTGCTCTCGGTTGTGCTTTTCGACCTCCTCCTCTTCTTTTTTACTTTTCTTTTTTCTTTATTATTATTTGAAGCTCTGTTTTTTTTTTTTGATACAAGAGGAGAAAGGGAAAACTGAGATGATAATATACGCGTCTGTATGGAAGGCACACCCACCCCCTATAGAACAATCTTCTACTACTTTTTAGCCTCCTTTTTTTTCCCCTCCAGTGCTGTCCATCGCTATTTGCCCCAATACAAATAAATCTTTTTTTTTTTTTTGAGTATTAGCCTGCTATGCTTGTCAGTACCTCTGCCACACGTGTACACTGTCTTTTTCGTTCTTATTTTCTTTCTCTCCTAGCTACAAACACGCTATCGCTCCCTTCTTGCAGATACTACTATGCCTAGTTGCGTGAGTACAGGTGCAGTGTGTCTCTCTGTGTACTTCTCTCTGTGCCTATGTGTGCTCTTCATAAAACAGCCGTTTTAACGAATTAGTGTGCGGACCACTGCACAACCCTATAGACCATCGGCTTAGTTTATTTCTGTAGCTTTCGTCGTAGTTTTTGTTGTTGTTTTTAATTAATTAATTAATTAATTATTATTGTTATTATTTTTAACCAAGCTGTTTGCTTTTCGTTTAGGAAACGGGATAGTAGTCACTACGTATGGTTTGCACAAAGAGGGAGAGAAAATAAGAGAGAGGTATCAGGGGTAGTCATACTATTTGTTTCCTTGCTCGGTGCTGCTACCACACCTACTGAAGTTCTTGAGGCACACACTCCAAAGAGCGTGGAATACAGTCGCATTTTTACTCCTGTCGTAAGTACATAATAGAAAACACCTTATACATGCTTTTTCTGTTACACTAATCAGTTTCACCTAAACAAAGCCTATTTTTCACCTCCTTATTCCTCCCCCACTACATTCGGGTTCTTCCCAATTCGAACTGCTACTTCTACACACATCACACATTCGTTTAAAAAAAAAAGATATTTAACCTGAATTGGGGAAGAAGGGTCGAGCGCTTGGGGGAGGGGGGAAAGGGAGATAAGAAGCAATAAAAGAAAATTTGTCTTTTTATCTGAAACTCTTATCTCAGGTACACCGCACGAGTCGGCCGAAAAGAAAAAAGGAAAACGATTTGGCAAACAAACGTATATCGAACAAAAAACACAGTTTTAAAACACGCACAAAAAAAAGAGAAAAGAGAAAAAATTGAAATGAAAGGGTGCTGAAACCGCCCTTGTTGCCACCGCGGATTGTCGTAGGAAAACACAAATGGGGGAAAACAGCGATAAAATCACAACTGAAACCACACCTTGCTGCACACAGAGCCTGAATCGGTGGGTGATGTAGAAAATATATCACGAAGACTAATTCAACCGTTCAAACACAAAGAGAAAAAAAAAGTGTCGCAATTAATGAAAAGGAGGGGGTTCGAAATTCGGATCATGAGCTGCCTCCAACGGCTACGTTTATATATATATATATATATATATATATGTATTCACCTCGCAGATTTCCTGGTCCGGTCTCAGCTTTTTATCTTTTCATTTAAATTGTGCCCTATCACGTATCGTTACCAATTTATAGTTCACTTCCATTTCCCAGTTCATCGTGTTGTTTTGCATTTTTTTTCCTGTCACCGCCAACATCACTTTTATTTGCTAAATTATCCATTTTTTTTTTGGTTCCTTTCTTCCCTTCGGTAGAGTATTTCGTGAAGGTTCTTTCCGGGAAGCGATCAGACAATGGTGAGAGGAACTCTTTTTTCTATATATTTGCTATAGTTATCTAGTTCAAATTGTAAGTAAAACCAATCCAAGCACGTTAACGAAGTGGGCAAGATAACTAGTTTCTCGGTGTTGTTTTCCTTTTGGCATCGTTTTTCCTCAAAGCACCTCGCCCTTTATTTCTCTTGAAACAGACCTATTTCGCCAGCGTGTATTCGATTATATTTGTTTGTTTTGCGGGGGCCAGGAATTTCCTATGCACGTTGCTGTTGTTGCTCTCAAAAGAAAAAAAAAGTAAGTAAAAAAGGGCGTGCGACTTCGTAAGAGTGCACGTGTGTACGCGTGCTTTTACCGTGCGACGTTGGGAGAACTCTTGCGGCAAGAAAAAAAAAACGAGTCCCTTCTTTTCCGTCTATAATGACAAAAACTTTTCTCTACCTCAAGGCTCGACGTTCATCAGTAAATCCGAACACATTGCTCCGATCGCGTGTGCTTTTATTCCTCCACTTTTGCTTTTTGAGGCACATGAGCCCACATGCGGATTGCGTGCCGCTTAAAGCGATGGGTGAATACAGGAGCTTTTATCGATGCACGGCTGATTCCCTCCCCTCCCTTGATCCTGCTTCCTTTCGTGGCAAAAAGAACTTTTGAAGAGTGCGAACATAACGTCTCTTTATCTATTTATGCACTTGTTCTGGCTCGGTTATAGTTTGTTTCAGCAAATCGTGTAATTGCGTGTTTTTCTCGCTTCATGTCTTCTAACCTACAGGTTTCGCGTGTTTCCTTTGTTTCTCGTTTCTCCAGCTGGCTTTGTTGTGTTTGTGTGCGTGTGCCCTCTTGTGGCCATCTGAGTTCAAACACACGAAGAATGTGGAAAACTAAATGTCTTGTCTAACAAAAGTCAATTTATATGAAGGCAGCGACGTCTTCCGTTTTGGCGTTCTGTTGTGGCACCTAATGCTTGTGTGACAGCAGTCAATCATTTACGCGTTTGTCTGGTGCATCAATCCAAGGACACTCTCATTCCAGCGTGACAAACTGCGTGCATCCGGAGCTTTCCAAAAAGCAGCACGTTTGCACTGAATGAGCTGTATGATACGAATTCACACGAAGGAACATGAAAAACAAAGAACCGAAGAATCTTGAACTGGTGTTTTTCACAACCCCACAAGCTAGAGACAAAAGACATAATATCGTTTGGTAGCAAAGCCATTCTTGAGTTCTCTCCTTTTTCTTCTGTCCACCTACGGGATTACACTTGTGGCACACCTCTTTCGTTGTCATCACTGACACAAGGTCTCCAACTCTGATTTGCGGTTGAGACATATCAAAAGTCATTCCACGTAACGAAAAAAAAAAAAAAGAAATGCCCGCTACACGGCCTGAGTTGGAGAACCCGCCGGAGGTGTTCTACAACGCTTCCGAGGCGCGCAAATACACTGTGAGCACCCGCGTGCGAAAGATTCAGCGTGACATGACGCTGCGTGCACTCGAGTTACTCAATTTGCCGAAAGAAGAAGAGGGAACGGCAAGTGGGCTCAATCGATCGGCGTTGCTGCTGGATATCGGCTGTGGTAGCGGCCTGAGCGGCGACGTACTCACAGAGCAGGGCCACGCGTGGGTTGGCGTCGATATCAGCGCTGACATGCTCCGCCTTGCGAAGGAAGACGAGTTGAACTTTTACGACATGGGTGAAGCGCAGCGGCAGGCTGCTAAAGGGGCGGCGTCGACGCTCACAAGCAGCAACAATCTACGCATGGACACGAGCCACGTGAAGTGGGGTCTCATCACGTCGGAAGAGGAAGAAGAGGAATACGGAGACGAGGAGGGGAATGAAGAAGACGGCAGCGACAACAACGGGAGCGATTATGATAATCGGCAAAATGCGGATAGTCCGGTGCCTGGCCCGCGCATCGTAGAACTACTTCGGAACGACATAGGCGGCGGTTTGCCCTTCCGCCCCGGTACCTTTGACGGCTGTATCTCCATCTCCGTCCTCCAGTGGCTCTGCCACAGCACCAAGAAGGGCGAGGTTCCGCAGCGGCGCCTCCTCGCCCTCTTCCAGTCCCTCTACAACGCCCTGCGCCGCGGTGCAAAAGCCGTCTTCCAGTTCTACCCGAGCGATCCAAACCAGGTGCACATGGTCACACACGCAGCGATGAAGTGCGGCTTTAATGGCGGCGTCGTACTCGACTTCCCTAACTCGGCGCGGGCGAAAAAGTATTACTTGGTGCTGCAGGCCGGCCAGGTCGCAGGTGGCTTCGTGCCACCGCCAGCGCTGACGATGGAGATGAGCGACGACGAGGAAGATGAGGAGGACTCCGAATGTTACGGCAGCGTAGCTGAAGATGGCGATAATGACAATGCTATGCAGCTTCGTGACCCGAACAGCCACAAGCGAATCCGCGTCGGTGGCCGCGACACGAGCCATCACCACAAGCGGGCCCGGGCGTCGTCGGCGCACGACCAGAAGCGGCGCCGCAAGGACAACCGGCCAGAGACCGGCTCGCGCGATTGGGTGCTGTTGAAGAAAGAGGAGCGGCGGCGCCGCGGGTACAAGACGTCGGCAGACTCGAAGTACACGATGCGTCGGCGCAAGCCGCGCTTCTAGTCATGTATGTGAGGTTAATGGTGAACGTGGTAGTGCTGTTAGATCGGTGGACGAGCAGGTTGGGTTTCTTGTTTTCGATTAAAGCTCTTCGTTGTTACTGTAATGAAACTAAGCCGAGGCGTTCGCAATATAACTTGCGAAAAGACACCTTTCTGAATCGCTAAGCATTGGAAAAAAAAAAACTGAAACGAAAAATGCGCGTAACTGCGTCAACGAAGTGGACCTTAGAACGATAGAAAATAACCGGTCAATTTTGATCGGGAAGCAACGCTGGAAATGCCGTTATGTTTTTTTTTTCCCCAGGGCAGGCGAGGCTGACACACGAAACCAACATGTGTTGTGTTTTGCTACTTTAGAGCTCCTTCTTGGCAGAACAGCTTGTCTTTTTGACCTGTGTTTGAAATGCACGTAAACGAGCAATTTGTTACATTGCGATGTGCAAATATAAAATTCCCTGTGCGCTTCTGACTCCCTGTCATTCGTCTCGCCTGTTCGTTGCTTTTGTTGCTATCGAGGGGCAAACCGCTACATTAGCTACTGAGCATCGCGGAAGAGTGCAACGCTACAAAATCTGCGCCTTCTGCAATTCAAACATAGATATTCGCACCCATATAACCTGTCATTACTTAACCGCACAAATTGAACGGTGCTCAACAGCTTACGCACACAGAGAAAACAAAATACACAGCACAAGAGCTATGCAGGCAGACGGGTCCGACGCGGGAAGCGTCGCAGCGACGCCGCCGCAGGAACAGATTACGATGCTGCTCAATATGCAGGACTTCTACGACAAAGTCGGTCAGGACAGGGCAAATCTCTGCTGTGTCCTCGTCACCAGCACGCTGTGCCGCCAGTGCGGTATTCGACGCATCCCATACCCGAAGGCGCCGTCGCGCAACGCCGACGAGGCTGACGACGACGGCGGCGAAGACGACGAAGAGGAGAATGGTGGCCTTGCGGAAGACGGAGAGGGGGAAGATGGCGACCACAACGCTCACGGCACCGTAGGGGGTACCTTTTATCGCGACTTTGAGACACATCTTGTCAGGAAAGCTAGCACTGCCGCACAGCGGCGCCACGTCCGTTTTTTCCACGCCTGCGCTTGCGCGGAGGAGGAGACGTGTATTGACTTTTTAATTTCCGCCGATCCGGCCTACCGCATGCTGAACCAAAAACTCACTGCACAGGACGTTGCGCGGCTGCACAAGAAGGCTCATTGCCAGCTGCACGAGTTGCTGATCTTCCTCGAGGTGCGTAGCACGCCGTACATGCGCTTCTATCTAGCTGGTCAGCCGGTGCGCTACAGTATGATGTCTTCCGCCGCTGCTGTTGGTGGTGCATCTGCTGCTCCGGTGAGCGGATTGAGCGAAACAAATGATGTAATTGTGGCGACCGGTGCAAATCGCGTGAAGTGGGCGCGTGTACTGGAAAACGCGGTCGTGGTGCGCAACGCAGTGATGCGCGAGTACGACGCTGAGGAGAGGGAGAAGTCGCGGCAGGCACATGCGGCGGCAAGGCAACTCGCACGCGAGGCACGGAAGCGGCAGGAGGCGGCCGAGGACGATGACGACGAGTAGGCGACGAGAGGTGCACACTCAGTTCGTTAATTTAGTGAGCTTGTTTGCTTGCGTTTTTGAAAAGAGGGCCTTAAAGTGCTTCTTTGATTATTATTTTCTCTTCAGAGATATATGCAGCTCTCTCTTTTCCCGTTTCGCGCCGGTAAAGCGGCTAATCTTCGCTTACATGATCAACTGCAGTTGCTGATGTAATTTACTTCGAGTACCGGCACTTCTACGCTGTACGTTTTGCACTTCTCTCTGTGGATTGCAAATAAAGCGAATTCAGAAAAAAAAAAGGCGTTAATGCGCGCTGGCCAGGACTCAGAATCTTCCTTCAACGGGGTTCAATGCACACTCGTGATGCGATCTGTGACCTCTTCTTCAGCCTTAGAAATACACATTTAAGGTCTCCGATTTGGGGTTATCCGCGTCTATTGCTGTACGCTCGCTGGTTGAAACATTGGGCTGAACACATGCACGTCTTCCACTTACCCAACGGATCGCTAGCACTGCAGAGTGAATCAGATTATAATCCACTTCATCAACTGCGTTGCACTTCACTTCTTTACGTTTCACTTTGAATGTTTTCTGACGTTGCCGACGGATCGTGTTTGAATCTTTTTCCTTTATGCAAGACGGCGCGACGAGTATATCTACGCACCGTTAAAAGCGCGCTGTTCCGTCTTGCGTGAAACCTACCATCTTTTCCTTTTGATGCAACTCGCGCTGGTCACGAGAGCAGAAGTCTTGTTTTAGGTTCGTGTCTTTCATTTTCATTTCATGTAAAGCTGCTTCTCTTGTATTCGCTTTTCACACCCACTCAAATATAGAACTTTCAACGAAAACGTCTGGAAGGCGGTGCTGCCTGTTCCTTTATATACCGTTTTCAGCATCACTGTTAGACTCCATACAGTAGAGACAACTGAAGAAATGGTACGAAAGCGGCCTGCCACAATTTCGTCAAGACCAGTCGACGATCGCGACCGTCTCGGCAACCGGAGCCCTTCAAAAAACGGTAACAACGTTAACAACACTAACAACAGTAAGTCCCCCAAAATACGTGCGAGAACAGCTTCCACAAACCCAACACACGATGACACACTGCTACCTTACATTGTGCCTGTGCGCAAGCTGACTCCACAGCATGCGCAAAAGCCACTGTCACCGCAGTGGCAGCAACGAACCGATCAACGCTCCCCCTCAAAAAAAAAGCGACTGCTGAACCCGACGACGTCAGCAGCGGGGACGCCGCAGTCCTCGCGGCAGAACGACGGGGCGGCGCAGCGAGGGTCGATCGTAAACCGCTCGGGTGAAGGCAATTTGGCCGTGAAGGCGGTGTCGGCTGTTGCTGCTGCTGCCGCTGGTGCCGCCGCTGGTGGCGGTGCCGGTACTAGTAGTCCCGTGACCTCACCGCGACATTTACTCAAGTCACCTGCTCAGCGGGGAAGCGGAAGCAACTCAAGCGCGAAACGGCCAAATCCTTACCGGCGCAACTCCGCACCGAATAACGATAACAACATTAGTAAAGTCACTGGGAATGTTGCCAAGGCACCGAAGCCTGAGTCGCCTAAAAGGATTGCGACTGGGGAAGATAGGCACTGCGCGGCTAAAGAGGTTGAGGAGGAGCTTACGGCCGAGGAGACGATGCTGCTGTGCGGTGTGCAGCCGGGGTCATCCAAAGCGCTATGGTTCAAGTCTATGCTCCGCCAAATCGACACACGATCACCAGATGGCACCAATCCTTTTTCGGCCGTGGACGGCGCGTCTACCATCCCCAATGCAATTCGAGAGCCGAGTGACTACTATAATAACAACGCGCTGACACCTTACTCTTCCTCCGGAGCACGTCCGTTTACCAGTCCAGCTGTGCGCAGCTCCGCGGCATCGTTTCTTTCAGGTCCCCTGCAGCTTCCCACAGAGCTTTTACAGGATGCTAAAAACAGAAGGCGTTCGGATCGATCCGCCTACCCTCCCTGCAAGGTTACACCTCTTCCTTCCCCTCCTGCAGGATTACCGTCGTCCTCAGCTTCTTTATCAGTAGCGTCACGACTAGTAAAGCCGCTTACACCTCAACAAGCATCTCGGACGTCTCTTTCTTCACCGACAACAAAGAGCAATGACAAAAGTGATGGCGGCGATGAGGAAATATCGGATGGAGAGGCAGCTGCAGAGGAGGAGGAGACCGGTATTCAAGAGAAGGAGGAAAGCAGCGAAGACCAGTACTCTCCGTCTCCTACAAACTTCGGTCATGGTACCAAGAAGCCGATTTCAAAAGCGGTGGATTCACTGGCGAGGCAGCACGTTGCCCCTGCGAATAGGAGAGCGGAGTTTCTACCCATGGACGTTTCGGACGCGTACCTGCGCTACCTTCGCCCGTCCCGCGACCAATTGGAGGAATTCCGGGTCCACGTTTTATCTTTGGAGCAACGGCCAAAGGGAGTGTAATTACGTTCAAATAGTCAGCAGTGCTTTTGAGGCTGCCAATCTAAGTATTTTTTTTTTTTATCGGTTTCGTTGCGTTCTCATTTATTCATTGCTCTTTTCGAATTGCCGAGTTTGCCGTTTGCATGTCTGACCCACCCTCTTCGGTTTGGTGGTGTTTCATACTCACTCGTGTCTTCTCCGCAGTGAACTTAGGAACGGTAAAGTTACTGCGCAATTCAGCGCCCTTTGTTGCACCCCACCAAGCACTCACACACACAAAAAAAAAAAAAGGTACGCACGACGAACAGGTCAGTTTTAGTGTTGCTAGTCTTTACGAAAAGTTGCTGTGAAAGTGCGCGAACCTAGGCACAGCGCAACAGGTGCCATGTACATTTTAGGCGTTTTCTTCATAGTATTTCTGCTGCCCAATACACACTCCAATTCAAATTACAGAAAAAACGAACGCCATTGACAGGGTTATTATTTTGACGGTGTTCGCCTCTGTCTGCGTCGCAACGGCTGGAACGCTTTAGAGTCTCCTTGATAAGTTGTTGGTGAATTATGAAATGTGTCAATTTGCCTATCTCACCATGAGAATTGGGACTTGAACACTCACTTGGATACAAGAAAAACGCACTGCACAGCAGTTTCGTTTACTCGAAAATAAAACTCCATTGGATTCGCTTCCGTAGACGTTGCTGATTTCCGTGAATATATTAACTCTTCCCACGTTACCTCCTTCTCCTCCTTTGTTCACTTGCTATTCGATGCACTGCAGTTCCACACGTAACGGCTTCACGTTTTAGCAAAAACGAAAGCGAGTCGTTTCGAAAACATCGAAGCGCCAGTTGTACCTTAGCTGCGTGGGGGTATAAGCTCAAAAGCAGAAAAGGCGACACACACATCTTGGATCATAATTCGAAAAGTTGTGTGCCACTGACCCAACACGCGGCGGCGTACTCCCTCTTCTTCTCATTCAGTTTTGCACCTCTTCTCGTACAGTACTCTTTCGTCTTGCCGATTTTGCCGTTGCTTTCGCCTCCGTTTTCATGTTTGTTGGTGATCTTTTCGGTGCTGTTCTTAAGGGAACCAGTGTTGTTGTCTGGCCCTCTTTTTCGCTCCACTAACAAACCGCTACTGTCGTAATAAGCAAAAGCACTCACAATCTCCGTTGTACTTGCTCGTAAGAATTTTTTTTTGTGTGTGTGCGTGTGTGTGTGTGTGTGCTCCCAGCTCTCCCTCCGTACAAAACGTGCGTGACAACAGTGGAGGATTACGGGTTTCACTCCGAATTGTCTCCTGGCCGACCCTGTTGGATCTTTAACCCGGTTTACCCACTGTTGATAAAGAAGCCGAGTCGTCTGTAATTCAGATCTTCTGGGCAAACATGACGTCTGAGGACGACGTGCTGTATTACTTCTACGACCCCAAGCTGGTCCCACCGGCACACAACAAGTATATTCGCGTCATCTCCGAACTCCTCGCAGGCTACTACGACTCTTCGTACATCAACAATATAGATATAATGGACATTTTGCGCGGCGGGGCCACGGAAGCGGTCGAGCTGTGCCGCGACGCACGCGTGATCTTAGCCAAGGAGCCTACGCTGCTGGACTTGACAGTTGGCAGCAGCGATGAGATGGTCTTTGTTGGCGACATCCACGGCCAGTTCAACGACTTACTACACAGCGTTCTCTCGGTGCAACTCAGGAAGTCGGCGCCGGTCCACAACGCATCTGATGTGCTACCGGAAAAGTCGGTGAGCGGCTGCGATGAGGAGAGCGGCAACTCCACTACGTCGACCGCTGTGGGCGCCCCTCGTTCGCCAGCCCACTCTGCGCCGTGGCATCACGTCAACAACAACGAGTTCAACTCGCAACCTGACAAAACAACTCGCTTTTTGTTCCTCGGCGACTACGTCGACCGCGGTCCACGCAGCGTCGAGGTTATCGTGCTGCTGCTAGCACTGAAGATTGAGTACCCGCAGCATGTCTTTCTCCTCCGTGGCAACCACGAGGAGGCGCAGACGAGTCGGCTCTACGGCTTCTACAGCGAATGCCGGGCGAAGCTGTTTGTGGTGCCGCGGGGCGGGAGCGAGTCCGCTGTAAACTGGAGTGCGTCGTTCATCCAGCGATCACCAAATAATGCGCACAGAGCATCTAATAATGCAAGAACTGTTGACGATAGCGACGATGTCAATATCAATGGTACTGAAGAAGAAGAGCAGGAGAATAATCAAAAAAGAACATGTGGCTCCGGCGGTTCGACTTCTTTGCTGACTTACCCAAATGAGCGCTCGCCGCTCAACACGGACAACGGCCCCGTCGACGCATGGGTGTCCTTTAACGCCACCTTCTGCTGGCTGCCGTTGGCAGCCGTGGTCCGCTGCAGCGCCGGCTGCTTCTTTTGCGCCCACGGTGGTCTCAGCCCGTCGCTGCACCGCATCTCGCAGTTACTGCGCTTACGCCGTGAAACCTACGGCTCTGAGAAATGCGAGATGACGTCCTCGCCTAGCAGCAGCAACACGTGCAGCTCCCGCAGCAGCCCCGAGCCACTGCCATCTCCACAAGAGGTGCTCGTTACCACTAGCCCGGTGACGAAGCGGGAGCCGCACCAAATCATTGACGGATTGCTGTGGTCGGACCCGTCCGATGCAGAGACGGGGTGCCGGACAAATGTGCGCGGGTGTGGATACAGCTTTGGCCAGGACGTCACGCGACGGTTTTTGAACACTAATTACGGTTACCTGCCGCCGCAGCGGCACGCACGGGAGGGCAACGAAGAGGGCGACGAAAAAAGGCAAGTCATCAGAGACGACAGAGTTGTCGCGGACGATACTGACTTCCCGCCGCCCAACTCGTCCTCCACTATTTCTGCTTCTCCTTGCGCTGTGGCGCTGCCTGAGGCGCAGGAAATGCAGTTCATTATGCGTGCCCACCAGTGCGTAAAAGCCGGATACCAGTGGTCGCAGGAACACCTCGTCGTGACAGTGTTCTCCGCGCCGAATTACTGCGGCATGAACGGGAACAAAGGCGCTATTGCGTTGCTACGCGGTGCGGTCCAGATGAGCGGAAGTCAAATTCAGCTGGAGTTTAAGACGTACGACAGCTTTAAACGGGTGCTGTCCGCGCCGGGGTCACAGGTTGTGTTGGGGCAACGCGAACGCAGCACGAATGACGGCAACCTCAATGCCGGTGGCGGTGGTGCTGGAGGTGAAAGCTCCTCAGGTGCTACGGCAAGTGCGAGCAGCAGCGGCGGCAGCCAGGGTCGTTCTTATCAACCACCGAATCGCAATATCGTGAACAACCCAATTCTGGAAGCGTACTTCGGCCCTTCTACTAGGTAGCTTCAACAGTCATTTTCGCAGCGCATGTATGTGTGGGGAAACCGCAAGCAGTCTGGGGGCGGTGTATGCGGCATCTAAATAGTGTGTGTGTGTGCGCGCACACATGCAAGATGAGTGCGGTGGCTGTCCTGAAAATCTACTCCTCTTGTTAGCTGCTCTTCGTTGTTGCCATTGTGACCGCCTGCAATTTCTCTGTTCTCCAAGGCTCTAAGCGGAGCACTCCACTTTACCTTTCGCAGTTCCGGTTGGCGCACCTGTTTCTTTTTTTTCCTTCCTTTCGTTTTCTGCTTTTTCTACATCCGCTTGTCCACTTGCCATGCTTCGCAAATAGAGCTGCTTTGTTCTTCCCTTGTTATTCCACAAGCACTTGCCATTTTTCTCTTCCCTTTTTACCCGCCTTAATTTGTTTGCACGAAAATCCATGACGCTCCTACGTTCAAAACCCCGTTTTTCTGCAGCACGGCTCTGTCAACGCTTTTTCATCTAGGTTCTTGTTGATTCTCTTTGTGTTCCCCACACTTCACTTCGATGGCGACTTCCCCTATTTATCTATTTAATTATTTAGGCAGGCTTTTTCTTTTTATATCTCTTCCCCAGGTGCGGGACGTGCACATTCGTATTGCTTTCTCTTTAAACCTAAGCGCGCTCGTTTACCGCAGATACGTATTTCATGCATATGCTTTGCTCATCTGCGCTTCGCATATTGCTTGTTAGTAGCGTATCACAGTTAGAAGGAGGAAGAAACAAACAAAACGACAAAATAGAGCACGCGGCGAAGTAAGCAGCATAGAAAGAGAGCAAATCATTTTGTGAACGATTTAATTTGATCTGTAGCCGCCTTGCTGCGAGGCGTTATGCACATACCATTTGTGGTGTCACTGGAACGCCTTTTTTTTTTCTCCCACTTGCATCCCTTCTCTTTACCCTCTGTTATCCTTCTCTGTGTTCTTGCTTCACGAACAACACTTCTTAACTTGACGCACAGATTAGTATTTTCATCTTGCGTCATGGCTGCTCCCAAGAACAAGATCCGCCGTATCGGCAAGAAGAAGGGCGCGACCCTGAAGGACGTCAGCGCGTGGCGTTGGATCAAGACGGCCGCCCGCCACTTTAAGCAGGAGGGCAAGATCTTCGTGCCGAACTGCACTGAGATAATGAAGAGTTCCCACGGCCGCGAACGCGCCCCACAGAACCCGGACTGGTACTACATCCGCTGCGCCGCCGTGCTGCGCGCCATCTACCTGCGCCCTGGTGTGGGCTACGGCGGCCTCAGCAAGCGCTTCGGTAACAAGAAGAACTACGGCAGCCGCCCGGAGCACACCGTGACCTCCTCCAAGGGTCCCCTCCATTGGGCCTGCAAGTCGTTGACGAAGCTCGGTCTTGTCGAGCCTGGTGCGCAGTCCGGCCAGCGCCTGACCCGCAAGGGCCACAAGTTCGCCGACTCCCTCGCATTTCAGGTGCACATCCGCAAGTACGGTGCCAGCAAGTAGAGAGTTTGCAGCTTAAACTGACGTGTACTTTGCAAGCACTTTTCCTTGTATTCTGAGCAGCAGGGGGATCCACAAGAACAGCATTTCACGTTACGTTGTCTGATCTTGTGGATGTCTAGAAGCACACGAGAGGTTGCTGTTGATGGAAGAAAAAGGAAGAAATGACTGCGGACAAAGCTAAGCCAGCGTGGGGTTTTTCGTGTCTTTTTGTCCGTTCCTTCTGCCCGTGTTTGGTTTTCTTTACATCTCCCTCCCCCTCTGCACGCTCACATCTATGTGTGTGCGCTTGACAGCGGGAAATACTGATACCTCACTTGTTTCCTTTTTTTTTATTTTACGTTAATTTCAGCCCTCAAAGTCAAGTAGTGAGTTGCCTTCAATGTGCGCGTGAGACTGCTAGCGAAGACGGAGAGCTGGAAGCAAATCACAGCTGTTTACATTTGAGAGCTGTTTCGCTACATTTGGAGAGCGGTGTGGATAGCTAGCTTTTTCGAGGTGGTACTGCGATATCTGCTTCTATCTCCCTCACGTCAGTAAAGGCAGAGTTTTTTATTATTACCCTCCATCTGGTAAGAACCAACTTGCCACTTATTCATTGTCTTTTTCTAATTTTGTTCGTCTCATTCTTTCTTGACCCCTTGTCTGACAACCCACATAAAACCAAACTCTATAAAACACCTGCATGCTAGCATCTTTGCTTGAATTGTCAGTACCGTGGCACATTAACTTATCATTGACCGGTGTGCTCCTCTTCTCAGGAACTACAGGTAACACAGCAGTTTCATAGCACTTTAAAGTAATTGTGTAGTGGTATTCTTCGTCGAGTCTCAATCACCCCCATGACGATCGACTTCGATCTCACACTCTTTATTAAAGAGACACAGTTGCAGCACGGCCTGCGCGCCGAGGATTACGTGCGCTACCACCACTACACCACCAACCGCCTCGCTGCTCTGCGTCGGCAGCTGAACTTGTGCAACGACAAGAAGAAGTTTCTTCATAAGGAAGTTACGGTGCAGAACGCGACGGATGCCAGGCACCTGATGCTGTTAGCGCTCTACGCCGAGCGCTGCTGGGCCGAGGCGGAGGCGATGCAAGTCCGCCTCCAGGCGAAGAAGGAGGTACGAGGCGGCGACGCAAATAAGCCGAAGGGGGGCGTGGCCCCGGCCGATCAGTACCGCAAGCGGCTGAATAAGTCGGTGAAGTGGGCGTCGAAGCTGAGTGAGGTGGCGAGCGCTGTGGCGACGGAGCGCGTGAAGCAGGAATGCACGGCGTACTTGAAAGACACGGCTGGTCGCTGTTGTGCCTCGCACGGCAAATATAAAGAGGCGAAGGAGGCTTTTCTGCAGGCCCGGGCCACCTACGCGGCGTTGTGCTCGACAAGCTCAGAGACGCAATGGAGCGTGATCGGGTCGAAGATCAACGAGCTTGATGACCGCGTTACCTACTGCATGCAGCGCCTAGGCGAGGACCCGTCATCATACAAACCCGCGGCGATTTTTCGCAACGGCGGTAACAACACCAGCAGCGCGGACGGCCAGGGGACGCTGCAGGCCGGCGGTGCTTCACAGCTCTCGTGGAATGGGCGGACGCTGAACGTTTTCAGCATTAAAGTGAAAGACTCGCTGCGTGAGGCACAGGCAGTTGAAGTGGAGCCGATGGAGGAGAAGCTGCGCGAGACGCGCGGCCTCGTTCCAGTGGGCCAATCAAACCGCGTGCTGGATTTGATGGACCGCCGCATCAACTACTACAACGACGCCCTCGCCCACGCCCGGCAAGACCTCCGCATGGCACCGGAGGGCGCGGGCAAGACTGAGTATCAACTCATTGTGCACTACATCCTTTTCCATGTCGCTCACGAAACGCTGCGCCGTACGCTGTTTCTTGCAGCGCTGTATAGTCGCCGATTTGAGGCGACAGAGCGCACGCTGCGGGCTGGCGGCCGCCACACTGGTAGCAACAAGGCGGGTGTTAGTGCTGCGTCCTCTTCGTCTGTGTCGCCACGGGTCGGAAAGCAGCAGCAGCGGCGGAAGAAGAAGTCGGAGATTGCGCCGACGCAATTCGCATCGCCTCTGGAGGTGGTGCGCCTCTACCAGGCCGCCGCAGGTAGCGTGGAGGAGATGGAGCTGCTGCCCGGTGTCGCGGGCCGCGACGACGTCGAGTCGCTGCAGGCCGTCTGCCTCGCCGGCCAACTCTTTTACACCGGCGAGAGCTGGCGGGTGTCGCAGGAGTGGGCGACGGCGGTGCAGTTCTATCGCGACGCTTTGGGAATGCTGCGCGAGGCGTCGGGGCCGTACGTTGCGGCGCTGCAGGAGCACATTGAACAACGACTCATGCAGGGGGCAGCAGAAGTTGTGCTGGCCAGCTCTTTCTCTTCACCAGCTAGTGTTGGAGCTGGTGCTGCCTATTTGAATGAGACCGCTGATGACACCGTTGCCGTGGCACAGGGAATCATGCGCTTCCCGCCCGACTACCAGGCCGCCCCGTGCAAGCCGGTCTTCGTGGACATCGCGTCGACGTTTGTGAACTATCCGATGGAGGATGAAACGGCTGCGGAGGTGGTGCAGACATCAGCGGCCTCGCAGAAAGGCGGTACTGCAACGACGGCTGCGAAACCGAAGGAAGAGAAGAGGGGCTGGTTTAGGTGGCGCAGCTAAGCGTTGGTTGAACAACCAGGCCACGCTACGCGACGGGTAGAACTGCGTCGAATTGAGCGGCGGTGTAATTTTGGTGGAAATAGTGAAGATAAATTGCCACTACGAAGCGCGCATAAAACCCCCTTTTCAAGTGTTGGGCTTGATCTTCGAAAAGAATAAGATGCTTTAGAAATGCGTTTGTTTGATGGAGGGAAGCGATGGAACGTTAGTAGCAAAGGCCGACTGTTACTCTTTTAATGTAATAGGTGTATTCAAAGCGAAAATATGCTATGGGGGAGTCCACCGCATCCTTTTTTCTTTTTTCGTTGAAGACGGTGACATCCAAACCTGTAGATGCACAGAAGACGCCAGCTTTTTCGTTAGCGGAGCACTCAGGTGTCTCGTAAATCCGTCATGAACGATACGTTATTACCTTTTCGGTAAAGGGTGCTTTCTAAAACCCTTACTACGGATGTGCAAAACGCTCTCATAGTGTTATCAACATCCTTGTAAGCAAATTATTCACTGCTCTCCTCTCAATTGACTTCCTGTTGTTCATTTAATTTAATACTCAGCCGATTGAATTGGAACGTACTTTCGCAATTAGCTCAACTGTACCCTCCTCGAAGTACAGGCATCATTGCGTAGCTGTTTAGCCTCACGTATATTTGTCAATAGTCTCCCGGGAGGTATCCCAGCGTTTTTCCCTTCAGTGGCCTTTACAAGTGCCCGCCGCTTAAAAGTTCATAAGTGCTCTGCCTCCTCAGCGCTTTCTTTTCCCTTTTTCCCTTTCTTTGTTGCTCTCGTCGCGCACTGCTATTCGCCTCGTTTTCGTTCTGCTTTTTACCCGTTGACGCGATCCTCTTGGCTTTCCTTGTCTCCCATGTGCTTTTTCTACGTTGCGTCAGCTTTTTCTCTTGCCCAACTCTCATCCTGCGAACTCCGAACACATTCTATTTTCTCCCCTGTTTACTACGCAAAGATTGCGGGCTCAACTTTAACGCGCGAAAGCTGCTTTCCTTTATCGCTGGTGTAGAAAGTGATTTTCGTTCTCTCTCGTTTCTAAGCGTTTCGTTTAGCGGTTTTGCTTCTTATCTTTTTTTTTTTTAGTTTCAGAGCACCGCTCTTGTTCGCGCATTCCAGTGTGAACAAGCTGATTCAACCCACACGTAAGAGACAAAAAAAATTACGCACTTGTGACTTCACAGCGGCATCTTTTTTTTTTTGCCGTCCCGAGCACCCTTCTGTTTACGCGCATTTCTTGTTTTCGTGAACAAGCTTACCGGTAGCACGCGTTCGTTTTGTCCTCTGATACCGGGTTGAAAATACGATAAGCTGCTGACTTACTTATATGTCGCGCAATAACTGTGTCAACCGCACGCACAAAGCTCTAGGAAAAAATCCACAATACCCATCGGCTGAGGGACCAATCAACGCCACCAACAATACCGTGGCTCAGTTTCCTCTCTTCCAGCGCATTCAGATTTCTCCTTCCACCGGCAGTCTCGCGGACGCGGAGGACGGAGAAGGCAACCACGCAGGTACCCATTTCACCGATTGCCATCACAACAGTAACGAGGTCGGCGATCACCTCACCAGCTTCCCCACCCACCTACCCGAGTCTGGCAGCGACGCTGGCGCAGCCCTCCCTGTAATCGCGCAGACACGCCTCAAAAGTAGCAGCCTCACCTCCCCGCCCTCCGCCACCCCCAACACCTTTTCGACTTTCTCCCTCAACGAGGTCCGCAGCTCCCCGCGGAAGCAGCGACGGCAGCCGTCACTACAGCAACAACAACAGCAAGTACGGCAACAACAACATCGACTGAGGGAAAGCTCGCTCGCCAGCACGCCGCCGCAGAGTATCGAGACAGCACATCTTGCTTGTCCCTCCTTTTCTGCCACCACCTTTGACTTAGGCGAACGACGGGCCGACATCAACACACAGGGGCACACGCAAAAAACCGCTGACCACGGCACACCGCCGAACACACCACGCACAGCAACATCAGTACCCATACTAGACAGAGAGTCAACGGTGCGCGACTCGCCAGTTAAGGGTGTCTCTCCGCCCCCAGTGCACTTCTCCCCTCACACCGCGACGCCAACAGCGCAGCGAACATCGCCGTGTCCGCAGGTACTGACGTCGCTTGCACGGTCCGCGCCGCAGCTCGCCATCCAGCGCGCCGCATCTCGCTTTCGCCCTTTCATCAGCGTCGTCAGCAGCCCTGCCAGCATCCCGCTCACGCGCGGCGTCCAGCCTCCCGACACGGCCTCGCTTTCCTCGTGCACGCCGCTCCGCACGCCTGTCGCACTGACGTGTAGCCCTAGCAGACGTCAGACGCCCATTCCGTTTCCGTCCCTCCGCTTCCTGACGTACTCGCAGAACTCAACTTACGTCCCTGAGCCGGTGCCGTTCTCACCGCTTGCAGGCGACGGCGACGCTGCAGACTCGACGGCCCTTGTTTTAGCAGCTGCCCACAACACCACCACCGCTGCTAATACGAGTGAGGAGGATCAGAGGGATTTGCTGGTGGAAAAAATATTTCACGCGCCGCAGAAAATGGGACAGAGCAGCGGTAGCTGTGAAAAGACGCACCCGCCGCGCGAAGCGTCGAACTCGCGGTCGTCGCGGGAGGAATACCTAGACCGAGCGCATCCGCATTCGGAGAAAAAGCACTACGCCGTTTACACACCACAGCAGGCTGACTCTCTGTCGTGCGGCAAGGATGCGCGAAGCACCGGGTCGCAGCAAGGTCGACACACCTCGTCTGGTTCTCCAAATGAAAAATCCATGCAGGTCAAGCCGGATACATGTGCAGCCGCAGCAGCCGGTAAGACAGCATCCCCCATACTACCGCAGCTGTCCAACAGCGCTGATGTAGAGGACGCACAATGGGTCTTTCAGCGTCCACCCAACAACCAGCGCACCTTCTACTTCAAGGAGGACAACTTAGAGTTTTCGTCACAGTTTGACAGCGGCAACTTAATTCAAGTTGAGCGCGTTGGCCCTCTTCAGTACCGCATGTACACTGCGATGGACTGTGGGAACTCGCCATGGCAGACAAACAACCGCCAGTGGTTCCATTTCTCCCTACGCGGTGGCAGCAAGGGCGTCGTTGTCAGCTTCACTTTTGTTGGCATGATGCATAGCAGCATGTTCAATTTTGACTGGATGCCTGTGACGGCGGTGATGCCTGGCCGACCCGAGTACGCACGGTTGCCCGGAAAGGCGAGGGTGGAGCCTCTGGAAAACGTGCCAGAGACGCCGGGATACCCACTTTTGGTGCACAAGGCTGTCTCAAAGGATGACGCGGATAGCGACGGTGACAACAACGACGACGACAACGACACGGACATTTTGGGGGGCAATAATAACAACAACAATGCTACCGCCACCACAGGCGGTGTAGCCTTCTCTATCGCCGTCGCCAATAACAAAAAAACTGGCGCAGCAGGCAAGAAGAACAAGAGAAGCAAAAAGAAGAAGTATCTCGCGATGAACCTCACTTTCGACTACAAGATTGAGGTCGAGGTGCCAGTGACGAACACCCCGCCGAGAGGGCGACTGGATGTGATGTCTATTTACATTGCAAGCAACCACCCTTACTCGTACAGCCTACTGCAGCGTAATTTATTGACATGGCAGGAGATGGTGCGCAAGAGTAATGCGACACGTTCGCGGAGCGTCCAGGCTACTGGTAAAACGTCGTCGTTTCTGCCTGCTTGTGCGCAGCAGCAGCAGATCAGTGAGTCTTTGGAGACCCACTGTGTGCGTACACCGTCGAACACCCATCTCGGCGTGGGAATCACCAACGATGACAACTGTAGATCCAAAAGCGCAGTAGAGATGCCTGCCAGTGGCATCTATTACCACCGCGAGGTACTATGCAAGACACTCGAGGACCATGACGTGACGCTGCTGACGATTAGCGACAGCAGCCGCATGACGATGGAGCGCGCACGGCTTATTTCGGAGAAAGACGGCATCCCGCACTCTTCGGCGCACGGCACGACGGAGCGGCCGTTCGCCTTTGTGGGGAAGCGCTGTGTCGTCCTCACCGCGCGGGTGCACCCGGGCGAGTGTCCGGGAAGTCACCTCATGCACGGCTGCATCGATTTTCTCATGAATCGCACCGACCCCCGCGCTGCGGCGCTGCGGCACAACTTCGTCTTTTATATCGTGCCGATGTTAAACCCGGACGGTGTTGTGCGCGGACACAGTCGTGTCGACGCGAGTGGTGTCGACCTAAATCGCATGTACCGCTCGCCGTCTCGCAAGCGCCACCCCGCGCCGTACTCCGTGATGGCGTTACTGAAGACGCTTGGCGATCGCGTGGCACTGTTTGTCGATATGCACGCCCACGCGAACAAGCGCGGCACCTTCTTCTACGGTAACAGCATGAGCGGTGTGGAGCAGGTGGAAAACCTGCTGTACGCGAAGCTGGTTTCCCTCAACACGCCATACCTCGACTTCCGCAGCTGCAACTTCTCTGAGGCAAACATGTTTGCGGTGGGCAAGTCGGGAAAGGGGAAGGATTCATCCAGCCGCGTGGTGGTGTACACGGAGGCGGGCGTCGTGCACGGATACACCATTGAAGCGTCACACGTGATGGCGGACAACATCAACCCCATCGTCCCACTCGTGAACAGGCATGGTGAGGAGCTGGAGAAGGCGTTGCCGGCGCCGCTGCAACTTGCTCACACCCCGGCCACCTTCGGCGACACGGGACGCGCGATGCTGGTCGCGCTGCTGGACCTCATGAACATCAACCCTCTCAGTCGACTTACCTTCACTCCGTATCACTCCACCCGCGGTGTTTCGATGTGGCTGCAGCGACAGCTGCAAATTGAGACGGCCGAGATTCTGTTTGCGCAAGCTTTCAAAGCTCGCGGAAAAGAAGTTCAGGCGGTGAGCCATGAATCAGGCAACAATCTTCTCGGGTTGATTATGCGGAGTCTGACACCAGACGAGCTCCCAGAGAAGGTGACCATCAAGAAGGCGCGACTGCTGCCCCGCATCACCTACAGCGGCGTCCGCAACTTTTTGCCGATGGAGGCGGCGGTGGCGCTGCTCTCGCAAACGGCTCCCACCGGGCCACCGCGTTCCTTGTTGTACACCAGCAATAACAGTAACAGCAATCCTAACAGCGGTAGTGGTGGCCATTGCCGTCGTCGTGGCGGGTCGCCTGTCACCGGGTCCAATAGCGGCCCCGCTGTTGCAGCCACCGCCGCTGTGTCGCCACCGGTGACGGAGTTGCCGGCTGTCATCGCGGCGAAGCGCCGACCACGACCAAACGCGTCAGGAACGGACATGTCGGTGGAGTCTTAGCACAGACAGGCCGCGGTGACTTTTCCTGTCTTCTTCAGTGTCTGACTTATGCTCACGGGCAGGTGTGAGTGGGCAAGGTCTACGAGAGAGACGATATGTATTTATAAAGCTCTAATGTCTTTGTGGGGTTTTCTTTTGTTTCGTTTACATCTTTATTGCTCTCCGCCTCCTCCAGATGGTAAAAAACAAACAAACTTCAAAACACCGTTCTTTTGGTCAACAAGCAGTTTTCCGTGCGTCGGCATGTTCAACTCATATCCGTCTGTTCTCTCTGTGTGAAGTTGTGCGATTGCGCCAAATCTGTTTTGCACACATTGGCGGTTTTTTTGTTGTTGTTTTTTTGAGCTCGCTACCCGACGTATCGGTGTATTCACTTCCAGTTAAAGTCCAATAGAAAATGAGAGGTAATGCTGGTACTCCCCTCCACTTCACCTCCGTTTCTTTTCTCTTCAAACCACACATTAAAAAAAATGAAACATAATACACGCCGGTCAACTGGTTTCCTGCTTGTCATTGCTGAGGAAATATCACTACCACGCCATCTCTTTTTGCGGACACTTAAACGCAGATTTACGCAGATAGCAAAGCTGTAGTTAACTGTGTTCAGATAAGCTTCCTTCTTTCGGGATTGTTTACTGGAGTTAGCTCGTCGGGTGACATAAACAAATTCTTTTGGTGGTTTTTCGTACCTTCAGGGGTGTTTTTTGAGAAAATATTGTGTTTTTGGGCAGAAGAGAAAGTAAGTTACGTGATTTACTAACCTAAAGTGTTCTCGGTGGTTTTAATCGTTATACTATTGTATTCAGCAGCCGACAGGCGGCTCTCTTTTTCTTTTTTCAGTCCTACACCCAGGCGATTCATCATCATATCATATATATATATATATATATATATATAAGGGGAGAATAGCCTCATGTCAGACTTCGACAAGTATGTAGCTCAGTGGGTTAGCCGCGCCGGCGACGGCCTCTCGAAAGAGGCCCGCGAGCAGCTCTTGACAAACATTCACAACAGCTTAGCCGACTACGAGGTCCTGCGCGACCCGGCTGCCGCCAAAGCGCGCAAGGAGGCGGCTGAGAAGGGCAAACAGCGTGAGGAGGAGAAGAAGAAGAAAGAGGAGGCGCGCAAAGCGCAGGAGGAACGGGACCGCAAGCGGCAGGAGCGACAGGCGAACTTGCCCCCGCTGCCGCCGTCCCGCAGTACGACGGAGGCGACCGTCGGTGAAACTGGTGCTGCTGCTACTGCTGGTCCGATTGCTGCGCAGGACCCCGCAAAGTCGAAGAGGAGGAAAACAGGCGCGAAGAAAAGCACCGCGACCACCAGTGCTGCGCGCAGAAGCACAGCGCCCAACACCACCGACACGGAGTCGTCCTTGCAGGACAACAGTGGAAGCGGTAACCGCAACACGGCGGCGGATCTGATGGACACCACGTCCCCGCGCAAGAGCCGCACTTCGCAGAAAATCCCTTACAGCAAGCGGGGCACCGCCTCGAAGGCAAAGCGCAGTCAGACTGGGTCAGTGCAGGTAAAGGACATCGACTTCAAGTTTGGTGAGCGCGTAGATGAGGAGCTGCGCAAGCTGGAGGGGGAGAAGCCTTCTACCAAGTCAGCTGGCTCGAATAAGAAAATTGTGAAGACTTCCACTGTTGTGCAGACGGCCGAGTCGCTGCCGACGGCAGCTGCCTCAACGGAGCCTCAGGCACTCGCTGTGGCCACTACCGATGCTGCTGCTGCTACTGTTACTGCCCCTGCGGAGTCTCCAGCAGACGTTCTCGCGACGGTCGCAGCCCCTGCCCCACCAAAGGGTGGGCGCAAGCGTAGTTCGCCACCCCCGCTGGACCAAGTCGTCGCCGAGGATGCTGAGCGCGAGGCCACAGAGATAGATAAGGCTGTCGTGGCACACGCAGAGACAATGGAATCCTGTCATAGTGGCGCCAACGACAACGACAATGACAACGCCAACGGGATTGACAACGACGATGACGACGAGGAGAGTTATCAAAAAAGCAGCAGTAGCACCAGCAGCAGCTGTGTTCCCTCCTTCTGTGCAACAAAAAACTATCATGATCAGCTCAACGCTTTCCATTTTGTCTCCGTCGACAACGACTGCCACAGCGATGACACCGACAGCTCCGATGTGGTCGATGACGCCGAGGAAGAGTTCATCGACGACCGCGAAGACGTGCGCCGCCGCACGATGCAGATGCAGCGCCCAAGCCGCCCGGCCATCTCCGATTCAACGCTCGACATCGACGAGGCCCGTATCGCGAACTTCCCGACGACGCCCAAGTCCCAGAATAAGGTGAAGACGATCTCGCGGGTGCTGGTGCGCCATTTCCTCTTCTCCACCCTGGATGATAGCCACATTGCCAAGTTTTCGTCTATCATGGACCTGGAGAACTTTGAGGCGGGGGAGAAGCTGCTCGTCAAGGGGGAGCCGAACGACACGTTTTATATCATCCTCGACGGTGAGGCAGAGACGACGGAGGTGAACGACGCGGGCGAGGAGGTGGTCGTACCGCTGGTTCGCGGTAGCACCTGCGGGGACATCGCCCTCATGTACGAAGTCCACAACGAGGCGGATGTGGTAGCTCGCACGCACGTGCAATGCGCCTCGCTCGAGCGCCGCACCTACAAGATGATCACCTCCCGTGTGATGGAGGAAAAGCGAAAGAAGTACATCGACTTCCTCTCTCCATTCCCCTTTTCAGTGGGCTGACGCCGTACGAGTTGGAGCGGGTTGCGGAGAGCCTGAAGGAGGACTCGTACGTGGAGGGCCAGAAGATTATCGCCTACGGCGTGCCGAACCACTGGCTGCATTTCGTGACTGAGGGGACGCTGCGCGTCGTATCGCCCAGCCCAGACGCCGCCGAGGAGGCCGAGGGCGGTGCTGTTGCGGCGAGGGAGAAAGAGGTGGCGTTGGTACACCGCGGGCAGTTCGTCGGCGAGATCGAATTCATCTTTCGCCACCTCCCCGTCGCCTGCGTCTACGCGGCCAGTCCCGTGGTGAAGACGGCTAAGCTAAGTCGCCGCTCCTTCGACGTCTTACCCAGCGAGGTGCGGGAGAAGCTCGTGCACCTCATCGAGGAGGACGAAGCGTACGCGCCGTACCACCGCCGTATGTGCAGTGCCTCGCCTCCGGCCTTCGACGTGACACCGCCGTTCGATGCCCCGCCCGCCAGCGTGCAGAAATCGATGCGGCAGTATGAAAGTGAGCAGTCAGAGGGGACGTCAGCGGCAATGGGCACGCCGCCGCTGCAGGCGATTGGCTGCCGCCGCAGCCCAGCAGCTTAAAAACACTACGGAACGATACGCAGTGGATAACCGGAAGTGAAGTCGAGTGAACTAAGAAGAAGGTGCGGCTTTGTTTTAATCCGGCAGCAGCGTCTCTTGTTTGCCGCTGTGACGAATTTCGCCACGTTTTCCCGTTCAGTTCGGGCGGGTTTGTTTGTGTGTTGATATGCTTTCCTTTGTCGTTTTTTTTTTTATTGTACAGTCGCAGAACGTCGATATATGTTCTTCGTGTTTTAGTGTTCTCCTTTTTTCTTGTTTTCCGACTTTGCTGTGTGCGGGTGAGTTAACAAGCTTATCCGTTAGATACCTCTCTGTTTTTTTTTTCTTTTTAGATTGTCTCTCTCTTTCTGTATGGATAGAGTGGAGTTGCCAATCTATTGGGACCGACACTCGATAAGGTCCTTTCCCGTTTATAAAAAAGCTTTTTGAGCGCTGCAGGTTTGACCAGCTTTGGATGCTCTTCTTTCGTTCCGTTCCTTTTTTTTTTCTTTGTGGAATCGCTCTAATCACTGACGTCTCTTCACGCTATAAATAGCGCTACCACCTTTTATTGTTCCTTTTGTACCGAGTATTTTCCGTTTCAGGCTGTGATTTGTGTGTGTTGTTTTAAGAGACACACGGCAGGCGTTGAGGTGTCCATAGTCGTTTCTCTTTCTGGTTTCTTCAACGAATAACAGTTTTTTTGGTTTATGTATTTAGTTGCGTAGCTGGAGGATTTCCCCTTACTCCCCCTTTAGTCTTCTTAGAGGAGAGGAAACGCAAGGTTGCACTTTTTTTTTTGGTTCCTTCTTTCCTTTGAACAAAGACGCCAAACGGTTGTCTAGCGGAGCGTGACGAAGCCCCCTTTTTCCTGTGAGGCCGATTTCTTTGGTGTTTGAATTGTAACTTGGCAGTTTTGCCTAATGTTTCACTTTCTGTTGTTTATCATTCGACGTGTCTGGACGGATCTTTGAGTTTTCTCTCTTCTAGTTTTATTTTTTTCTTGTTTTGTTCGTAATGGGCGTACGAATACTGTGTTGTGCGTCAGCAAGCTTCTCAATATAGAAGCACGCAATGGGGGTACTAGAGACGTGCAAGTTTTGCGGTCGCATAATACAGGGAAGGACGTTAGTTGCGGAAAAAACAGACGATGCGAGAGAGCTTTCCAACGCTTCCATATTGCTTTGCAAAGCGCTGACCTCCACTCTCAGCAGCTGGTCACACAGGTTTAATTGCATCTGTTTCCTTTGGCCTTTGGCATCTGTATCTTTGCGATGGCTTGTTTTCTTCGTTTCCTTTTCAAGCTCCTTTTTTGTACGTGTCATGTAGTTTTCTCTCTGGCTTCTCGCTTTTTATTGGCAATCGAGTGCCTTATTTGCGTGGTCAAGTAAGCGACCTTTAAAAAAAAAAACGTGACAGCAGTACACCTCCCACGCGATTACACTGACATGCGTCGCTGTTTTGTTGCGCAAGCGGTGTCTTCGCGTCAGTGGGAAACGAATAGGAATAGCGAATCGCTGCGGTGTTGCCTACAATTGTGTAACGTTTAAAAAACGTCTGCTCGAATCTGCACGGACGTGACGAAACGAGTTCATCGAGTCAAATAAAAACGATTCGCATTTTTTTTTTTTTGGTCACAACGTACGTGCGATGCGCGCTGTCTGTTTACCACAAAAGACTTTTTTAGTCGCCTCTACTTTTTCGCCTCTCCACTTCTGCCTCAATCACGTCTAATCCGCTGATTCTCTCTTTTCTACAGTATTAGTATCCCGGAATGTCGGAGTCGTACAAGAAAATCACCATTTTCCTCAGCGGAGGCTGTGAGCTGCTCTTTAACAAGGAAGCAACTCTTTCCCTGGTCAACACTGTCCCAGTTGGCACGTCAGTCACGCAGCTCATCGCTCTCTTGAAGAAAGACTACATCCAGGAGCGGCCGGAGCTCTTTGTCGACGCGAGTGGCACCAATGTGCGTCCCGGCATCCTCGTGCTGGTAAACGGCTGCGACGTCGAGGTTATGGGCGGGGTGGAGCATGTGCTGGAGGACGGTGATGAGGTAGAGTTCATCTCCACCTTGCATGGCGGCTGACAACTTGGGGAGAGAGGAACGGATAAAAAAGATGTGTTTTCTCAGATATCCTGCTCGAGCACATTCACAGGCGTGTGCTTTGATTGTTTATTGGTGCGTTCGTTTTTTTTTTCTTACCTCGTTGTACAGCAGCCTTCCTGTTTTGCTGTTAAGTTTATAAATATAGTACCCGTTATTCTCCTAGCTTAGCAACTTGCTAGTCAAGTAAAGCGGCAATCGGGAAAGAAGGTGGTCTGCAGCCGCTCACTGCTATTCCTTTGACACACTGTTTACGGCGGTTTCCTCATCACCTAAAAGTGCCACTAAAAAGGAGGGGAGGGGGGTGAGAACCCGCTCTACCAAAGTTACGCATGTCATGTGAAGAGCAAACGCTGAAAAGCACCTTCAACTCACTTATATCTTCGCGATTTTCTCTGCCGTGCTCCCAGGGGGTTTCTCGTTTTCAACAAAAGCGATAGATCAGCGCTAAAGTCATTGGGGCTGCTGGATACGAAGGAACCGAAGTTCTTCCCAGGAAAGTGCAACACACGTCACTTATTCAATTGTTCCCCCATCACCATGCTAAATGTGAACATCGGCCTTTTGGGTCATGTGGATAGCGGCAAAACTGCACTGGCCAAGGCGCTCTCGAGCACCGCCTCCACCGCCGCCTTTGACAAGAGCCCACAGAGCCAAGCGCGAGGCATCACGCTCGACTTGGGCTTCAGCGCCTGCGAAGTCTCTAAGGACGGTGACGACGCCGCACGGCAGGTGCTGACGGAGGCAAATCTTGAGAAGGTGCAGTGCACCTTTGTTGACTGTCCTGGCCACGCCTCCCTCATTCGCACCGTAGTGGGCGGGGCGCAGATCATCGACGCGATAGTGCTCGTCGTGGATGCTACGAAGGGCATGCAGGCACAGACGGCGGAGTGCTTGGTGCTCGGTGAGGTTCTGGCCAAGCCGCTCGTCGTGGCACTGAACAAAGTGGACGCTATACAAGGCAACACGGCAGAGGCGAAGGCCTCCGCGTTGATGGCGATGAGGCGAAAGCTGCAGCAGACCTTCCGCCGTACGCGGTGGCCGACGGTCGCGATTGTGGAAGTCGCCGCAGCGCCGCGCGGTGGGGACGACGGCAGCATCGGCGCCCCACGCAACGTTAACGCGCTGCTGCTGCAATTGCTGCACACCGTCAACCTGGCTGCGCTGAAAGCGGCGAAGGAGCGGGAGGGGGAGCGACCGGAGCAGTTTTACTTGCTCGTGGACCATTGCTTTGCCGTGCGTGGGCAGGGCACCGTTTTCACCGGCACCATTGTGTCCGGCATGGTGCGCGTCGGCGACACAGTTCTCGTGCCGGAGTTGCAGACGACACGAAAGGTGAAAGGCTTGCAGGTGTTTCATAAGCCCGTTGACATCGCACGCAGCGGTGATCGCGTTGGCCTCTGTGTGGCGCAGTTCGACCCGGCAACGATGGAGCGCGGCGTGCTATGCAGCACCGCGGGCAGCGAACGGACGCTGGTGAGTACGTCGCAGCTGATTGTGCGGGTACACAAGGTGCGCTATCATCCGTTTCCATGCGACACGCACACGAAGTTTCACATCACCATCGGGCATGCGACGGTGATGGGAACAATGCGTTACTTCTCTAGGCCACATGCAGGCACAAACGACAATACATGCCATAACAACGTGCTGACTAGCACTGCTGCAAGCACCTTCAGTACGGCTACGTCATCCAGCTCTGCCGTGGCACAGGTGAAAACCGCTTTTGATCCGACGGTGGAGAGTACGTGGGTAGAGGAGCTCGGCGAGGAAGCTGTGGCACACTATACAAACGCCGATATCAGTTGCAACAACGATGCCGGCGCAGTCGTGGCAGCGGGTTGCCCGCTGCCGCTCGCACCGGGGTCACAGGACTATTACGCCATTGTGTTACTGGAACGACCAGTGTTGGCCGCAACAGGGTATTCGATGGTGGCGATGCGACTGGACGTGGAGCGCGACAATTTCTGCCGCATCGCACTGGCTGGCACGATTTGCTACACCTTTCCTGCCGACGGCACTCATGGGACTACCGTAGGTGTGTTGTCAGCGGGCAGCACGCCACAGGATGACGATGTGGCAGCGTGGCGGCGACTACCCGTGGTTCGCTACCGCGCCCGCACGCTGCGGGTGGACCGTGTACTAGACGCTTGCAGTTGCATTGCGGATGGCGTGGTGTCGCTTGAGGGCAACGCGCACTTAGCGAAGAGTTCGAGAAAGCAAGGCACCGGGAACAAAGCAGCAGGGAGGGAAACTGCGACACCAGAGGCGCGTCAGAAGAGCGAGCTCTTTGGAGAAGTACAGAAGTTTATCCAACTGAAAGTTGTCTTTGAGGCGGGGAGCGGCACGGCGGAAGCTGCGGGGGCAGCGGAGGAGAGTCAACAGGAAAGCAACACAGCAGCTGGGGCGGCGCACGCAAGGTCGACAGGGTCGGTCATGGGCGTCATCGACTCGACGTTCGGCAAGACGGGGAAGGTGAAGCTCGTCTTTGACGCTCCGGTGTTCGCCGATCCCGCGTCCTCTGCTGCCGTGAAAGGCGCTGCTGGTGGAATGGCTGGATGCAAGCGCAAGAAGAAGACGGGCAGTGACGGTGACGACGGTGGGGAAACGACAAGCAAGGTGTTCCTTCGACCCGGCCGCATTTTACTTATTTTGAAGAAATATCCCTTTGCGCCCCATTCTGGGCTGGATCAGTAACAACGGAGAAACATTCGACAACAAACACAATAGCAAAATCAAGTACCGAATTCCATCGAAAAGGATAAACCGATTTCTAGAGTTTCAGTCATTTCCCACAAGTTGAAACGTATTAAGCTGCTTTTAACCTTTCCTCATCTTACACGTTTTTGTAATCTTCCTATTTACCTAGTTTTTCCCTTTTCGCTTTTTATTACTTCAATCTGCACTTCGTGTAGTACGAACATCGTCGTGCAGTGCTTCTTATTGCTTGTGCGATCGGAGTGAGTTTCAACAAGTGCGCTGCCAGCTGCTTTCTGCAACTGCATTTATCTCGCCTCTCAGCAAAAAAAAAAGAGAACAACGCATAAACATAAGCGAATTGTGGCCCCTGTCCAGTTTTATATCAACGAATTAAGCCGGTGAGCACCGGATTTTAAGTTGACTCTTATAACTTTTTACAGTGATTTGCACTGTTCAATGAAGCGCCTGGACCGCATCCGTGAGGCGTTGGAGCAGCTGAATCCGACACCGCCGCAGTTCAACACTTCTGCTTTTCACCCACACATCAGCCCCCGCATCCTCGACGAGCTCGTCGAGTGCTTATTCTACATCTTCTTCCCCGAGTGCACCAACCCGCCGTCACAAATAACACCGACGTACACGCAGGCGGATGCGCTGATGGAGTGGGTGATAGGGCACGTCGCAGACACCCTCACTGCGCAGATCTACTTTGCTTTTGTCCTCCACGGCGACGCCCAGGCGGTGCAAGACACGACAAAGTTCAAGCCCCTCAACACCTCGCAGCGGACCCAGCTTGATTGGAATGGTGCGAGCAGTAAAACCCTGACACTTTTCTCGATGGATGGCAACACTGGCAACGGTCACGATAAACAGGTGGACAACACGAGCGATTTCATGCCCCGGGCGGATGTGGGGAAGAGAGCAGGCTTCAACGTGTTACCGCATGTTGCACCATGCAACACACCGGTGCTCAATGAAACGCGAAGGCAGGATAGCACAATACATGAGAATGACACCGGTGTGTTTAACGGGCAGAATTGTGTGTTTCTTAGCAATTGCAAACGCAAGGCTGACGCGATTGTGTCCAAGTTTCTGACGGAGCGGCTGGCACACGTGCGTTGGCTGCTGCACACCGACGTGGAGGCAATCTTCAAGGGCGACGTCGCCGCTTCCTCGCCGAGCGAAGTGGTCCTATGCTACCCGGGCCTGCGCTGCATGGTACACCAGCGTGTCGCACATCAACTGCACCTCCTCGGCGTTCCGCAGAACTTCACCCGTATGCTCACTGAAA
>OESE01000196.1:417500-462363 GCA_900240875.1 Crithidia expoeki
CCCCAGATGCGCTTGCTACTCGTGGCTTGTGCCCACACGCAATGACACTGAGTCACACCGCGAAGGTTGAAGTAGCCATGTGGTTTTTCTACATATTGGCCGGCACCAAAGTTTTTTTTCTCTCCATGCTAGGCGAAACAACTTCATGTTTTCTTTTGGTTGTTGAGAAAACATCATCTTTTCCTAGTTTCTTTACTTTGCGGTAAAAGTCCTTACCTTGTTTAAACGGCATGTTTTATGTGGTTAAGCGCACACGTTGCCCGTTGCCACTGCTTGCGTTTTTCAGGAGCAATCGAAACACTCAAAAGATGCTGTTTGTGCATTTATGACTCTCGTTCTGTCAGAAACCGTACAACGCAAGACGTGCTCGTCTTCTTCTCCGTTAAAGCGTTTTCTTCTTCTCTCTTTATTTCCTAGTGCTATTCAATCGTCTTATGTCTCTTAGCGGGAACTTGGTCTTTCTTTCTGTACTGTATAAATATATTTCTGTCTTGTTTCCTGTTTTGCTTTTGCTCGTGTTTAGATTCTTGCCACCGCGTTATTCCGGCTCCCCGGCCTTCCCTTCCCGAGTGGAATTTCAACAGCAGCAACAAAAAAAAAAAACAGCAAAAAATGATCCTTATTTTTTTTCTTTTCGCTTTCACTCTCTCTTTTCTTCCTGTCTGCTGCATTAATTCAATGTACTTTTAGGGCACGTAAATGAGAATGTACATCCTTTCAGTTTACCCCCTTGATTTCCCTTTATATTCTTTTTGTGTGGCACAACACTTCCAGAAAGTTTGAAAGTCGGCTTTTCAGCACCAAGCACTGCCAGCCTCCTGCTCAGCGGAGGCTGACTGATTTTTTGTTTGCGTTAACAACGTCCTTGATGGTGCTGGCTGCCTCACCGTGGGTGTCAGGGCCTAGTACCCAGCTAGTGGGGAAGCCATGCACCTGCAGCCTAACAATTTAGGTTGCGGAGGTACTGGCGCGGTGGACAGATCCGGGCTGGTCGCAGGGTGGTGGTGGTGGAGACGTCTGGTAACGTATGCGTGTGAACCAACCTAGAGAAACTCGTGTCTACAGGCTACAGATCCCACTCGTTGCACTACGGAAGCAATTTTATTGCTTCTATGTGGTGATGCGGAGTGCAATTGTGGCTCCACCTTGTGTTGCTCCCGACGTAACTGCAGCGGGCCATCTTAGCTCAAGAAGCTGGCGTCAGCCCGTTACCTCGGGGAGGGTTCGATGCGTGCACGCAGCCGCCAAGAGATGCACTTAATGGAATAGATTTGCGAGTCCTTCGGTGCAGACGGCAATCCAGCACTCCTGTGCGGACAGGAATTGTGGAAACGGCGGGAGATATCTGTGCTCATCCAACGCGGCCTTGACATTTCACCAAAAGTTGCGTGGCGCACGTGAAGCGGCTGTTCAGCCTGATGGGCCTGTGGCTGCCGCTGGTACTGCAAGTCGACTCATAGTTTCTTCTGCGTTCCCTTTTACCGTTTCCAACGTGCTTCAAGGTGGTGAGGGCCATAGGCATTGCAGAATCGGGACTGACGAAGTAGTGCCGCCTCGTTTTCACACATGGTCCTGCACTGAAGGGTGCGGGATGAAGTGGTGGGATAGAGTTCGGCCACGGTGCAACGGAAGGCGGCCGAGATGTCACGAGTAGGACTTGCAGTATTTCCGGTGTTTTGGTGGAAGTGAAACACGTGGGGAAAAGCCACAGCGTCTTTTGGACGTTTTTTTTTATATATCTCTGTTTTTTTTTTTTGGCACTGCCTTTTTCCTTTCGTCCCATTTGTTCGTCACAAGTTTCACATGCACATTCTCTGGCGTGTCTGGTGTATTTGTAATCGCCCTGGATGATTGCGCGCGAAAGTTTGAGGCCTGTCTTGTTTGCCATCTTCGAGCAGACACACTAGGGAGTATCGAGAAGAGAGCAGGGGCTTCCTCTCCTCACCGTTTATTCGATCGCGCATTCAAATGAAGAAGTGTAAAACGTTTTCCGCTATCGACAGACTTTACAATCATTGCGGATCTCTTTGCTTTCAGCCCAGCTATTCCGATAAGCTCAAAGAAAAAAAAGGGACGTGGGAGTTTCACATGGGAAAAAAGTGATCGCATTTTTGCGCTTCTCCTGCCCGTGAGTTTTTGAAGTACTGAAAGCAGTGCTCATCGTTGCGGAAATCTAAGGCCACGTGGAAACAAAGCCGCCATGGAGTTACTTCCCTTTTTTTTGCTTTGGTGGCTTAGTAGGCTGATCCAGAAACTAGATGGCAGCTTTTCTCTCCGTTAGTTCTCCTCCCAAAACGTCACAGCGCTGCCCGTTTCTTACCACCTGAACCTTGATCTCCACGTTGCTTCGCAAAATCAAAAACGAACAAAAAAAAACGTCAACACCGTGCGTATTAAACCTGATAAAACTGTGTCCGCATCCACAACATATGCGCACTTAGTCACACGTGCAGATTTCTCTTGTGGAGGCCGTTTACGCAAATAAACGCATATTACTGTAGAATAATCATGTTGTGCTGTACGCGGCGCGCGCTGCTTCAGCGCTCCCGCACGCTGCTGGAGAAGAAGTTTGAGAGCCACAGCAGCGGCACCGCACCGAATGTGGACAGTTCTCTCGGTGGAAAGGTGAAGGCTGAGGTGAAGAAAATGCTGCGCATTCAACTCTTTTTGATCCCGATCTGTGTCATTTTCATGGTGTTCATGTTTCCGACTCCGACAGAGGAGGAGGAGAAGCGGATGCGCGAAGAGTACCGTCGAAAGGCTGGGTGGAAGACGTAGGACAATTTCTGTTGCGCCTTTCCCGGCAGAATTTGGCGCGCAGACAGCAAAAGTACCCCGAAAAGGATTGTTCACAGCAGTAATTACGGGATTTTATTTGGCGCAGATGAAAGTAATTTTCGTTGATTAAGACAAAGGAGGCCGCATTGCCAGAGCATGCGGTTCTGGGGCCAGGGTACGTTTTGATTTAGTTTGTGTTTCATGGAATTATCTTTAGGGCGGTGCTGCAACTCTACATGGCAGAAGGGTTGTCGTTGGGTTTCCGTTGCCTCACAAAAGCGAGTGAGCTCTACCCTGATCCAGGGATTGTTTCGCGAATGGTACTTGCGGTTGCCTGGTGATCATTCTAGTGTGAGCAATGACTTTTACTCTGCCTGGCAAAATGAGGCTTACTTTTTTTTTTTTACGCCCTCAAATAGCTAAGCTGGCCGTCTTTGACAGTGAGCAGCTGATCCTTTGAATCGACCTTTGTTAGACGGCTATCAAAATGGTTCACCCCGGTAATTGTAAAAGCTCCTCCCTTCTGTTTCTGTTCTTTCAATCTGTCTTGACTCCACTTCCTTCTCCCCTCTTGTTTTAAGAAATTGTAGTGTGTCTACGTTGCATTTTTGTATTTAGCTACAGCAGTTTGGTTTTTTCCTCTATTAGTATAGATACATATTGTCAATTGTACACACAAATCCAGAGCAAACAGCAATGCTTCAGCGAACCCATAGCCGTTTCTTCATTACAAAAATCTTCAAGGTCAGCAAGCCGCCAGCCACCGGGTACGAAATCGCGGAGTTGCCCAACGAGAAGATCCTACAGGACTACTTACAGTTTCATCGTACAAAGGGCGTACTGGTAATTCTGCACAGCGGCCCGTCTTACGCCGCTGCTGCCGCTGCGGCTGCGTCTTCTGGTAGTTCGCACGCGCCTCTGACGAGCGCCTCTTCGTCAGCCTCCACAAGGGCAGTTGCAACGGCAGCGGCAGCAAAACCGGTTGGAAAGCCTGCTGGTAGCAACACGTTGGCGTGTGCATCGAAGGCTGCGTCATACCTGGTGAGCGACCCTCTCATGCGTTCCTTCATCTCATCGATTAACGCGCTGAATTTGGGCAACCCGTCCGAGGTGACGCTGGCCTTGGTTCCCGGCCCACAGGCCCCTCGCCTGGTGGAAGAGTACAACGTTATTACCTATCCAACCACGCTTTTGTTTCTGGAAGGGCAGTGCGTGTACCGCGTAGTTGGCGCTCGCACACGTGAACTGTCGATTAAGTCCTTGTTCATGTTGCGCAACGGCGGGCGGAACATCTTCTCTAGAGAGTGAAAGCGGGGGCAGATCGAGATGGTTTCCTCGTACCACATGTTTTTTTTTTCTGGATGTGTGCGGTGGTTCTTGCTATCCGACTTTGGTTCAAAGGTGGTGGGTTGCTCTGGCGTTAACGGGTTTCGTTTTCGGTTCGGTTTGTTGTCTTCGGCGCGTTTTTCACATCTGCGTTGTCACATTTTTCAAAATTAAGAATGCGGAAACAAAAAGGAGGGAGTGGAAAAGACAATGGATGAGCCAGAAGAACAAAATCTGGAAGGCTGTTTTGCTTTCTTCAAAGTGACTCAACCTGTTTTTTGTTGTTGTTGGTTTCTCTTTTACCGGTTTTACTCGGTGGAACAACACAGGAGCATTCAGCTGCTATCATTTCGTATAAAAGTATGCCGCGAAGAGAGAGAGAGAGAGAGTAAAAAAAATGGGAAAACAAAGAAAATTGAGCGCTCTCTACTTCAAGCTTTGATGCCCTCGGCCAAATCGCTTTACCATGTTTATCCGACTCATCTCATCTTTACATCAACAAAGTACATTATTTCTACGGCTCTTAACGGAATTGCCGTCGTCTACTGTGAGCACGTTTGTGTATTAGCTCAACTGCATTTGATGACTGATTTCAAGTCGCTTTTAGTGAAATGAGGCAAAGAAACTCTCCTTCGCGCAACACAAAAGATAATCTGAGAAACCCAAGCAAGATTCTAGTTCTTTTTAATTAGTAGCGTGTGTCTTCGCTATTGCACTGAACAACTAGAGTGAGTCGGTTGCTATTATAATCAGCGATCCTATTCTATTCACCGCACAGGTAAACTGCTATCGGGGGTCCGTTTGCCATTTTTTCTCCATTTTTTTTTGGCTCTTTTAATCTGATTTTGCCTCTGTGCCTTTCACCCTCTTGCTGGAGCACTGACGACATCTTCGAATTTGTGTGATCGTTAATCTTTCAGGGGGGGGGTTCCTAGGCTCTTTGCGTTGACTTTGACTGAGTAGGTGAAGCTTACTGTTCTCCTTTTTGCGTTTTATTTAGCTGCTGCCCTCGACTGACCACGAATGAGTCTTTCTTTCGCGGCCGTCGACGACGTGGATGCAAAAAGGCCATCTCAACCCACATCAATCACGATCGGCGCTTCGGGGGCAAGTCCCAACAGCCTTCCCGGAACGGATGTTGACGATGTAGCGCTGCCTTGCAACGCGCAACCACTCATTGCGGTGTCTTTGACACCCCCTCTCGACGATTTTATAAGGGCTTCAGCAGCAGCAGCAGCGCCGCTGGAGAATGGAAACTCGCGTGGCAACGTTACCTCCTCCGTCACCGACGGTGAGTCGTCCAACCTGGAAACCAAGGAGCCGTCGTGGAGCAGCTCTTCGCAGCGGCCCCTGCCCAACAGCAAATTAATGACGGTGCTCACTATCACGGATGACCTGTTGCCAACTACATTGTGTTCCACCGGTGCGCCGCCGTCGTCGTCGCACGTGCTGCAGCAGAGTACAGCATCCGGTGACAGCTATCCAGAAGCGAAGACGACCAGGACCGTCGCGGAAAAGGTGTTAGACAGCAGTCCGTCCGGTTTTACGTTTCTGAAAGACGACGCACAGACGCCGTTTGAGGGGTTTAACAGCGCAACTGAGCCACCTTCAACAAGGCAGGAGCATTGCGTGACAGCCGACGCTGCGTCAGCGGAGGGTGAAGTAGCGCAGTGCTGTGCTGATCCTGTCGGTGAAGTATTGATCACTGCCATAAAGAGGGGCTCTGCAGCTACTTCTTTAATTTCAGTAGCCGCTGGCGGTGCTGAGAAGCGCAGGGAAGATTCTCACGACACATTTCCTCCTAATCCTTTGCTTTTTACATCGGAAGAAGTGCCAGTGTTAAATCTGGCAACGCCACTGGTGCCTGGGATGGTCCGGGCGGCCGCCACAACCGTTGCTGGAGCTGCCGAATCCTTGACAACGACGACCGCGACCACCACCGTTTCGGCGACGTCCTCTGCGGACATCAATCCACGCACAACCTCGCTGCCAGTGATTTACACCGTACCATCGAAAGCCAGCGACAACAGAGAAAAGCACATCTCGTTCTCAACGCCGCTTTTTTCCTCCAACTCCATATGCTCTTCCTCTGGTTCACGATTCAGCCACCTCAATCCACCAGCTCGCATTACGGCGTGGATTCGCTCTCGGGTGAGCCAAAACAAAGTGCGCTTCCGCGATGGCGACTTCAACCTCGATCTCACCTACATCACGCCCCGTATCATTGCAATGGGCTACCCGGCGCACGGCACGGAGTACTACATCCGGAACCCGATCGACGAGGTGGAGCGCTTTTTTGATAGGCGTCACGCCGGCCACTTCTGCATTTACAATTTGTGTTCCGAACGCGCCTATGATAAGCCTAACCGTTTTCACGGCTGCTTCCGGCGGTTCGCCTTCGATGATCACAACGTCCCCTCGCTTAGTTTGATTCTCCAGTTCGTGCTGGACGCAACAACGTTTCTCGACTCGGACGAGTCTAACGTCGTTGCAATCCACTGCAAGGCTGGCAAAGGTCGGACGGGAATTATGGTCTCGTGTCTGCTCTACTACCTGTACCCGGACAAGTTCGCCACCGCCAACGAAGCGATTCATTTTTTTGACCAACAGCGCACACTTGATGGTGAGGGCATGACGATCCCCTCGCAGCGGCGCTACGTGAACTACTTTGAGCGAATTGTGCGTGACTTCCACGGCGTCATGCCTACCGTAGAGCGCAAGCTAACTATAAAGGAGGTGGTGATACGCGTCGCTCACCAAAACACAATTCTGCACCCGTGCGACCTCTACTTCATTGCTTCCAACCACCGGCAGAAACTGTTAGATTCGCGCGTGTGGTTCCCTCGTGGGCCAGCGATCAGCTCCGAAGGCTGCCGCTTCTCGTTCGAGACGCTCAAGGAAGCCTCAGCGTCGTCGTTGCTGGTAGGCGATATCAAATTTTCCTTCTTCCGGCGACGGCCGATTGTGCTGTCGGGAAAAGAATCCACAGCGTGTTACCTGTGGTTCAACACCACTTTGTGCCCATCTCTGGAGATGGTGTATCGAAAAACGGAACTGGACAAAGTGGATGTGTCGGCAGTCGGCAAGACAGTGGTGGTCTCTCTTTCTTTTTCTGAAGTCGCCTAGGAGGACAACACAGCAGCGGCAGCATACGTCCCGCAGGCGGGAGGCAGCTCTGCGAGCTAACAGGTAGTTCACTGCAGCGAAACTTCGTCTCCTTTTTTCCTTTCATTTGGGTTTTTAACGTCACTGCGCTGTGCCCTGGTTAATTGGACAAGCAGTCGCCTCGGCCGAACCGCTTTTGCCGATAAGTAATGCTTGTTTTGCTCTCTCCGAAGCATATCTGCGTGCGTTCAGCGATATATGCGTGCTGCGTTTTCGGCTTTCGTGGCGCCTTTGTTTCACTTCAATCCTCTTCTTCCTTCTTAGGTTTATGTGATCTTCACCTGCTTTTCTTGTTTTTGCTTGGTAACTCTATTCCCTGTTCACCTTCTGAAGTGGAAATGCGTCATCCTACGCTTCCAACACGAATTCAACACTGCTCTCCTTTATCATAAGATAAGACAGCGTTGCATTTGCGCGTGCTGTACGTGACGGTAATGAATGCTAAAGAGCGACTTGGGGAATTCATGGAGGTGTTGGCGCTTGGCACTGAAGGCGAGGTATCGAATTACAGTATTAAGCACTTTCTGTGAAGCTGTAGGTGCCAACGGTGCAGTTAAGCTACGCAATGTTGACTGCTTTTCTTCTGTACTTAACTAAGGTGTTCCCACTTGTGATTCTTGCACTCGTTCCTCTCTCATTCTCTATCCGTCCTTAAAAGGGGGAAAGAAGCAGCGCCTTCTAGTCGCTCAAGTCGCAGGGCCGCCTTTCCCGTCTTTACCCACTCTGAGTTTTTTTTTTTTACTTGTATTAAAACGTCACCTGCTGGTTCACTCTCAACACACATATTGTCACTCCAAAAACTGCACAAACAACGATGAGCAAAGGGGCTGCGCAGCACGCACCATCGTACCGCAAAGATGAACGCGTCTTTGCTCCCATCCCCGCCCAGCGTCCGTCGTCCGTGCGTCGCCGCGAGGTGCAGCACTTCTGCCGCGGTGATGGCACTTACGGCCGCCGTGCCTGGAACCCGTCCACGCGAGACGAGCAGCACCCTTTTCCCCAGCCAGCCTTGTTGCACACAACTGCATGCTACAATGGCGTCGACGCCGTTCCGATCTACTTCCCGGATACAGTGAAAGGCTCGGGCTTTCTGCGTGTGCCTAACTCGTCAGAGCCCGGGGTGTGGACGCGCAACCGCATCCGCGCCGCCGCCTCCTCTACAAGACACGCATACTGGTGCGATGAATTGGCCACACCCAAGGCCTCCCCAAGCTACCTGGCGCAGACAATCATCGAGGACGCTCGCCCGGAGAAGAAGGCGCTGCGGGATGGGTGGTGTGCCAGTACAATGCTCGAAAGCTCGCGCGCGAATCGCTATATCGCCCCAGCCGCGGAAGACACGTCGCACTTGGTGGCACATCGTAAGTTGAACGCGCAATTGACGACGACCGCTGTGGGCGGTTACGTTACGCCGTACAACCGTGTCAAGCAGCTCAACGCATCACGTGCGGAGGAGAGAGTACAACGGCAGGTTGCGAAGACGACATCGCTCGAGTCGCTGTACGACACGCGTGTCGGGCCTGCGGTGTTTAAGCTTAGCAATGCAGACCAGTGGTGGGACATGGACCCGGTCGCGGTGACGCGTGCGATGACCGAAAGCTTGGAGGAGATGAAGTCCAACCCGTACTGCACCACCTTCCGGAATAGCGCTGCAAGCAAGCAGGATCGAGCTCTCCACTCAACGTAGAAGATGCGAGGAGCGGCTTTGGAAACGTTCAATTGTACACTAGTTAATTTTTTTGGTATCCTAGTTGGAGTATTGCTTTTTGATCCACCTTTAATGTAGCTTACGTTTTTGAGGTCGCACCTGCTAATAAATCGCCGGACTTGTTGTGCTCACGTGTAATTCTTGTAACTAAAGGTGTTCAAAAGGACTGTCGTAATACGCTCTGCTGCACGTTGCAGCACGTAGCTGATCCACAAAGCAATCCAAATCATCTTTCAATCACGGTATCGACGTTGTCAGCACGTCAACGAGATCGTTGCGATGCTTGCCTTCGTGATAATGGAATTCACTGATCGAAAACGGCTGAATAACTCTTTTCTCTTACTCTTTGGCGCCGCAAGCATGCGGCTGCTTTTCCGTTGATGCTGAACGTGTTGTGCTGCCGATGCACGTGCATGGTTTTGTTGCTAACTGCAGATGCTACGTACACGTCGACTTCGACAAAATCCCAAGTCTTACTAGAAATAATACCATACAGAACTACTTTTCCTTTGCCCGTTCCTTCCTCTTTGCTCCTGTTTTGTTCTCGCCTCATCGCCACTTGAGGCTGCCTGGCCCAGAGACCTGCCAAGGGACGGAAATCCGAATCAAAGCTGGCTTTCCACAGATAACAAAAAGAAGGCAAATCACGCCTACAATTTCACGCATCTGAAAAAAAAAAAAAAAACAGACTCGTCCTGCTCAACAATGAATCGAGATGCACAAAACGAGCACCAGCTAGGAATGACCGCACGGAAAACGAAGCGGCTATTGCTGCTTCACAGCGCCTCCTCCATTAACGGCATCCGCAGCCTTAGTCGCTCTTTTGGGATCGCAGAGGACCTCGGTGGAAAGCAGATCACTGAAGCGGAGTTCACGCAAGCGCTGCGGGACAATAACGTTACGCTCGCCCCGCACGAAGTCGCGAACGTCTTCACAGTGTTGGACCGCAGCGGCAGCCGCACGATCGACCCGACTGAATTTATTGCCGCCATGTACACTGACATGAGCCCTTTGCGACGGGTGTGGTTGCAGCGCGTGTGGCACCTCTTTAGCAAAGATCCGCGGAGCGGTGCAGTGGAGGTGAATGAATTGCATAAACGATTTGTGGCGGAAGGCCACCCGGCTGTGTTGCGCGGCGAGACGACCGCGGCGGCAGTGCAAAGCGAGTTTGAGTCCACCTTTAACAAGGAAACAAACCCAGACGGCAAGGTGAGCCGACAAGAGTTTTTAGAGTACTACGCGGGTGTCTCGGCATCCTGCAACGATGAAAACGCCTTCGTGGCGTTGGTGCGCGGGGTGTGGCCGTTGCCCGGCGTGTCGGATGCCTTCACCGCTTCACTGGTCACCGGCGAAGTGCGGTACAGCGGCACCTATCACACGGAACAGACTTTGGAGGAAAAGACGGCAGTTGCGCGAAAAGAAGAGATGCGTGCGGCGCTGTTGCATGTCATTAAGACACAGCACACACCCACCGTGATGAGCAGCGGGGTGGTTGCACGCGCCGTGTGCCTCTCGTTGACCGAAGTTGATACAGCCCGCAGCGGCTTCGTAAGTGAGGGTGATTTCGCGGCCGCGCTGCGGCAGAATCGCCTTTACGTGCGTGACACAGCGTTGCTCAGCTGTCTCGACACGAACGGCGACGGATCCATTGATATTTACTACTATGAAGCTCTCCTACTGCCTCAGCTGCCGCCGGTCCGGCTTATGCTGCTCGAGCGGTTGTGGGCAAGGCGCTTTACAAGGGAAAAGGACGGGATGAACCGCCTGCCAGTGCAAGAGCTTCATCGGCACTACCACGCCTCCAACGCGATGGACAAAGACGACTTTCTTACCGCGTGGGATGTTCGGCGCGCTGTAGACGGAAAGGTGTCGCTGGAGGAGTTGTTGCAGTGGTATGCACCGCAGAGCGCGCTGGTGAAGCGAGACAAGGAGTTCGAGGCTCTCCTGCGGCGCCAGTGGGGGGATTACGAGTAGGAGAAGCCGGTGTGGTTTCGGTGGATGTAATTTAGAAACTGTGGGGGTCGGTTCAGTTTTTTTTTGTCTTGTGAGACGGGCGTTTCTGTTCGGTTGTTGCAGGTGCCTTGTTCGTGGCAGCACTTTCTATGTATAGTCTCATATAGTTCTTGTAACAGGGTCACAGAGAATGGTCGGAAAACAGATAAACTGGTGTTGTTTCTTGCCAAACGATCTTGTTGAGGCTGGTGAGTCCGTGCCACACTAGTTCAATCTAAACAACTTCTACGGTTTCAAAATAGAAAAGAAACCCACGTACTCTTCGGACGATTGTACTACAGTGGCTATCGTAAAAGTGTGCGACAAACGCGGATGGAGCCGCAAGACAAGAAGAATCGTTCTACTTTTTATCACTTCAGATCACCACTTTTGCAACTGTTTTACACAACCAACACGGCGGCGCCAAGTCAGTTGCACGACAGTGCTTGTTTTGTGCCGTCGTTGCTAAGAGCTAACATCGTTTCTTAACAGTTTAATAGCAGTCATTTTATCATCACCTATTTTCAACGATGCCGCTGCTCTGCCTGCTCTTCGAGGGCCTTACGCAGAGCCCGAATATGTCGTCCAACCTCGCCTCGCCGTTCGGTCTGCTGTTCGCGACTATGATGATTTCACTGCCGTTAGTGAACGACAAGACCATCGGCCTCTACCTCATTCTTCAACTTGTCTGCTGCATGCTCCTGTGGGTGCGCGCCGTGCGCGCGTTCGGCTCCCAGTCGATCCGCCGCAGCTTCGAGGCAGAGGCGCACGCAGCTTCTCTTACGTGGCTGGACGTTCTGCGTTTTGCGGCGCTTGGCTGGGTGCTGAAGCACGTGCTCCATTTTGAGGTCGGCGCCCAGATGTGCGAGCTGTACTGCGGCGTCATTGCCCTGCGCACGTTGTTGAACCCAATGGCGTATGTGGTGCTGCGCATCTACGGCGGACCGGCAGTAGCGACGCGGTATACAGGCTTTGACCCCTCAGCGTTCGTGGAATCGATGGGCGGCATTCGCGGTGCGACAAAGGTGGCAAGCGGTCCGGCGTGGAACCAACACGGCCAGACGAGCAGAAAAGCGACGTCTGCGGCAAGGCGTGTGTCGAGCCTGGCCCCGGCTGCGTTAGGCAGCGACGCGGAGAACAACAACGATCGCTGCGTTGTTGTGGACGAAGGCCCGCACTTTAATCGGACCGCGCGTGGCTGTCTGTTGCCCATGAACGAATAAGAAAGAGAGAGTCTGTGAGGAAAGGATGCTTGCGCTTGCAAGCTTATGATAAGGAGTTGATCGCTGTTGTCGAACTCCCGTCGTCCTCTTTTCCCTCAACTGTTGTGCTCGTTTTGCTCTGCTGTTGTGCTTCTTTTTTTTTTTCCTGTTTTGAGAAAGAGACTACCGTGTCGGCGTTGCCCTACGCTTTCACTGAATTAATTAGAGCCAAAACGCTTCACGCATTAAAAAGTAGCTTGTCAGGTTTAGTGTCGGGAGACAGAATTGTTGCCCGTGTTTCGCGAAAGATAGATCAATTGGCACTGCTCAACGCAGTAGCGCTCAATGAAGTACTCACGTAATTGCTTTCAGAGTCTGATGGGCTTAACCCGTTACACATGTAAAGGTTGCTTTGACCTCACCCTTCAAACTTGCAGCTTTGCAAATTGATTTCAAACACCACTATTCTCCTTTTTTCAACAGCACGATGTTCTACCAAGATGAGCAGGTGTCAATGGTAGATCAACGGCTGCCCGAAGGCGCCGACATCGAAGAGGAACGCGTTCGGCTGAGTGAGTACGTGAACATGAATGTCGTCTCGCTGCACGAGCTGCTTCAAAAGCTCGATTGCGGTGGCGCCAACGGCCCTGTTGCCGCCGACGGTACGCCGCTGACTGCGGCTTGCTTGCCACCAGAAATTGTTGACGCTCTGCTGCACTACCTCACACAGCAGGAGGAGGAGGTGCGGCAGCTGCACGCGCGGACACGTCTTTTAGAAGAGCAGCGCACTCGCGACAGTGACCGCGTGGATGTCGTGACAGAAAAGACTGAAAAGCTGAAGAACGCTGTGGCCGCCATGTCCGCTAAAAGCTCGGCGGATATGCGAGAGTTCCACGCACACCTGCAACAAAACGCGAATGCGGTGAAGCAGCGGCAGCGCGAGTTGGTCGACCTCACCCGCAAGCGAGAGAAGCTGGAGCTGGTGGTGAAGCGGACGCAGATGGAGGTGGACCGGCTGCGCAAGATTGCGAAGCGTGTAAAATGAAGCGTGCGTGTGCAAGCCGACGTACGTGATTACACAAATTAGAGGGTTTTCCTGGTGAAGAACTCGTTCGTTTCAGAGATTTCTTGACGAATTTTCTTTGCTCAGGCCTTTTTTTTTTTAACAGATTGACTTTAGATATTTATGCAGGTTTCTCTATTCTGGCTTTTCGTGTCTTGCAGCTATTTCTGCGTCAGTTCAAAGCACTGCAACACAAGGAACGTTGTAAAGTGTGAAAAAAGAAAAAAAAAGTTTCCTGCGTTCGTGCAGCGAAGCAATTACTCCTAAGGGAGTAAAGTAACGTCTATGTAACGTCGCGCTAAATGGAGCCCCAGCGGTATTCTCTGTTGGCACGGATTTCCATGCCTTTCCTTGTGAGGCGCATTGGATGCGGGGACGCCTTCCTTTTCTGTTTTGAGGTATATCCCTCCTTTTTTAACTGCTACTTACGTTTATTAAAAAAGCAAAACGTTTGTAGTGCGTGTACATCACAGTGTTGATCGAACATACGTCTTCCCAAGTAAAAGCAGAGTTGCTCCAGTCAATTAGCGACCAGAATGACCACTTCTACACTTGATCAGCGTATGGCATTCCGGGTTCAGCAACAGGACCCCGGTGCACCGCAGCCCCGGCACCTCATACTGCGCTACTACTACCAGGACAGTTCGGTCGACCTCATGGAACAGCCCAGCGGCCGATTTTTCTTAAAGCGGACGCACACAGATTTGCCGTCCTCATCTTTTTCCGTTGGCACGACCGTGATGCTGTTTGGAAATCCCACTGTGATCCTCGCCTACGCAGACGACGCGACGCGTCAGCTGTGCGAACAGCAAAACGAGTCCACCACCATTCTCATTGCCGAGAATGCTTTCCCTTGGCTTGGCCGCTACCTCTCCATGCTTACTGAGGAGTGCCGGTTCACCATTGTCGACGTTGAGATGGTTTGGGTGCATGCAGGTATGATCAGCAGCGCAGACCTGCCGGAGCAGCTTGCTAACACTCGCGTTGTCGTGGCCGTGTGTACACGTGCACAGGCGGTGGAGAAAGGCTTTGACTTTGTAGAGCGTGCCACCGGTACGTGCACTGCAAAGGACGCTGCACAGGCGGCACAGTGGCGTCGACTTACGCAGCTCGCGAAAGCTCAGCCTCTTGCGGTGTTCAATGAACCAAACAGTTCCGTGGTGGTGCTGAAACCCGCGTTGGTCAGCAGCGGCCGGGCTGGCAGCGCCATGCAGCAGTTGCTCGAGCTGAGACTGGAGCCGACAGCGCTCACCACGACGACAATTAGCAGCGGTGCCGCGCACGAGTTCTTAACTCCATACCGAGGCGTGTTGCCGAACGTGGAGGGAACGGCGAACAGCTTAATTGGGAGAGCTTGGGTGCTGCAGTTGGTGTCGCCCGAGGATAGCGTGAATGTGGTGGACACCGTGCGGGCGGCATGCGGCCCGTACGACACCGTCATTGCGAAGAAACTTTACCCCAAATCGATCCGTGCGCGGTACGGTGCGAGTGAGACGAACAACGCCGTGCACTGTTGCGACCTGCAGGGTGAGGGACAACTGTACGCCAAGTTTTTCTTCCAGCACTAAGGCGTAGTTCAAGGAACTGGTGTCTTTCCTGGAATACTTTGGCGTGTTATGTAGAGTATTTAGATGAAAGAAAAAAAAACGGCTGTAGTCTTTGGGGGCCGCCAGGACAGCATGTTGTTCAGTTCAATGTACGATTAGGGTTTTTCAACAGCTATAACGCTGAGAAGTTGAAAGCATCCTTGACAAGTTAAGGTGAAATAGAAGAGATTTGAGCACGCTGTGAAGAACTCCACTGAACGCACGTAAGAAGTAACACATCTTAGTACACGTTGTGGGGACGTGGGTGTCTGTCGCCAGTATCCTGTCACAGTTTCCCCTTTAGTACTGCTGTTGTCAAATGCGTCCGGCGTCTATTCCTTTGTTTTTTTTTTTCTCTTTCCCGAGTCCTCTAAGCTGCGTACTTCAACTTACTCTACCATCAGCAAAACAAACAACAAAGCCAAAAAAATATAAATATATATATATATATATATATGTATATCCCTACTCATTTCTTATTTTGAGAGCTCACATTACAACGCCGTGATCTACTGGGCACTTGTGGAGCAACCTATGTACAGATTAATGTGTGATTTCAGTAGTATTTCGTTTTCCATGCCACTACCCAAAACATGAATCAAGAGATTCGTGCCCAGTTTTCGCTGCAACACTTTAGCGCCGGCGACGCACTCCAGTTTATCATGGCGAACTCCAGCAAGCGTAAGGATAATGGCGAGTCCACTGACACTGCGTTGCCCGGCCTGTCAAAGGTGGCGGAGCTGCAGGCTAAACGCCACGACAATGAAAAGATGCACCGGCTCGGCTGCTACGACCCGCTGTGTGCGTGGCGCTGCGCTGAGGTGGAGTCACACGAGCAACTCTGTGCCCATTCACAGACGGCCTGCGCACTTGCCAAGAATGCGGTATCAGCCGTGCTGCATCAACGCATTGACATCTGCGTGCAGCGCTACGGTAAGGCGCTTCTCGAGCTCGCCAACTACCTGGGAAGCGACGAGGTCGAGGACGGCAATGCGGCGATAGCACGCGACTCTGCAGCTGCCTCGCTGAACCAAACTGTCAGCGCTTTAGCCAACGGTACCACCGCGAAAGACGAGGATCCCGAGGCTACGGACAGCGATGAGGATATCGAGAGGTACATGCTGAAGCATGACGGCTTTGCGAGCGAGGAGGCGGTGGAGTGGTTGCAGCGCCGTTACCAGCGCTGCTGCGAGCTGATGAGCGTGCGGCCGAGTGCGGTCGTCTTACAGCGGCTGTCGCAATGCGTGAAGCCGTGCTTCGCCGACACCTACGACTCTTTTTTTGACAAGCAGAAGGCGGCTTCACCGCTCTCCCCGATGCCGGGACGGCGTCTTCGGTGGAATGCGAAAGCTGCGCAGAGCTGGATGGTGTTTCCCGAGCGGCTGGTGCTGCTCAGCGAAGCTTGTGCGATACCGTACGAAGTGAACCCGGACCTGCATAGCTGCGGAGACATTGGCAAGCAGCCACGTCACTTCGTTGCGGTGATCGGTTTGTTGGAAGTTTGCCGATACACGGTGGTGAATCTAGATTTGTCCAACACAGGTCTCACGGACCGTGAGGTGCGCGTTTTATGCCTCCTCTGTCACGCGCACCTGCGTCGGTTGAAGGTGCTCAACATCAGCGATAATCCAGGAGTCACGGACAAGGTGGCGCGGCGGCTGAAGAAGATGGCAGCGTCGTTGCCACTGCTGAGTCGGCTGTCGGTGCAAGGGACATCGCTGAGCACCGGAACCATTCGCACGATTGGCCGGCTGCTGTGTCGCAAGGTTTTGTAGAGTAGCCAAGGATGGACGTAGCGTAGCGAGGAAGAATCCTCCCACTCACTCTCCGTGTCCGCAGCTCCATTTCCGTTGCTTCTTTTGTCTTCTCTTTTTCTTTTTAAAACGAAAGCGGGTTATACTGTTTATTTCAGAAATATTTGCTCTCCGCTCAAACGCACGCGTTGGCAGTGAGCACAGTCGTTTCCCCTCATTTGTCACTTTTTTTTTTGTGTTCTGCTTGGGGTGTGTGTCTCTGTGTGATTTTGATATCACCTAGGCACCCTTACCATGATTTGCTCGCGCCACCCCTCAACGCTATCTCCGTCTGTGGTTATAACGCTGTTGCTTTGATTCTTTCCACTCATATATATATATATATATATATATATATGTACTCGCACGAACGTCAGAGGACAAACGTCGTAAATGGAGAAAAGCAGCAAAACATCGCTACGCGCCTTGGTAAAAGTTAGAAAACAAGAAACGTCAGTAGATACCATCGCTCTTTTCCGTGACTTTATTTAGCGCTGACTTCATATGAAATGCTTTAGCGTCCGTCGCCAGAGAATATGTGTCTATCTGCGTATTTAATGCACACGAAAAGGAAAATTTATTACCTCATGCTCTCCTTTCTTTAACGCCTACTCTACGTGAGTCAAAAATTGAAACAACAGCTGCTATCAGAGAATATCTGTCATCACCTACCCATTCACTTCAAGCAAAGCAAAGAAAGCGTTGATTTCCGAATAACACTCTTGCCGGCTTGCGAGCTCTTTTGACTTGCTTTGATATGGAACACGCCACGCATACATACACACAAACGCAAACACAGCGCCCTTTTTTTTTTTGAAATCAACACCTGAGCTCGTGGTGCTCTGCGACATTTATCCACAAACAGCGACGTACGGCTAGCTGTATTGTCGAACTGAGAAGCTTGAATTACCGCTAAAGCACACACACACCAAATGTACCACAACGTCTCGCGTTGCGCTTCACCCTCCTCCACAACCCCTCGTGCAAGCAAAATTGATTTAGAGAATATCGAAGAGCTGCAGGATGCGTGGGGCAAGACGTACGAAATGCTGCGCGACCCGCCGCCGCCGCCACAGCTAAACTCACCGCGCTCGTTGCGTGCGTGCGCCCTGGGCAACGTCAATCCTCAGTACACGTTGCAGAAACTCTCCCTAAAGCAGCACCTCTTCCGTGTATTGGGCAACGCCAGCATGCTGAGTGCATTGCCGCGGCCATCTACGACGGAATACCGGGTGCTTATGCAGTCTGCCCTGCGGAGCTTTCAGGAAGCGACGATCGGCCTCGGCACTTCGCATGAGAAGCTGGCAGCTTTTATCGCCTTTACCAACCAGGAAGAGCTGCGGCGCACGCAACTCGCCTCTTTGCGGGAGCTGCGCCGACAACTTGTTGCCGAGGAGGTTTTTGAGGAACGCAAGCGTTATCACAGCAGCGGACGAAACCAAGAACACAGCCGTCACCGTCCGTCTAGCGAGTCGAGAGTGTCGGGGCGTGGAGGCAACACCGTCACCTGTTGCACCAGCATCAGCACCCGCAGCCTCGCCGGCGCCAGCCGAAGTGCGCTGTGGTCGTCTACGATGGAAGAGAACGTGCGTAGCCGATGTGGTTCCGTCAGCTCACAGACCGAGATAAGCGCTTTGAATGTGTCGGCAACGGGCCAACTCGTGTCGCCGGCCTCCACATCGCTCAGTCGCGCACGAGGCAACAAAGCCCAATCCCATCATCCACCACCTCTTCCTGTTCCTTCAGCGACTCCCCCTTCCCACCGCCGTACTGGGGCAGCAGAGGTATCGTTCACGACCCTCAGCGGTGACGCAATGGACGGCACTCACGGCGGCCCGGCTGACTTCACGCCAACGGTTAGTCCGTCGGGGAAGCTGCCTTACACCCCACGGGATGTCTCGTCCCTCAACAGCAGTTACTTTGGCAACCGCAGCATTCAGAGCACCGTCAGTAACCCGTGTGGTGCGCCGCTGCCCTTGTGCTCGGCAAATAAATCCGCCGTGTCGCCTGCGCCGAAGCGGCCGGTGCTGGCGCAGAAGTCGACCCATCAGCAGCCGCGCCGCCCGCTCGTCCCGCCGCCACCCCAGTCGCCGACGCAGAATTCACGTAAAGCGCTGTCCGACTCCTTCAGTGACGCAGAGCACGGGATACCGCTTGGTATTTCTCCTCAAGACACCTCTGGACTCGAGTCTGTGCGAAAGAAAGACCCCAGTATCGTCTCATTGAACAGCAATCAGCTGGACATACTGCTCAACTCGGCCGAGGTGAAGCAAAGCGTGACGTCGCTGAAGGTCGCGGCGGAGCAGCAGTCCGACGGGGGAGATCACGAAGCCGCTTTGGAACACGCGCTGGAGCTACTTCACAAAAGCGACGACAAGAAGAGCATAACGACAACAACAATCAAGGCAACAGCGGTGGCGGCTGCGCCAGGAATAGACTCTTCGGCAACGCTGTCCCCTATGCTTTTCAAGGCAGCCGCTTCGGGCAATGTGCCCAGCACCACCAATACCAGTAGCGTCACTGCCGCCTTGACAGCAGCAGCTGCAGCGCATACTGAAGGTTGTGTGTCTACCCCATCAAGTCAATCACTTACACCCCGTGGGCGGAGGGGTTACACAAATCACCTCAACTCCCCCAAGCAGCTCGTGCCAAACGTGTTCCCGCGCAACAAGACGCCGCTGCCCCTGTCGAATGCGAGCGTGAGTGACCTGACGCCAACGCCGGAGGATAACATTATCGTAGAGGCAGCAGTGGCAGCAGCAACAGTAGCACCAGCAAACGCTGATCGAACACAAAGGACTGAAAAAGCACTTCCACCAACAAGAATCAAAGATGCAGCGAAGCCAGCGGCTGCTTTAACACAAGCACTCTACCCTCCTGTCATTTCGCAGGCGGAGCAGGAAGACGGCTTTGTGTACTACTGCGCGAATCCCACACGCAATGTGACCAAATTTTACGGCGGCGCGCGCTTTCCGATTGCTGGTGCTGTAAAGTTATAAACGCAGGAAGGCCAACGTTGTTTTTTTTTATTGGTAGCGGAGCAAGCAGCCACAGGGAAACACAGAAATCAATAGGTGCTGTGAATCTTCGATTGTCCTTTCTGTTTTGTTAGAATTACAAACGTAAACAATACTTCTTCCCGTGATTCTTGTTTTGCTTATTAAAGTTTTCTTCGCCTGGGCAACGCCGCGGGGTATTCTATTTCCGGAAGTAGTTGCTGCGTGTTCACGTCAGTATGAACAACTCGTTCCTTCCTCTCTGACGCTCTTACAAAATGGAGAGAAGTCGCGTGTTTGTTCTGTTTCGCTTTTTCTTAGATTCATTCGTTTACGAGCTCTCCCATCTGCCGTCTACTCTTATACAGTCACAACAAAAAACCGTTGGTAAGCGTAGTAGTCCGTACATGTGTTCATTTTTGAGCAGATGGTCGGTGGAACTGTGGCAGATTTCAAAAGGCTCTCTTATCATAGCCTTGCGTTGTACTCGACCTGTCTGTGAGGCTGGCTTTTTTTGGGCTGCGTTGCACAAAAAAAAAAAACTCCTTCACCCTGACTACTCCGTAATCCATGCATAACCTAGCCTTTTCTCTCCTAATTCTTGAAGTTTTGCAGCTCCGGGAAAAGTCACTTTACCAGAATACACGGTACAAGGTGAAAGCTGCATTCATACACAAATAGAAGTGGCTCACAATACAACTTGATACAATTAAGTAATTTCTTTCCATGAGCGTACGTCCCGCCATTGGCGACAAGGACGTCTTGCAGCGTCGCACTGCCGGCAACCCAAAGTACGACAATGTGCAAGCAGTGGTCGAATCCGGTGTGACAATGCACGTGGCGCAGTACATAAGGGAGAATAAAATCAAAACTAAGCAACAGCCAGGCGAGTTGTTCAAGCGCGTTCGCACCGATGCCGTAGCAAGCTACCTTTGTGGTAACGAGCCGAAGGCTGCCTTGGAAGACGGCGGGTTTGCACACCCCATGGACGAGTACGGCGGCGCCGAAAACGGAGTAGGCAAGCCGACGACCCAGTATTTGCTGCTGGACTGTCGCGACATAGAGGACTACGTGACGTGCCACATCAAGACGGCGCTTCACTACCCTAAAATTAGGCTTCACCACGCGACAAGTCCATTTCCGCCCGAGATGTACGCCTTCAAGAACAAAGAGAACAAGGTCATTGCGCTGTACGACTTGGAAGAGGAGGCGGTGGGACCGTTAGCAAATGTGATGTTTCAAAAAGGCATTGACAACGTCGCCATAATTGCTGGTGGGCTGCGTGAGTTTGCGCAAGATTATGAGGATATGTTGACGGGTCCGTGTCCAGTGCCCATTGTACCGCGCGACACACGCATGAAACGTCGCGCAGATGAGGCGACGTTGGCGCGCAGCGAAGCGCGCAGCAACGTGTCGCACAAACCGAAGAGTTTGTCTAGTAGCTTGGCACGATCCACACGAAAAGGCACTTTTTGAATTTGAAGTGAATAAAGCACTGTTTTATCTAAAATGAAAACTCTATGCTGCGACACGCGTTGCTAGCTCAACAACGGTACTTTGTGATGTAATTTGAATATACCAAGAATTGCGTACATGTATTTAGATTTTTTCCCCCAATTAACCCAATCAAAGCGCTGCTTTCCTTAGAAGTCACTAATACCTGGTTTTCCCTGCAGAGTTTAACGAACGGTAACGCTTGCTTTATAGATATAGAGGAATAGAATGGCGTTAGTTTTCTCCTCATCCTCCTTACATTCGAGTGCTCCCACCGTTTCCGTTCCCCGCACCCCCTCCTCTTGATTTTCCACTTTCCCCTTTCACATCGGTGCTGCTCTCACTCCAGCGTCGTGCAACGCAGCCCCTTTTCTTCCCTGCTTTGCCACGTTTCATGAACTACTTTACTACCAATAACAAACCGTTAAATTGTAGCTGCTGTTTGAGCGGCTATTAGTGTGTGACGAAACAGTTGTGGTTGAGGAACTAGGACACAAAAGGTGTGGCGCGTAACTCAGAGAAACAGCACATTGAAGGGAGAGAAAACGCATATAACACACATTTGTCTTCCGCTGTGCTCTCTGACTGCGCCATCCGTTATTTATCTTTTTGTTCTCCCACAACTAGCGACGCCACGGTTGACTAGGGCCCTTTTTCCTCTTCCTTTTTTTCTTGGCGAAACTCAAACGTGATCGAAGGCTTGAAGTGTTGTTGCTCTCTGTGGGCGGCCTCGGAGGTTTCTTTCCCCCGCCCCGTTTTCGCTCGCTTAACCACTGTGTGGGTGGTTTATATTTCGCACACTTCTTTTCACTGCCTTTACCTGCTGAACCGTACCTTATCCCTCTCTTCTCTCTTGTCTTTCGCCGTGATATTCAGAAGCTTTTTTTTTTTCGGAAGCTTGCACATTGTATTGAGGCAGAAAACTAGCGTTTCTTTCGAAGTCTTTTTGCACAATCAAGGTAGCTCTGAACCGTCGTGCCTTGACCACGCCAGCAGGGGGGTTTTCACCATTTTATCATTGTCTTTGTCTTTGCACCTTCCCTTCAGTTGAGTTCTGTGACGTGCGTTAAAGCACCCCACTCTCTCATTAGCTGAGGAATCTGTCCTCTATACTCACAAACGTTTTCGTTGTAGAGTTCCTTGACACCAAAGAAGAAACAGCCAAATTCTCCCGCCCTTCTTTCTCGTCGTACAGCGAAACGACTCAAAAAGAAACTTAACCTCTGGCGTTTTCGAAAAGCGACACCAGTTGTACTATTTGCTTGTCCCTCTAGTTGGCTGCGTTGAACAGTAGAAAGAGAGAAAAGCGGTGTCTTCGCGAGAGCTTTGTATAAAAGTTGTAGTAAACTAAACGGCGTTTATTAAAGCGTAGTAAGGTGCATAACGTACGTTGCAACACAAATACGTGCACGATTGAGCTACCGTCGACCACCCCGATCGTTTGCCTGTATGCAAGTGGACATAGGCAACAACAAAATTTGCCACAACTTCAGCAGCATCGTTTCTAGCGCTGAAATTCGCGACCTCAACGAGCGTGTTCAGCAGGAATACTCACAAGAGGGCGGTGGCACCTGGACGTGGACGGCGCTGCAACGACGCGTGGATCCGAACACGACTTTGACAGCTACGCCAACCAATCCGCCACGACTGGAACTCGCCTCGCACACAGCGCGTCGCAGCTTGCACAACCTCCGCCGTTCGCCTATCGGTTCGCGCCACCCAGAAAAGCAGCAGCAGGGGCGGCGGCATTCCCACACGCAGCCACACGGTAAGCAGAGTATCACGCCGCACAGTCGTTGCGGCGCCTCACCAGACGAGGCCACACTATTGTCACCACCACCGAAGCCGCCTAGTTCTCTACCTGCACGTGAGCCCTCGCACACGGTTGACCCCGCTGCGCCAACACCCACGTCATCCATGGCAGCCGTTGTCTCCCCCCCGCATCGTCAAGGCGGCAACTGGAGCGACACCCCACGTAACGGGGCTACTGGTAGCCTTTACGCAGCCGGAGAAAACGGCGTTGTCCACAACAACGGTACTGCAACAAATAACAATTACGCAGCGGGACAGATGAACGGCAGCGTTAATGCCATTAAAAAAACCACTGCGGATGGGGGCCACCGCGCCGATGACGCTGGCGCCGCTGCCGTCGGCTCACAAGACAACAATGGCAGCGGCAATCAGGACAAGCCCGCCCAGCCTGCTTGGCCAAAACTAGCGCAGACAAAGATACAGCTCGGCATGCGACTGCGCCGCTGGCTCATCATTAACCGGATTGGCGCCGGCTCGTTTGGCGAGACCTTCACCGCAATGGAGGTGGACGGTCCGATCGTTGAAGAGGAAGCGCTGACCGTAACGCCGGAGAATTTAGCTCTGCTGGACCATCTTCCTCCACCGGAGGAGCGCCGCGAGGTCTGCATTAAAGTGGAGCAGGAGAACAAGAATGTGCTGCGGCTTGAGGCGCTGGCGCTGAAGAAGGTGCAACCCTGTCCCCAAGTCGTCCGCTACCTCGGCAGCGGGTGCACAAACGGGATGAACTACCTGGTGATGGAGAAGTTAGGGCTGAACCTGGCCGAGCTGCGCCGTCGCAGCCAGCACGGTACGTTTAACATCTATACGACGTTAAAAGCTGGTATCTCATGCCTCACCGCCATCCGCGGCGTCCACGACCTCGGACTGGTGCACCGCGACATCAAGCCGTCGAACTTCGTGACGGGGCTTCCCGGAACGCCGGAGCACACGACGTGCTACTTGATCGACTTCGGCCTCGCCCGCCGTTTCCGCCGCTCCAACGGCGAAATTCGACCCCCGCGCGACAACGCCGGTTTCCGCGGCACCAGCCGCTATGCCTCCGTTGCCTCGCACCACCACCAAGAGCTAGGCCGCGTAGACGACCTGTGGAGTCTGCTCTTTATGCTGGTCGAATTCGCCACCGGCACGCTGCCGTGGCGCAAGTACAAAGACAAGGACGATATCGGCCGCTGCAAGGAGGAGTCCATCACCCCACACCTCGTCCGCAACTTGCCTCGCGAGTTCCAACCTTTTCTTGCCCACTTGCAGACGCTGCGGTACGAGGATGAGCCGGATTATGACCTGCTGATTACGCTGATGCATCGCGCACTGGAGCGGCGCGGCTACCCGCCTAACAAGCCGGTTGAGTGGGAAATCGACCCGTCAATGATTGATTCCGGCATGGACTTAGACGGTCACGAGGGCAACGTTGAGCGCCACGACATAGAGAAGCCACCGGCGCCAAACTCGGTTCCGTCGCCTCAGCTGCCGCAACAACAACAACAGGCGTATCTGCCGCCGCAGCATGCACTGAACATGAACTCCTCCGCGAATGGTGGACACATGCTTCCAGCGTCTCGCCCGGCTGTTTCATCTTCTTCGCAGCAACAGCAGCAGCTGAATCCCTCTGACACCGTTGCAAAGAAGACTCAGCAACAACAGCTCCGCAGCCCGCTTTCTCCCGGCGCGCTGCAAACGAACAACGGTGCCGGTTGCAACAACAACAACAACCGTGGCACCCCGTCCGCGGTGGACCTGATAAACGGGCAGGCCGAGAACAACGGCAGCGGCACGCCGCAGCACTACAACAGCGGCATGCTGCGTGTCAGCGATGTGGACGTGATAGGTGGCTCGGCGGCAAACCGTCTGACGGGGGCCGAGGTTTCCATCGCGCCGCCTCCGCTGCTGGCCCCGCAACCGGGCACTTTTGAGGAGCCGGGTGTCGCTTCTGGCTTCCCGGCCGAGGGCAGTGACATGCCTGCCGTGCGCGACAGCTCGGAGGACTTCGACCCAAACGAGTTCTCGCCCCGAGAGCGGCCTTCACCTTCCAACAACAACGGCGACCGCGACTACTACGGACGCTCTGGCCGGTCCGGCAACGCCCCTCCTGCCGCCTCCAACACCAACCTCGCTGTTGCTGCCGCTGCTACAGCTACTCCCTCTACGGTAATAGCGGTCCCGCCAACCAACTCTGCGCTCGAACCGAACAATTTTACCCAATGGAAGGAATCCGGAGAACGGCACAGCAGCGAGCAGCCGGCGCATCCGGACTGCAACGGCGACGCCTTCAGCGAGCCAAATGACGCGATGTGCAAGGTGGGGAACGCACCGACCCAGCAGCGACCCATGGGCGGTGCCGCGGTTGACCTCGATGCGCCAAACAACGACAACATCGAGATGCAGCAGGGCGCAGAGGGAAAGGGGCACTCGAAGGGCAAGAAGAAGTCTAACTGCGATTGCGAGGTGATGTGAAAACCCCGAATGGTTACTGTATTATTGGCGTACAGGTCGATATATATATATATATACATATATATGTATGTATGTGTGTCGGTGTGCGTTCATGGGGTATAAGGAAAAAGAGCTTTTACATCTCCACAACGTTTAGCCCACAGGAGAGAAAAACTAAAAAAAAACCGGACTGCTTGGTGCCAACCATTCTGTTTGTTCTACTGCATATGACTGTATTATTATTTTGATTATTCAATCGAAGTGCTGCTTTTCAGTCTTCTTGTTTGTTTCGCTTTTACTTTTTGCTCGTTGTGCGAGAAGGAGCGTCGTGTGCCATCCCTAGTTGGGAAGGAAACAACGGCGCAGCGGCTTCACTGATTGAAAAAAAAAACGAAAGAAACACAGCTTTCGCTTTTTTCTTGAAAGCGTGAGTGGTGTCGTGTGCACTATTCTCTCCTCCTTTACCAAGTGCGTGTATTTTGAAAAGAACGACAGTTTTTCTTTTCCGTGTTTCTTTTGTTTGAGGTTTCTTCTTCCATATTTCCAAGCGCGCTCCCTAAATCATGCACCCCTCACGCCGACGTCACACTTTTTTTTGCTGTAAATAAGAAGCGACAGTGTAACTCCTAAAAGCCCGAAAGATGCTGTGTTAGTTTCCTCCTTTACACACGACTCGTCACGATTCACGTTTGCGGCGCATGTAGCAAAAAAAAAAAAACCTGTTTTCTGCTTTTGCACTGCAAGGCGCAAACAAAAGCACCTGTTTATTGGTAAGAAGGACCTTCTTTTTTGTGTAGTTGTATTGTAATAACCTAGAAGTTCGTCTTGCTTTTTCTCTTTTGTGTATTTCAGCTTCTCACTGTACGCTCCCTTTGTATCTTTGCTTCTCTTCGTTTAGTTGTACCCTTGCGGAAAATGCTCACTTTCTGCTGCTGTGCACGACATTTATATGATATTTCCTTACGAGCTTTTGCTTTTGCTTTGGCTCTTTGATTGTCATGTACGAGGTTTTTTTCGTTTACACGTTGCGTTCTTTCCCTTGTTTCATTGCTCTCGCCGAGTGTTTTCCCTCTGTTACGTATCTCTATCCATATACCGTATTTGGCCTTCTCTCGATGGGGTCTTCCTTCGTTTTTTTTTCTTCATCCACCGCGTTTGTTCCGGAAGTGGTCTCGAAATCTCTTGTTACGTTACACAACTCTGTAAGCCTCTTTCCTGTAGTTTGCCTCCTTTACTGTTTTGCGCTCTCTACTCCTCGCTTAATTTTACCAGCTTCAATTTAGAATCAAGACGGCATTTTTAAACAGCGAAAGAGTTCGCGTATACGTACACACCTTGTAGTGCGTGCGTAAAGCTAATCACCAGTCAACGCGGCGAAAGGTTCATCAGATGTCAGTTTTCACGGTCCCATCCGTGCTTTTTGAGAATTCTGTTTTCGAGTAGCTGCTCCATTCTGGCACTTTCTAAGCAGCAGCCTTTCTCGGATACACTACAAGAAGCAGCTTTTCTTTTTCTTGGTCTGTTTGAGTGACTTGACGCCTACTTGAGGTATGAGCGTAGTTTTAAAAGGACGCTACACTCAGCCCTCTCCCTGCGTGCGCTTGAGGCAGTAAATGCTAAGCCCTTGGCAAACTAATAATCCTCCTGTTGCTCCCTGCCTTTGCCTTAACTGTCCCTTGAGCTCCTTGTACCCAGGATTGTTAAACCGTCAGTCATTCATTCTCTTCGCGACACCGACAACCAGGACTTGTTGTGTGGTCGACAAACAGGATGATCGAGAGCCTAACCCTGAGATTTTATGTTTCTAAATAGTTTTCTTCTGATGCTGTGAATGTAGCGTTTTCCCTTTTATCATTTCCCGTTTTCCCACGTCTACTTATCACTTTGTTTTCGTTTTTTGCTATGTCCGGTGCAGGTGTGGACGATCTAATTGATGAGCTGTTCTCTGAGAAAGCTGGGAAGAATCAGCTGCCCACTTCTGCTGCCGCCGCCCCTCGACAGCACGCTCGCCAGCAGTCGGAGTGGGACGATGACAGCGAGGATGAAAGGGTTGTCGCCTCAAATACGCGCGTGAGCGGCGTTGGTGTTTCACGTCTGCCTGCCTACATAAACAACCCTGCCGCTGCTGGTGCTCTCCACACCGGTGGTCATTTGTTCGACAGTGACAGCAGCGAAGACGAGACAGACAAGACAAACTGTAAGGAAAATGGTGTCGGAAGCTCGACCAACGCACCTGGTAGAATCTCTGCCCTAGCATGCGATTCCTCCACTTCTACTCTCAACAACAATAGTCAGGGCGACGTCCCTGCGCTGCGTCGCGGCATGAGTTGTGCCGTCATCCACCCCGTCCCCTTTCCATCCTTGGCGGATTCTGAAGGTTCCTTTTCATGTGCTCCGCGGTGCTACCTCACCAACCGCGGTGCCGTTCTGCGCGGCAGTGGCAGCCACCCGACCTTGCTGCATCTGCGTGAGCTGGCCGCGAATGAGCGCTCCACCGCCAGTTGCACCCGCGCTCAGGTAATGTTTAAAAAAGGCGCTCTTCACGCAGTGCTGCCACGGTTAGGGAACGGCTGCTTGGATCACCACGGTGACTGCACGAACGACGGCGGCTGTCCCCATATACTGTGTCGCAAGTGTAATTACATGGTTGTTCGCCTGCAGGGGGCGGAATGGGATGATCACCACGGCAGGGTGAATTTGTACCTCACTCTACGCAACTACTACCCGGACTGGTGCCGCCTGGCAAGTGTGACGCCGGTGGGTTTTGAAGATGGGTTGGGTGTTGCTACCGCCGCGCGGCACGTGCTGAAGGTGAATCCGGCCGCGGCGGCGTACTGCTGCCAATGTTCGTGGCTGACAGTGAAGAGCGCGAAGGCGGTGATTGAGACGAAGTTGACGGACACGTTTTTGGTGAAGGCGGGGTCGGACGGCAGTCACCCGTTTGCGACGGAGTTGCCGCTGGTGGCGGGGGAGAAGCGCCGTCCGCCGCTGTGGGTGTGCCATGGCCATCCGCAGTAGTAACCACTATAAAGCAAGACTGGACTACGTGGTAATGCCTGTAAGTCGTGTTGTTCTTGTTGCTCTCTCTTCTCTCGACGTTAGTTAAGTTTACGTGCGGCTCTTTGTTTCGTTCATTAACAACGATCTTTTGGCTGCACTCCCATAGCGTCCCACCACGGACAATCAAAAGCGGCACGCAGCTGACTGGTTTTTCTGTGGAGCATGGAACCTGCTGTATGAAACTGGCTTTACAGCAGCCATTGTAGTGAGTTGAATCAGGGCAAAAACGCAGTTCCTACTTACACCTTGTTTTTGTATGTGCCAAGCTATCTTTGTACCCGTTTACACTCAAGAAAACAACAACAACAACAACAGAGGTTCACATTTACGTTGTTATACTGCGCACAGAAAACCTCTAAGATTTATTGTGCTGAACTCTTTAAATAGGTAGGCACCGTATAGTTGACTCGTGAGTGTATGTTGTATAGTTGCAGCTGCGTATATATATATATATATATATATATATATGTATATTGCGTGTGCGTGTATCCGTTGTTCTCACTGACGAATGAAGACGGCTTTTACCTTTTTTTCACCGTTGAATCGCACCTTTTCCTCTTATCAACGTAGACGAAGCTTCATAAGTATCCAGTCGTGTTTGACTTCTTGAAGGATCCATGCCAAGCAAGAAGAAACCCACCAGTGCCACCGGCGGCTCCGCCAAGGAGGAGCTGCCCGATCCCGCGACACTAAAAAACGGTTCTAGCGTAACTTACATCGGCGGGTGGTCTTCCTTCGACACCGTCGAGTCCGTCCGCACGGTAAGCGCGCAGGTGACAGCGACGCACACCGGTCCCGATGGCGTCATCGCACCGCTGCCCCGCACGAACATTTTTCTCCTGCCAACGGAAGCCACTGGGAATACAGCAAGGGAGCAAGAACAGCAGTATCCGGTGACGGTGGAAGTAGTGGATCATATGAACATCGAAGGTATCTCCAGGCAGCAATGTGGGCAAGCCAACAATGCGGTAAAGACATGGGCCCGTCCCGTGTCAGCCATGGCGTCAACTGCCGCTGCACCCAATACTGGCGAGCAGTCACCAGGAGAAAATGAGGCGGGTGAACAAGGCTCCGCTGCTGCCGCTGAGGAACTGCCGCAGGAGGCGATTAACCCATTTGAGGATGCCATCCACGACGCACGCTACTCCCAAACGGTTAACGTAGGCGCCTCGTACGCTGCGAGGGATGTCGTGATTGGCGGCAGCTGTTCGATTGAAGGGATGCCGCCTAAAATCGTTGTGCCACCGCAGCTGCCGTCGAAGCCAGACCTCGACGCCGTCGCGCTGGACGAGCCAGCCAACGCGGGGGGAGGGGAGGGTGCCGATGCCGCCTCCAATCCAAAGAAGCCGACGAGTGGAGGGAAAAACGCGAAAAAGGGCAAACCGAAGCTGACGCCCGAGCAGCTCGAAGAGTTGGAGCGCAAGAAGGCCACGATGGAGGCTGATTATTTACAGCAGATGGAACAGGCAGTACAGCACGCACAGGAGGAGGCAGACTACTTGATGACATTTGCCCACCCCGACCGCTGGGCCAACGTCGTCTTCCGCCACGCGACTTTCGCTGGCCCGGTAGTGGTGCGCCGTGCCCACGTTACCTTCCAAAACTGCTGCTTTACTTCCATCGCGCAGGACCGACCACAGCTGCTGGTGAGCCAGTACTGCAATGTATCCTGCATCAAATGCACTTTTGAGGCCCCGCAACGGTGCGGCGTCTACGCGTTGCCTACCGCGCGGTTGACTGTGCGCAAGTGCCTCTTTAGCGGAGTTGGTCAGGCGGTGTTGTGGGCTGCAAATGTGCCTGGTCTGGCCCTCCAGGCGGGTAGGGCGGCGGCAGACATCAACGCAGATGACGTGGGCGCCGAGGCCGGCCTCGAGGACGATGGTCACGACGCTGAGGCGACAAAGCTTGTCAAGCGTGGCACCGGTGGACTCTCTTCCTCTGTTGTGTTGGCCGGTGAATTGGAGGAAGCGGTGAGGGGTGCCTTCCAGCAGCGCGGTGGTGCCGTGGCAATTCAAACGGACAGCGCGAAGCTGCAGGTCCAGTCGTGCAGCTTTGTCGCCCTCGGCGTCGGCGTCTACGTTTGTGGTAGCTACACGGCGTACGTGTCACACTGCGCCATCGCCCCGAAATCGGCACAGCAGCTGTCCGCGGCCGCGTGCGACGCCGTGATTGAGGCAAACTCGTTCCATCACTTTGCCAACACAGCGGTGCTGCTGGACAAGACGGCGCGGCTAGTTGGACTGTACCGCAACTATATAGAGGCATGTGAATACTATGGGCTCGACTGCCAGGGTGGGTCGAGGTCGGTGCTAGTGCGCAGCAACCATTTTGCGGTAGACGCTGTCGTGCGCATTCGCGCGGGAGCCAGTGTTGCGCTATTGCACAACGAATTTCAGAGCATCCCTGTCAACGACAACGGTTGCGACAACCCGTGCTTGCAACCCGTGTATTGAGCGGAAAATGTTGAAGCAACCAGGAAACTCAACTTTAATGTACACCGTATGAAGCTTTTCTTTGTTGTTGTCTTTGCTTTGTACTTGTTTTGTGAACATCAGCTGATATTGGTATTTATGTTTTGACGCACTCACATTATGTTTTCATGCCTTTGATGTAATCTTAGCAACATTCTAATGAAGCGCAGAACCAAAAGACGATGTTTGCTTTAAGGGCTTTAGTGTTGTGTCCTATCGCACCGGCGGGCTCATTAGAAGTACAGCCGACTGTCTATGAACTTCTACCCCTGGTCGCTTTAATCAACAATAATAACAATAATACAACGCAGTACTCAGATACACAATAATGCAGTGTAGGCACCACATAATTTTCGACAGCTCGTCTACATCGCTGCATTGTGGCTTCGCGTCAATCTATCAGATCTGCCTACCACTGTCATTTGCCATCGCCTTTTTGACTTATCCCCCTTTTTCGCGAAAGGAATTCTGTTCGAGTAACACAAAACTAAATCCTGAATTCATCTCTACTTCATTCACAGTTTCGCCAACTTCAGCACCTAGTAGCACGCTCAAGCTCCTCGTTATCATCTTTCAAAAACAAGTGTTTCAGGAACTTCTGCGGTAACTCTCTTTTTCTTATCTCCTCTTTCAATTTTTTTTTTTGGCGTTTCTGTTGTCCATTTTTTGTTTCTTTCCTTTAGGTGCCTGCATCGGACATGGCCATGAACAATAAGCAGAGGGCTGTCGTCGGGGCAGTCGTGTCCGCGGCGGCGGTCACCGTCTCCGTTTTCTACATCCTACACAAAAAGGGCTACACAAAGAAACTCGGCATCCTGGGCCATCGCTGGGGCGTGGCGCTAAAGAAGCGTATGTGCCGCTCCACCAGCGAGGGTGGTGGCAGCGGGGGCAGCGCCGGGGGAAGCAACGCTACGGGTAGCATCCGCCCTGTCTCCAACATTCCTAAGAAAGGCTACACCCGCGAGCAGCTGGCTCAGTACGACGGCGTGAAGAACGAACGCATCCTCATGAGTGTCAAGATGAAGGTGTACGAGGTAGCGCCGCATTTCTACGGCCCGGGGCAGCATTACCACATCTTTGCCGGTGCAGAAGCCTCGCGTGCGTTGGCGAAGGCTGACCTTACCGGCAAGTACTTGAACCAATACTGGGTGAACTGCACGGAGGAGGAGCTGGAGGTGCTGGAGGAGTACGTGGAAAAATTCAACCTGAAGTATCCGGTCGTGGGCTGGTACGTCCCCGACGAGGCATTCTACAAGGTGACGGATTAAAACACAAAAAAAAATAGGGTGAGGGGGTGACGAAGGCAAGGAACACAGGAGAGCGAGTAACGGCGATGCAGCAGCGTTCTTCCACTTCACGGGGCCTTTTGATGCTTCTTTTCTCCTGCGTTTCACCCTCATTTTCTACTAAAATGTAACGCAAGTTGACAGAGGCAGGTTTCTTATCTGTCCTATAAATATCAAGAGGCTCATGTTTGGCCCCTTTTCACACAACCAACAGCAACTGACGCAACTAAAACACAAATATAGCGCATTTGTATGTGCCCCTTATCTCCACGACGATTTTTGATACCCCGATCCATATACTGTACAGACACATGGCTATGCAGATCGACAAGTGCTATACGGCTTACCAATTAGTGCTATTTTTAATGGAGAGCACAGTCAACGTCGAGGAGCCGCAAAACTATCTTTTCCAGGTTCTTTTCTTTTTAAGGGGGAGGCGTTAATGTACCTTGAACTGCCTGTAATCACTCTTTCAGAAAGTTGTACGCGGCATTGTTTGAAATTGTGAAATGCCCTTCTCCGTCTTTGGTGTGTTTGATGTTTCATTGTCACATTTTGATGTGCTCATCAGCTGTCTTTTGCTTCTGTAGTCTCCCTACCGAATTCTACTTCGTTTTCGTCGTTGCGTGCTGAGGTGGTTGATGGAGTTTGTGTGCACAGCGTGATTTTTTTCCTTTTTGTCAGTTTTCATTAAAAAAAACTTGAAAATTAAAATGTCAGCGTTACAAGACACAAGTACGGTTGCTCGTTCATGCTTTTTTTTTTTTTTGCGCTGATGTTCCAAGAAGGACTCTATTTCTCATGACTTTGTTTGTTGTGAGAACAAAGGGATATAAATTAGTTGAATGAACATGAGCTCCCGAACTTGGAACTTTCTCGCCTCGTAAATTGGAAACCTGCGTGCAAGCGCTTCGCTGCTTTTCGTGTCGTTGCTGGCGCCTTTGCCGATAGGGCAGAAGCGATAACAAACTTGCCTCGGTCTTCTTCTTTTCTCATCCCTTTGGCATTTTGCTGCACACCTCACCTCCACAGTGACCAGAAAGCAAAGAACACTTATATACATACTTTCGAATCATCACACATTTGCTCTTACATCGTCAGGAGTCACTTCCTGTTCTACAGCTGTAGCGATAGTCTTGTTTAGAGTTACATGCTGATTCACAGTGAGGAATAATTCTCGTTCAGGAAACATTGAGGGCGACGATCTGTAATGATACCCAAGTAACTTGCTGTTATTGCCCATTGCCTTGTCCGTCTTCCTCTTTTCATGGCACATTCTCATCAGTGGACCTCTTTTTCGTGAACTAGTTCTAAGAAGCCTATCACCACTAGTTGCAAGGAAGAAGAAAGCCTTGCGTTGCCGCTCACAGGTGTGACCTTTCTTTCGTTATTACTGTTGTTGTTATCTCCAGACACGCTTGAAAAGTGGTTTTCTGTTCAGCGTTTTCTGAGTAGTAAAACCGTCTGCCCATACACGAAGAAGAAGAGAATTGGCAGTACAGATTCTGTGACTTCGAAGCCTACTGCTTCTCCCACCCAATCAACTACGCACAGAACAAAAACGTCCAAGCCCCCACAACATAGAACTAGTTATCCTGTCTTCTTCACCCTTCAGCGCTCACTCAAAGAGAGCACCACTATCCACCCTCTGAGCTCTCACAACTTTACTGTTGTTATTATCGGACCGTTGTAGCGACTATCTTTATATATACTGTGTGTGTGTGTGTGTGTGTGCACCTCGTTTCCTTTTTTATTTCCTCAACTTAATGAGCAAGTTAGTAGACGATGATGACATCGATAGGGAGGAGCAGATAGGATCGAGCCCCTCCCCACCTGCATCAGCAAACGCGTTGGGCAGGACAAACAGCCCCGCTTCTCCGTCGCCATCTCTCGCTGAAGCGGCAGTGCCAGCATCTGAGGCGGGTGTTTACGCACCCAACGCAAGTGATGGCGAAGAGGACGAACTGACGGTGACAAAGTCGTTGCACGTGCGCCGCGATTGGTATAGCACCATCGCCACCTTCATCGCGGGTGGCGTGGCCGGTGCGGCCAGCCGTACCTTGACTGCCCCACTGGACCGCATTAAATTAATTGTACAAGAAGGCCATCTTGTCCAGGCTCCAACAGGCACCGCAAAAGGTGCCACCGGGCATGCAGCTACGACGGTGACAACGACCGCCACCGCTGCAGCAACAGCGACACGTCGCACTCATCCGAGTCTGCTGCAAGTGGCACGACTCATTACAGCTGACGGCGGGTGGCAATCCTTCTGGCGCGGCAATGTGATCAACTGCTTCAAGGCTGGTCCGGAGTTCGCCATCGTCTTCTCTATTCGACGTTACCTGTCCTCCCTGTATGAGGACTGCGTAGAGCGGGAAAAGCGGCGCCGCAGGCTCTCCATTGCACGATGGAAGGACCACGATGAGCGCAGTTCTGCCATTAGCCGTCGCGAGGAGGAGGAGCGGGAGTCGATGCTGGGCGCATCCACAATGCTAACAAGAACGGATGTAGGTGATTCGAAAGAGGAAAAGCAAAGTGGAATGACTGCCTCTCATAAGTGCGACTCAAACATCATCAGTAGAGGACACGCCGCTGCCTCTTCCTTATCGTCATCCACCGCTGTAGACTGGTCTTACCTCAGCACGCAGGAGCTGCGGGAGCGCGAACGCGTGATCTCGGCTGAGGTGTCCATCTTCACACCCCCTTTCAACCGACTCGGCTGCCTATCCTCCATCCCGCAGTTGGCGATTAACTGCACCATCGGCGCCATTGCCGGTCTCGGTGCGCAGGGCATCCTGTACCCGCTCGAGGTTGTGAAAACGCGCGCGGTTGTCTCGCGCTCCAACGAGTACCGCGGCGGCGTGCGCGAAATCGTGCGACTTGGCTACAAGCGAGGTGGCATCATGGAGTTCTATAAAGGCTTTACACCGAACATGGTCGGTATCGTCGTCTACCGCGGCCTTGAAATGGGCCTCTACTCAACCACTCAACAGTCCATGATGCTTTACCGCATGCAGGTGTTGAAGATGAACAGACACGACGCCAGCCTGAACGCGGCAGAAGTCGGCGTGGTGGGCATGTTTGCCTCTACGGTAGCGCAAACGGTCTCCTACCCGCTGAATGTCATTCGAACACGTCTACAGACCCAGGGAACGAATGGACGGGCGAAGACGTATAATGGCACGGTGGACTGCTGCTTTAAGATGATCCGCAACAAGGGAGTCACTTCGCTATTCAGTGGTCTGACCGCGAACTACTTGAAGGCGGTGCCGGCGAGCGCGTGCACTTTTGTGGTGTTTGAGTGGGCTCAGCGCCTGCTGGTTGGCGACGATTAATCACGCCATAATTTACTGATCTCCAGCTTAGCCACTCCCTTACGTTTTTTGGGCTGGTGTGTGTGTGTGTGTGTGCGGCGTTTGTATCGTTTCCTGTACATTAAAACTGGGTCTATTCACCCACCCTTTCCTCTTTCGCCGCTTTGCCTTTGATAAACTGCTTCGAAAGCGCTTTGTTCTCTCTTTATTTCCCCGTTGATAACCGGCCCCTTGTGGGCTTTGCCGATGTGCAAACCAAATGGTTAACACCGTTGCACTTTTCTCACCGGATGAGTCTCTACCGTTTTCTTTTTTTTCCTTTTCCGGCAAACCCAGCCCGATTTAGTGGTGTGTTGACGTAGCGTCGTTTAGCATCTGACTTTGCCTACAACGGTTTCTCTCTCTCCCTCGAGTTCGCATTTTTTTTAACTATTCTGTACGTACTTCGTCGATTTGATCCGCTTTCCCCGAGGTTGTATGACTCACACAGCCGCCACACCCTTTTTTCCTTGCTTTTTCTTTTCTCATCTTTCGGCAGATGGGAGGAAAGCTGTTGAGGTTCTTTTAATGCTCGTCAAGGCGTAATGTAATAAAGGGAAGCTTAACAGACTGATCTTTAGATGCAGTTGGGCTAGCAATTGGTATTGCGGAGATACTCGTGAACACGTCCGCTTCCTTTGGTGTGTGGCACCGTTAACAACTTGTGGGTCGTGTGCAGTTGCTGTCGTTTTCAGTTCAGCCGTTGTTTAATTCCACGCTTGTCAGACTCGTTGTCTTTTTTTTTTCACTTTGCGCTCTAAACTTCGTTACCCAAAACAGACTGCATCAAACAGACCAACAACAACAACAAACGTACTTGAGTGTGATTACCCAACTGATAATCCGAACTGCCACACTCTCTTTATAACACAATTACGGATCGTTGGGTTTGTTGCTCGTACTCCTGCTAACCACTTCTGATCCTCAAGCCATTATTTGCAAATGGCAAACCGTCAAATGAACAGCTCCCGTTATTTGCTGCTTTCTTGCAATACGCGCAAGTGCAACCCTGTCTCAACACCGCCGCTGCACGATCTATTTATTTCAAGTTCTTATAGCCAAATCTTTCTTCCTCCTGCTCAGTCTCTCTCTCCCTCCGTCTTCTCAAGTAATTCTAACCATATAAGCATTTTTTTTTTCCTGAACGAGTCTTGCCCGCTTCTTCTTCTCCCCTTAAACACAAGCCATAGAGGCGTTTTTGTCACGCTTAGGGACCGCGTCTATCAACCGATTTCGGTTGTGTCGTCTCCTAACGTGCTTTTTGGTCGCCTTGGTGTGTGTAAACTCTTAAAAAGCTTGCTTTCTCAGAGCACTGTAGTTTAGTGTTACAGTGAAGGTTGGAGTTGAAGACCGCACACTAGCTGCAAAAGGAGGGTCCTACATAGTATTGATCGTTTAGTTCTTCTGTTTTACTCCCGAGAGTAGTTTTGGCAAAGATGCATCCGCCTACTCGTGTCGGCTTCGCGTCGCTCGATGCCGCCGCTGAAGCACCGGCGAGCACGCTCCGCACCGCTGCTGACCGCCACGGATTTTTTTCCGGCGGTGGCGGCACCTCGTCTTCTGCGTATGTGCAGGCTGCAATTTTAAATGAGCATTGGTCTAGTGGTGATGCAGTGCTCTCCCCGCGGCGAGGCTCAAGCAACGCCACCCCATCACCACAGCAGCGTCAGCAGCGGGAACAAGAGGAAGAGGGGAGGCAGGCACAGCAGCAACCAACAGTTCCCAACACTGAAGAGGAGCAAGAACCGTCGATTGAGGAGCTTATCAGCAAAGTGATTATTCACTACAACAAACCAATCGAAAACCTGCCGCTCATCGCACCGCCGGAGCTGAAGCTGATTGGGCGGTGCGTGACGTTTAAAGGCGACACGACAGTAGATGGCGAAACGCGTTCCTTCTTCTACGAGGGTCTCGTTGGCACCATCAACAAAGAGACGGTAATGCTGATCCACGTCCAGAGGTACACCGAGGAAGACTTTCAACTGCACAAGCTGCAGGTCCGCAGCAACCGTAGCAACAATACCTCGGATGAAAAGTGTGACAAAGGACAGGAGATAATGGATGGAAATGGTAATCACGGTGCGGCAGACTTCAACGCGAGCGCCAACGGCCTCAGTGCAGGTGTTGGCGATGTCAAGTCCACAGCAGTGGTGACACGCGAGGAGCAAGAGGCAAATTGTGGCAGCACCGTGCCCGTGTCCGACAACGGTTCCTACCGGGCCGCGAACGTTAACGACTTGGATTTTGATCACACCCACGCCGCCACACAGCCTGTCGGGGAGCCACAGCTGCTGAATGACCTGGGCGAGACACACGAGGAGGCCACGACGCGTGTGCGGAATCGCATGCGCGGCCACCAGGGCTCTATGGGGCCGATTCCGTATGTCACTTTCTCCCGTTCACACATTCACCGCGTCGAGTTCGGTGTGGACCCGTGTAGCAGCTTCTATTCCATCTTCCAAGACCCCACGAAACTGCACTTCGACATGCAGTGTCTACGCATGTTTGTGCGGCGGTATCTTATTCACACCTCGCAGGGCAACAACCCTCGCATGGTTCCGCTGCGTGCATTCATTACGTGTCGCTGCAATTGCCCAAACCTCGATAATGACTTGCTGGTTCAAACAACCAAGGAGGAGCTGGCGCACCTTATCAAGATTGACCGTGACGTCAAGCGGGCGAAGAAGAGGAAGGAGCAGGGTCGCCGCAACGTGCTGCGCGCCTACCGCGCCCCAAACGGTCTCTTTGGCCACACCGGCGTGCTGTACCTTACGCACCTGCCGCGGCAGACATTCACTATTGGCGTTATGGAGCTGATTGTTATTTTCGTCATTTTGATTTATGAAATTTCGAACAGCGCGTCTGCTGAGCTTTCAGTCATCGCACCGTATGTGCTGAAGGTATTCCCGTACGTTTTCGCCACGGTGGTCGTGTCGGTGATGGCCACCGGTGCCACGTTGCTGCACGCCGTGCGCATGTCTGTGCCGATCTCAAGCCATCTCTATCTCGTCGCCGTTCGCGGCCTACTGACATTGGGCGCTGTCGCGTGCTCTATCATGACAATGATCGTCTCAGGTGAGATGGCAAATTTGAATCGCTGGTGGAACTTCTACGAGAATGAGCTGAGTCAAGAGCGACTGTGCTACTTCTACGCATCACACCACTGCAGCGGCATTTCGCAGTCCTGCGTGACAGCATTTAACTCGTCAGAGTGCATGTGCGCCGACTTCACCTCGCCGACGCAGTTCTACCCGCGCACCTGCGACACACAGATCGTGCTGTACATTCAGCGCACTACCATTCCGCTGGTCTGCATGAGCTTTTTAGTCTTCGTCACCTACCTCTTTGATGGGTACCTACACCTTCGCCTGTTCCACATTGCTCGTCTGCTGGAACGACGTATGTAACTTTCTGACTATCAGCCCAACGGTATCTTAACTGCTGTAAAAGTTCGTATGTATCTGCTCCAAAAGTTGCTATTTGTGAAATATGATGTTGTTGGTATGCCCTCCGCTTTATTTTCTTCGTCCTCGAAAGATCGCTGTCTCATCTCGATACGACATAATGTGGATACCCAAAACTTCTTTCCGTGAGTAGCTTTGTTTTACCGGACACTTTGACCACCAAAAACCACGCCCTCGTTATATAGGAAATTACAAATCGCGTGACTTTTAATGGAGACGCGACGCTATCCGATGGGAGTGCGAATTGTACGGCAAACACTGCTATACGATTAGCGTTTCTTGCTTGGAAAGTGGCATGGAACATGCCACACAGAAAAGAACGAAGCGGCGTAGTAAAATCCTTTAATTACTTTACTTCTCCCCATACCTTGAAGTTCAAGTGAATTACGCGCGGTTTCCGCATTTTGTTTCGGACGTTTCTAGTACCTTCTCTTTGACTCTCTTCGCCATTGTGGCATCTACAAGCGACGAGAGACACAGAGCGTATTTTTCTACTTAACAAGGGTAGCGCCAGTCTTTTATGACTCAACGTCTGAGGGTCTGTTTTCCCTTCCACATCTACCACTACTCTTGCTTTTGCTTGTCGGGTGCTTGTAACGTCACCCCCCACCACCACCTTAGCGTTGACTCCGTTGTGTACTGCCGGTGAAAGAGCGGCCGGGACATTCTTCCGTGTCGCCGTCTTTCTTTTAGTTCTCCCTGGTTGCTTTCAAGAGCGTATCCAATATTTGTTGTTGACTTGCGTCCCTTACGCAAATGCCTTCCTTCACCGTCGAATCAAGGATAAATCTGTATTCTTCAGAAAATCAGCTAACGGGCGCACCACTGCTAAATGGGGGGAGCACACCTGCAGCAACATCAACCAGAACCACCAACGCGGCAAGGAAAACACCTTGTTTGCACTTACCAACAACAACTACAGCAACGTCTTACTAGTTTCATGCACCAAGGTTCATGCACATGACAACTGCTGAAAACAAAAAGTGAAAGTTAATGTTGCCCTCAACCTACAATTCTAAAAGACAACTCATCCCTTCAAAAAAAATACCCCTCCCTAACAAATCAAAACAGGCACCAGGGCACTCGGCGCCGTCAAAATACGACAAAAGGTTTCAATCACGTCACGGAAAACAAAACAAAACGGCAGCAGCAAAACACCAACAGTTTAAACACAGAAACGAGCGTTAACACAGGAGTCTGCTACGCAGTGTGGGCTGATCGGTTCCATTCGGCTACGTGCACTACCAAAGCGGCGTGAGAAGGTGGTGCTGCCACCGCTTGTGTTTAGCGTGTGTGTGCGCGCGCGTGCTCGTGATGACAAAGTCCTCTCAACTACTACTACTACTACTAACCGCCGATGCAGCGCTGACGATCACTGTTTGAACTTCATCTTTCGCTCCGATCTGAGGGTGCGCCGCGCTGCTGCCGTGTTTCCGTGCTGTTGCTTAGTTGTTCTGTTTGTAGGTTCTGTTGGATACGTGCTGCGCGCTCAGAACGGCAAACAGCGTGCTACGAAGCAGTCACTTCCAGCGCATCGCTGATAGCCACTACTTTGCCGAGCCGGCTGGGTGCACCTGCTGCCGGTGCTGGCCGTGCTGCTGTGTGACTGTGTATGCCCGTCGCGTGTCGTGGTTCACGCTCTGCCTTGACGGTGAGACGTCACACCAGCCGCTGCTCATATGCCCTGTCCATCGTATAGCGGTGATTTTTGTGGACGGGGAGAGTGCGTGTGTACGTCTGCATGCGTGCGTTCCCCACTGCGTGCGGCACCCGGAGCGTTCCTCGGACAGGATGCCTGACTGGTGCGTTCTGAGCCATCATTTACCTCCCAGAGAGCCTGTAAGGTTTTGCGCCTTCAGCGTGCGTGCTCACGTTTGTGTGTCGCGAAGTCGCGTTACCTCACACCAAAACACGCTGCGTGCGTGACGTCACACCAACCGCTGCTCATATGCCCTGTCCATCGTATAGCGGTGATTTTTTGTGGACGGAGATAGTGCTCGTGTAAAGTGCTGTGTGTGTGTACGTGTGCTTTTCGTGCGGAGTCTCTCTCGGTTCGAATGCTCCCCCCGTGAGCTTCAAGCCATCATCAAACTCCTAGACGTGTGTGTGTGTGTGATCTGTGAAGGAGGTTGTGTGCAGCGGAGACGGGCCTGCATCGCTTCACTTGCGGTGGGGTCGTACCTGTTGCAGACCGAGTGCCACCCGCCTTGACGACTTTGCGCTTGTGAAACGGAGTGAGCAGCGCCTTCTATATTTGAGCCTGCATGGAGACGGCGTTTGCTGCTGCGCTAAGCGTTGTCGGCCTGGCCTGCAGCACTGCTGCTGTTGCTGTTGCTGTTGCCGCTGCTACGTGTCTGCGACATGATGTTAATCAGGTATGCTCCTTTGTCTTAGCCGCGCTGCAGCAACGCTGAAAGACGTACCATTCATCCCAATGCTTTAGTCTTGTCTGATGGCAGCAGAAAAAAATGCGCCTGTGTGGGGCTTTCTGGGGTAGCTGAAGAGAGGGAAAGAAAGGAAAGGTAGGTACCTCGTCTTCACACGCCGCTCTCGTCCCTGGAACGCAGGCGGACGCGCGCGCGCGCGAGAGAGAGAGAGAGAGAGTGTGTGTGTGTGTGTGTGTGTGTGTGCACAGACAACTCTGCTTGTGCGTTGCTGAACAAAGCCGCTTATAATGGGCGCTAGAGGTGAACTTCGTGAATACTTCATAGCGTAAGTTAGGGCAGCGAGAGATGTGCTGCAGACGCTGCGAGCGCTTCAGCTGGCAACGCACCACCGCCCTGTGTTGCTGCGTTGTCGTTAACTAACCATTCGGTGCCGCGAAACGTCTGCTACGCAGTGTGGGCTGATCGGTTCCATTCGGCTACGTGCACTACCAAAGCGGCGTGAGAAGGTGGTGCTGCCACCGCTTGTGTTTAGCGTGTGTGTGCGCGCGCGTGCTCGTGATGACAAAGTCCTCTCAACTACTACTACTACTACTAACCGCCGATGCAGCGCTGACGATCACTGTTTGAACTTCATCTTTCGCTCCGATCTGAGGGTGCGCCGCGCTGCTGCCGTGTTTCCGTGCTGTTGCTTAGTTGTTCTGTTTGTAGGTTCTGTTGGATACGTGCTGCGCGCTCAGAACGGCAAACAGCGTGCTACGAAGCAGTCACTTCCAGCGCATCGCTGATAGCCACTACTTTGCCGAGCCGGCTGGGTGCACCTGCTGCCGGTGCTGGCCGTGCTGCTGTGTGACTGTGTATGCCCGTCGCGTGTCGTGGTTCACGCTCTGCCTTGACGGTGAGACGTCACACCAGCCGCTGCTCATATGCCCTGTCCATCGTATAGCGGTGATTTTTGTGGACGGGGAGAGTGCGTGTGTACGTCTGCATGCGTGCGTTCCCCACTGCGTGCGGCACCCGGAGCGTTCCTCGGACAGGATGCCTGACTGGTGCGTTCTGAGCCATCATTTACCTCCCAGAGAGCCTGTAAGGTTTTGCGCCTTCAGCGTGCGTGCTCACGTTTGTGTGTCGCGAAGTCGCGTTACCTCACACCAAAACACGCTGCGTGCGTGACGTCACACCAACCGCTGCTCATATGCCCTGTCCATCGTATAGCGGTGATTTTTTGTGGACGGAGATAGTGCTCGTGTAAAGTGCTGTGTGTGTGTACGTGTGCTTTTCGTGCGGAGTCTCTCTCGGTTCGAATGCTCCCCCCGTGAGCTTCAAGCCATCATCAAACTCCTAGACGTGTGTGTGTGTGTGATCTGTGAAGGAGGTTGTGTGCAGCGGAGACGGGCCTGCATCGCTTCACTTGCGGTGGGGTCGTACCTGTTGCAGACCGAGTGCCACCCGCCTTGACGACTTTGCGCTTGTGAAACGGAGTGAGCAGCGCCTTCTATATTTGAGCCTGCATGGAGACGGCGTTTGCTGCTGCGCTAAGCGTTGTCGGCCTGGCCTGCAGCACTGCTGCTGTTGCTGTTGCTGTTGCCGCTGCTACGTGTCTGCGACATGATGTTAATCAGGTATGCTCCTTTGTCTTAGCCGCGCTGCAGCAACGCTGAAAGACGTACCATTCATCCCAATGCTTTAGTCTTGTCTGATGGCAGCAGAAAAAAATGCGCCTGTGTGGGGCTTTCTGGGGTAGCTGAAGAGAGGGAAAGAAAGGAAAGGTAGGTACCTCGTCTTCACACGCCGCTCTCGTCCCTGGAACGCAGGCGGACGCGCGCGCGCGCGAGAGAGAGAGAGAGAGAGAGTGTGTGTGTGTGTGTGTGTGTGTGTGTGTGTGTGTGTGGTGTGCACAGACAACTCTGCTTGTGCGTTGCTGAACAAAGCCGCTTATAATGGGCGCTAGAGGTGAACTTCGTGAATACTTCATAGCGTAAGTTAGGGCAGCGAGAGATGTGCTGCAGACGCTGCGAGCGCTTCAGCTGGCAACGCACCACCGCCCTGTGTTGCTGCGTTGTCGTTAACTAACCATTCGGTGCCGCGAAACGTCTGCTACGCAGTGTGGGCTGATCGGTTCCATTCGGCTACGTGCACTACCAAAGCGGCGTGAGAAGGTGGTGCTGCCACCGCTTGTGTTTAGCGTGTGTGTGCGCGCGCGTGCTCGTGATGACAAAGTCCTCTCAACTACTACTACTACTACTAACCGCCGATGCAGCGCTGACGATCACTGTTTGAACTTCATCTTTCGCTCCGATCTGAGGGTGCGCCGCGCTGCTGCCGTGTTTCCGTGCTGTTGCTTAGTTGTTCTGTTTGTAGGTTCTGTTGGATACGTGCTGCGCGCTCAGAACGGCAAACAGCGTGCTACGAAGCAGTCACTTCCAGCGCATCGCTGATAGCCACTACTTTGCCGAGCCGGCTGGGTGCACCTGCTGCCGGTGCTGGCCGTGCTGCTGTGTGACTGTGTATGCCCGTCGCGTGTCGTGGTTCACGCTCTGCCTTGACGGTGAGACGTCACACCAGCCGCTGCTCATATGCCCTGTCCATCGTATAGCGGTGATTTTTGTGGACGGGGAGAGTGCGTGTGTACGTCTGCATGCGTGCGTTCCCCACTGCGTGCGGCACCCGGAGCGTTCCTCGGACAGGATGCCTGACTGGTGCGTTCTGAGCCATCATTTACCTCCCAGAGAGCCTGTAAGGTTTTGCGCCTTCAGCGTGCGTGCTCACGTTTGTGTGTCGCGAAGTCGCGTTACCTCACACCAAAACACGCTGCGTGCGTGACGTCACACCAACCGCTGCTCATATGCCCTGTCCATCGTATAGCGGTGATTTTTTGTGGACGGAGATAGTGCTCGTGTAAAGTGCTGTGTGTGTGTACGTGTGCTTTTCGTGCGGAGTCTCTCTCGGTTCGAATGCTCCCCCCGTGAGCTTCAAGCCATCATCAAACTCCTAGACGTGTGTGTGTGTGTGATCTGTGAAGGAGGTTGTGTGCAGCGGAGACGGGCCTGCATCGCTTCACTTGCGGTGGGGTCGTACCTGTTGCAGACCGAGTGCCACCCGCCTTGACGACTTTGCGCTTGTGAAACGGAGTGAGCAGCGCCTTCTATATTTGAGCCTGCATGGAGACGGCGTTTGCTGCTGCGCTAAGCGTTGTCGGCCTGGCCTGCAGCACTGCTGCTGTTGCTGTTGCTGTTGCCGCTGCTACGTGTCTGCGACATGATGTTAATCAGGTATGCTCCTTTGTCTTAGCCGCGCTGCAGCAACGCTGAAAGACGTACCATTCATCCCAATGCTTTAGTCTTGTCTGATGGCAGCAGAAAAAAATGCGCCTGTGTGGGGCTTTCTGGGGTAGCTGAAGAGAGGGAAAGAAAGGAAAGGTAGGTACCTCGTCTTCACACGCCGCTCTCGTCCCTGGAACGCAGGCGGACGCGCGCGCGCGCGGAGAGAGAGAGAGAGAG
>OESE01000131.1:0-23271 GCA_900240875.1 Crithidia expoeki
CGAAACGGGTCTGCGGCGTGCCCAGCTCTCGGTCTTGTCCATTCCCGGTGTGCGTCATTGGTGAAGCCGCACGGGGTACACGAAGACCTCGTCGGTCAGCCGGGGCGACTGGACCCGAAGGCGGCAGTTCGGAAAGCAGGCAGCCAAGCAACAGCAGCATCAGAGAAACGACAGTTCTACGGTGTAGTGAATGCGTGCATCACGCCGCGCCCGCGTGCGGAGCGCTCAGTGGCAGCGAAAGACACGTCTCATCACGACTGCTGTGTGTGCGGGGCACCCGGCCGTCACGCGGCGCCGCTCTCGTCCCGTTGTTCATCGGCGCAAGCTCACGGGTGCGGCGCTGGCCGAGCGAAACGGGTCTGCGGCGTGCCCAGCTCTCGGTCTTGTCCATTCCCCGGTGTGCGTCATTGGTGAAGCCGCACGGGGTACACGAAGACCTCGGTCGGTCAGCCGGGGCGACTGGACCCGAAGGCGGCAGTTCGGAAAGCAGGCAGCCAAGCAACAGCAGCATCAGAGAAACGACAGTTCTACGGTGTAGTGAATGCGTGCATCACGCCGCGCCCGCGTGCGGAGCGCTCAGTGGCAGCGAAAGACACGTCTCATCACGACTGCTGTGTGTGCGGGGCACCCGGCCGTCACGCGGCGCCGCTCTCGTCCCGTTGTTCATCGGCGCAAGCTCACGGGTGCGGCGCTGGCCGAGCGAAACGGGTCTGCGGCGTGCCCAGCTCTCGGTCTTGTCCATTCCCCGGTGTGCGTCATTGGTGAAGCCGCACGGGGTACACGAAGACCTCGGTCGGTCAGCCGGGGCGACTGGACCCGAAGGCGGCAGTTCGGAAAGCAGGCAGCCAAGCAACAGCAGCATCAGAGAAACGACAGTTCTACGGTGTAGTGAATGCGTGCATCACGCCGCGCCCGCGTGCGGAGCGCTCAGTGGCAGCGAAAGACACGTCTCATCACGACTGCTGTGTGTGCGGGGCACCCGGCCGTCACGCGGCGCCGCTCTCGTCCCGTTGTTCATCGGCGCAAGCTCACGGGTGCGGCGCTGGCCGAGCGAAACGGGTCTGCGGCGTGCCCAGCTCTCGGTCTTGTCCATTCCCCGGTGTGCGTCATTGGTGAAGCCGCACGGGGTACACGAAGACCTCGGTCGGTCAGCCGGGGCGACTGGACCCGAAGGCGGCAGTTCGGAAAGCAGGCAGCCAAGCAACAGCAGCATCAGAGAAACGACAGTTCTACGGTGTAGTGAATGCGTGCATCACGCCGCGCCCGCGTGCGGAGCGCTCAGTGGCAGCGAAAGACACGTCTCATCACGACTGCTGTGTGTGCGGGGCACCCGGCCGTCACGCGGCGCCGCTCTCGTCCCGTTGTTCATCGGCGCAAGCTCACGGGTGCGGCGCTGGCCGAGCGAAACGGGTCTGCGGCGTGCCCAGCTCTCGGTCTTGTCCATTCCCCGGTGTGCGTCATTGGTGAAGCCGCACGGGGTACACGAAGACCTCGGTCGGTCAGCCGGGGCGACTGGACCCGAAGGCGGCAGTTCGGAAAGCAGGCAGCCAAGCAACAGCAGCATCAGAGAAACGACAGTTCTACGGTGTAGTGAATGCGTGCATCACGCCGCGCCCGCGTGCGGAGCGCTCAGTGGCAGCGAAAGACACGTCTCATCACGACTGCTGTGTGTGCGGGGCACCCGGCCGTCACGCGGCGCCGCTCTCGTCCCGTTGTTCATCGGCGCAAGCTCACGGGTGCGGCGCTGGCCGAGCGAAACGGGTCTGCGGCGTGCCCAGCTCTCGGTCTTGTCCATTCCCCGGTGTGCGTCATTGGTGAAGCCGCACGGGGTACACGAAGACCTCGGTCGGTCAGCCGGGGCGACTGGACCCGAAGGCGGCAGTTCGGAAAGCAGGCAGCCAAGCAACAGCAGCATCAGAGAAACGACAGTTCTACGGTGTAGTGAATGCGTGCATCACGCCGCGCCCGCGTGCGGAGCGCTCAGTGGCAGCGAAAGACACGTCTCATCACGACTGCTGTGTGTGCGGGGCACCCGGCCGTCACGCGGCGCCGCTCTCGTCCCGTTGTTCATCGGCGCAAGCTCACGGGTGCGGCGCTGGCCGAGCGAAACGGGTCTGCGGCGTGCCCAGCTCTCGGTCTTGTCCATTCCCCGGTGTGCGTCATTGGTGAAGCCGCACGGGGTACACGAAGACCTCGGTCGGTCAGCCGGGGCGACTGGACCCGAAGGCGGCAGTTCGGAAAGCAGGCAGCCAAGCAACAGCAGCATCAGAGAAACGACAGTTCTACGGTGTAGTGAATGCGTGCATCACGCCGCGCCCGCGTGCGGAGCGCTCAGTGGCAGCGAAAGACACGTCTCATCACGACTGCTGTGTGTGCGGGGCACCCGGCCGTCACGCGGCGCCGCTCTCGTCCCGTTGTTCATCGGCGCAAGCTCACGGGTGCGGCGCTGGCCGAGCGAAACGGGTCTGCGGCGTGCCCAGCTCTCGGTCTTGTCCATTCCCCGGTGTGCGTCATTGGTGAAGCCGCACGGGGTACACGAAGACCTCGGTCGGTCAGCCGGGGCGACTGGACCCGAAGGCGGCAGTTCGGAAAGCAGGCAGCCAAGCAACAGCAGCATCAGAGAAACGACAGTTCTACGGTGTAGTGAATGCGTGCATCACGCCGCGCCCGCGTGCGGAGCGCTCAGTGGCAGCGAAAGACACGTCTCATCACGACTGCTGTGTGTGCGGGGCACCCGGCCGTCACGCGGCGCCGCTCTCGTCCCGTTGTTCATCGGCGCAAGCTCACGGGTGCGGCGCTGGCCGAGCGAAACGGGTCTGCGGCGTGCCCAGCTCTCGGTCTTGTCCATTCCCCGGTGTGCGTCATTGGTGAAGCCGCACGGGGTACACGAAGACCTCGGTCGGTCAGCCGGGGCGACTGGACCCGAAGGCGGCAGTTCGGAAAGCAGGCAGCCAAGCAACAGCAGCATCAGAGAAACGACAGTTCTACGGTGTAGTGAATGCGTGCATCACGCCGCGCCCGCGTGCGGAGCGCTCAGTGGCAGCGAAAGACACGTCTCATCACGACTGCTGTGTGTGCGGGGCACCCGGCCGTCACGCGGCGCCGCTCTCGTCCCGTTGTTCATCGGCGCAAGCTCACGGGTGCGGCGCTGGCCGAGCGAAACGGGTCTGCGGCGTGCCCAGCTCTCGGTCTTGTCCATTCCCCGGTGTGCGTCATTGGTGAAGCCGCACGGGGTACACGAAGACCTCGGTCGGTCAGCCGGGCGACTGGACCCGAAGGCGGCAGTTCGGAAAGCAGGCAGCCAAGCAACAGCAGCATCAGAGAAACGACAGTTCTACGGTGTAGTGAATGCGTGCATCACGCCGCGCCCGCGTGCGGAGCGCTCAGTGGCAGCGAAAGACACGTCTCATCACGACTGCTGTGTGTGCGGGGCACCCGGCCGTCACGCGGCGCCGCTCTCGTCCCGTTGTTCATCGGCGCAAGCTCACGGGTGCGGCGCTGGCCGAGCGAAACGGGTCTGCGGCGTGCCCAGCTCTCGGTCTTGTCCATTCCCCGGTGTGCGTCATTGGTGAAGCCGCACGGGGTACACGAAGACCTCGGTCGGTCAGCCGGGGCGACTGGACCCGAAGGCGGCAGTTCGGAAAGCAGGCAGCCAAGCAACAGCAGCATCAGAGAAACGACAGTTCTACGGTGTAGTGAATGCGTGCATCACGCCGCGCCCGCGTGCGGAGCGCTCAGTGGCAGCGAAAGACACGTCTCATCACGACTGCTGTGTGTGCGGGGCACCCGGCCGTCACGCGGCGCCGCTCTCGTCCCGTTGTTCATCGGCGCAAGCTCACGGGTGCGGCGCTGGCCGAGCGAAACGGGTCTGCGGCGTGCCCAGCTCTCGGTCTTGTCCATTCCCCGGTGTGCGTCATTGGTGAAGCCGCACGGGTACACGAAGACCTCGGTCGGTCAGCCGGGGCGACTGGACCCGAAGGCGGCAGTTCGGAAAGCAGGCAGCCAAGCAACAGCAGCATCAGAGAAACGACAGTTCTACGGTGTAGTGAATGCGTGCATCACGCCGCGCCCGCGTGCGGAGCGCTCAGTGGCAGCGAAAGACACGTCTCATCACGACTGCTGTGTGTGCGGGGCACCCGGCCGTCACGCGGCGCCGCTCTCGTCCCGTTGTTCATCGGCGCAAGCTCACGGGTGCGGCGCTGGCCGAGCGAAACGGGTCTGCGGCGTGCCCAGCTCTCGGTCTTGTCCATTCCCCGGTGTGCGTCATTGGTGAAGCCGCACGGGGTACACGAAGACCTCGGTCGGTCAGCCGGGGCGACTGGACCCGAAGGCGGCAGTTCGGAAAGCAGGCAGCCAAGCAACAGCAGCATCAGAGAAACGACAGTTCTACGGTGTAGTGAATGCGTGCATCACGCCGCGCCCGCGTGCGGAGCGCTCAGTGGCAGCGAAAGACACGTCTCATCACGACTGCTGTGTGTGCGGGGCACCCGGCCGTCACGCGGCGCCGCTCTCGTCCCGTTGTTCATCGGCGCAAGCTCACGGGTGCGGCGCTGGCCGAGCGAAACGGGTCTGCGGCGTGCCCAGCTCTCGGTCTTGTCCATTCCCCGGTGTGCGTCATTGGTGAAGCCGCACGGGGTACACGAAGACCTCGGTCGGTCAGCCGGGGCGACTGGACCCGAAGGCGGCAGTTCGGAAAGCAGGCAGCCAAGCAACAGCAGCATCAGAGAAACGACAGTTCTACGGTGTAGTGAATGCGTGCATCACGCCGCGCCCGCGTGCGGAGCGCTCAGTGGCAGCGAAAGACACGTCTCATCACGACTGCTGTGTGTGCGGGGCACCCGGCCGTCACGCGGCGCCGCTCTCGTCCCGTTGTTCATCGGCGCAAGCTCACGGGTGCGGCGCTGGCCGAGCGAAACGGGTCTGCGGCGTGCCCAGCTCTCGGTCTTGTCCATTCCCCGGTGTGCGTCATTGGTGAAGCCGCACGGGGTACACGAAGACCTCGGTCGGTCAGCCGGGGCGACTGGACCCGAAGGCGGCAGTTCGGAAAGCAGGCAGCCAAGCAACAGCAGCATCAGAGAAACGACAGTTCTACGGTGTAGTGAATGCGTGCATCACGCCGCGCCCGCGTGCGGAGCGCTCAGTGGCAGCGAAAGACACGTCTCATCACGACTGCTGTGTGTGCGGGGCACCCGGCCGTCACGCGGCGCCGCTCTCGTCCCGTTGTTCATCGGCGCAAGCTCACGGGTGCGGCGCTGGCCGAGCGAAACGGGTCTGCGGCGTGCCCAGCTCTCGGTCTTGTCCATTCCCCGGTGTGCGTCATTGGTGAAGCCGCACGGGGTACACGAAGACCTCGGTCGGTCAGCCGGGGCGACTGGACCCGAAGGCGGCAGTTCGGAAAGCAGGCAGCCAAGCAACAGCAGCATCAGAGAAACGACAGTTCTACGGTGTAGTGAATGCGTGCATCACGCCGCGCCCGCGTGCGGAGCGCTCAGTGGCAGCGAAAGACACGTCTCATCACGACTGCTGTGTGTGCGGGGCACCCGGCCGTCACGCGGCGCCGCTCTCGTCCCGTTGTTCATCGGCGCAAGCTCACGGGTGCGGCGCTGGCCGAGCGAAACGGGTCTGCGGCGTGCCCAGCTCTCGGTCTTGTCCATTCCCCGGTGTGCGTCATTGGTGAAGCCGCACGGGGTACACGAAGACCTCGGTCGGTCAGCCGGGGCGACTGGACCCGAAGGCGGCAGTTCGGAAAGCAGGCAGCCAAGCAACAGCAGCATCAGAGAAACGACAGTTCTACGGTGTAGTGAATGCGTGCATCACGCCGCGCCCGCGTGCGGAGCGCTCAGTGGCAGCGAAAGACACGTCTCATCACGACTGCTGTGTGTGCGGGGCACCCGGCCGTCACGCGGCGCCGCTCTCGTCCCGTTGTTCATCGGCGCAAGCTCACGGGTGCGGCGCTGGCCGAGCGAAACGGGTCTGCGGCGTGCCCAGCTCTCGGTCTTGTCCATTCCCCGGTGTGCGTCATTGGTGAAGCCGCACGGGGTACACGAAGACCTCGGTCGGTCAGCCGGGGCGACTGGACCCGAAGGCGGCAGTTCGGAAAGCAGGCAGCCAAGCAACAGCAGCATCAGAGAAACGACAGTTCTACGGTGTAGTGAATGCGTGCATCACGCCGCGCCCGCGTGCGGAGCGCTCAGTGGCAGCGAAAGACACGTCTCATCACGACTGCTGTGTGTGCGGGGCACCCGGCCGTCACGCGGCGCCGCTCTCGTCCCGTTGTTCATCGGCGCAAGCTCACGGGTGCGGCGCTGGCCGAGCGAAACGGGTCTGCGGCGTGCCCAGCTCTCGGTCTTGTCCATTCCCCGGTGTGCGTCATTGGTGAAGCCGCACGGGGTACACGAAGACCTCGGTCGGTCAGCCGGGGCGACTGGACCCGAAGGCGGCAGTTCGGAAAGCAGGCAGCCAAGCAACAGCAGCATCAGAGAAACGACAGTTCTACGGTGTAGTGAATGCGTGCATCACGCCGCGCCCGCGTGCGGAGCGCTCAGTGGCAGCGAAAGACACGTCTCATCACGACTGCTGTGTGTGCGGGGCACCCGGCCGTCACGCGGCGCCGCTCTCGTCCCGTTGTTCATCGGCGCAAGCTCACGGGTGCGGCGCTGGCCGAGCGAAACGGGTCTGCGGCGTGCCCAGCTCTCGGTCTTGTCCATTCCCCGGTGTGCGTCATTGGTGAAGCCGCACGGGGTACACGAAGACCTCGGTCGGTCAGCCGGGGCGACTGGACCCGAAGGCGGCAGTTCGGAAAGCAGGCAGCCAAGCAACAGCAGCATCAGAGAAACGACAGTTCTACGGTGTAGTGAATGCGTGCATCACGCCGCGCCCGCGTGCGGAGCGCTCAGTGGCAGCGAAAGACACGTCTCATCACGACTGCTGTGTGTGCGGGGCACCCGGCCGTCACGCGGCGCCGCTCTCGTCCCGTTGTTCATCGGCGCAAGCTCACGGGTGCGGCGCTGGCCGAGCGAAACGGGTCTGCGGCGTGCCCAGCTCTCGGTCTTGTCCATTCCCCGGTGTGCGTCATTGGTGAAGCCGCACGGGGTACACGAAGACCTCGGTCGGTCAGCCGGGGCGACTGGACCCGAAGGCGGCAGTTCGGAAAGCAGGCAGCCAAGCAACAGCAGCATCAGAGAAACGACAGTTCTACGGTGTAGTGAATGCGTGCATCACGCCGCGCCCGCGTGCGGAGCGCTCAGTGGCAGCGAAAGACACGTCTCATCACGACTGCTGTGTGTGCGGGGCACCCGGCCGTCACGCGGCGCCGCTCTCGTCCCGTTGTTCATCGGCGCAAGCTCACGGGTGCGGCGCTGGCCGAGCGAAACGGGTCTGCGGCGTGCCCAGCTCTCGGTCTTGTCCATTCCCCGGTGTGCGTCATTGGTGAAGCCGCACGGGGTACACGAAGACCTCGGTCGGTCAGCCGGGGCGACTGGACCCGAAGGCGGCAGTTCGGAAAGCAGGCAGCCAAGCAACAGCAGCATCAGAGAAACGACAGTTCTACGGTGTAGTGAATGCGTGCATCACGCCGCGCCCGCGTGCGGAGCGCTCAGTGGCAGCGAAAGACACGTCTCATCACGACTGCTGTGTGTGCGGGGCACCCGGCCGTCACGCGGCGCCGCTCTCGTCCCGTTGTTCATCGGCGCAAGCTCACGGGTGCGGCGCTGGCCGAGCGAAACGGGTCTGCGGCGTGCCCAGCTCTCGGTCTTGTCCATTCCCCGGTGTGCGTCATTGGTGAAGCCGCACGGGGTACACGAAGACCTCGGTCGGTCAGCCGGGGCGACTGGACCCGAAGGCGGCAGTTCGGAAAGCAGGCAGCCAAGCAACAGCAGCATCAGAGAAACGACAGTTCTACGGTGTAGTGAATGCGTGCATCACGCCGCGCCCGCGTGCGGAGCGCTCAGTGGCAGCGAAAGACACGTCTCATCACGACTGCTGTGTGTGCGGGGCACCCGGCCGTCACGCGGCGCCGCTCTCGTCCCGTTGTTCATCGGCGCAAGCTCACGGGTGCGGCGCTGGCCGAGCGAAACGGGTCTGCGGCGTGCCCAGCTCTCGGTCTTGTCCATTCCCCGGTGTGCGTCATTGGTGAAGCCGCACGGGGTACACGAAGACCTCGGTCGGTCAGCCGGGGCGACTGGACCCGAAGGCGGCAGTTCGGAAAGCAGGCAGCCAAGCAACAGCAGCATCAGAGAAACGACAGTTCTACGGTGTAGTGAATGCGTGCATCACGCCGCGCCCGCGTGCGGAGCGCTCAGTGGCAGCGAAAGACACGTCTCATCACGACTGCTGTGTGTGCGGGGCACCCGGCCGTCACGCGGCGCCGCTCTCGTCCCGTTGTTCATCGGCGCAAGCTCACGGGTGCGGCGCTGGCCGAGCGAAACGGGTCTGCGGCGTGCCCAGCTCTCGGTCTTGTCCATTCCCCGGTGTGCGTCATTGGTGAAGCCGCACGGGGTACACGAAGACCTCGGTCGGTCAGCCGGGGCGACTGGACCCGAAGGCGGCAGTTCGGAAAGCAGGCAGCCAAGCAACAGCAGCATCAGAGAAACGACAGTTCTACGGTGTAGTGAATGCGTGCATCACGCCGCGCCCGCGTGCGGAGCGCTCAGTGGCAGCGAAAGACACGTCTCATCACGACTGCTGTGTGTGCGGGGCACCCGGCCGTCACGCGGCGCCGCTCTCGTCCCGTTGTTCATCGGCGCAAGCTCACGGGTGCGGCGCTGGCCGAGCGAAACGGGTCTGCGGCGTGCCCAGCTCTCGGTCTTGTCCATTCCCCGGTGTGCGTCATTGGTGAAGCCGCACGGGGTACACGAAGACCTCGGTCGGTCAGCCGGGGCGACTGGACCCGAAGGCGGCAGTTCGGAAAGCAGGCAGCCAAGCAACAGCAGCATCAGAGAAACGACAGTTCTACGGTGTAGTGAATGCGTGCATCACGCCGCGCCCGCGTGCGGAGCGCTCAGTGGCAGCGAAAGACACGTCTCATCACGACTGCTGTGTGTGCGGGGCACCCGGCCGTCACGCGGCGCCGCTCTCGTCCCGTTGTTCATCGGCGCAAGCTCACGGGTGCGGCGCTGGCCGAGCGAAACGGGTCTGCGGCGTGCCCAGCTCTCGGTCTTGTCCATTCCCCGGTGTGCGTCATTGGTGAAGCCGCACGGGGTACACGAAGACCTCGGTCGGTCAGCCGGGGCGACTGGACCCGAAGGCGGCAGTTCGGAAAGCAGGCAGCCAAGCAACAGCAGCATCAGAGAAACGACAGTTCTACGGTGTAGTGAATGCGTGCATCACGCCGCGCCCGCGTGCGGAGCGCTCAGTGGCAGCGAAAGACACGTCTCATCACGACTGCTGTGTGTGCGGGGCACCCGGCCGTCACGCGGCGCCGCTCTCGTCCCGTTGTTCATCGGCGCAAGCTCACGGGTGCGGCGCTGGCCGAGCGAAACGGGTCTGCGGCGTGCCCAGCTCTCGGTCTTGTCCATTCCCCGGTGTGCGTCATTGGTGAAGCCGCACGGGGTACACGAAGACCTCGGTCGGTCAGCCGGGGCGACTGGACCCGAAGGCGGCAGTTCGGAAAGCAGGCAGCCAAGCAACAGCAGCATCAGAGAAACGACAGTTCTACGGTGTAGTGAATGCGTGCATCACGCCGCGCCCGCGTGCGGAGCGCTCAGTGGCAGCGAAAGACACGTCTCATCACGACTGCTGTGTGTGCGGGGCACCCGGCCGTCACGCGGCGCCGCTCTCGTCCCGTTGTTCATCGGCGCAAGCTCACGGGTGCGGCGCTGGCCGAGCGAAACGGGTCTGCGGCGTGCCCAGCTCTCGGTCTTGTCCATTCCCCGGTGTGCGTCATTGGTGAAGCCGCACGGGGTACACGAAGACCTCGGTCGGTCAGCCGGGGCGACTGGACCCGAAGGCGGCAGTTCGGAAAGCAGGCAGCCAAGCAACAGCAGCATCAGAGAAACGACAGTTCTACGGTGTAGTGAATGCGTGCATCACGCCGCGCCCGCGTGCGGAGCGCTCAGTGGCAGCGAAAGACACGTCTCATCACGACTGCTGTGTGTGCGGGGCACCCGGCCGTCACGCGGCGCCGCTCTCGTCCCGTTGTTCATCGGCGCAAGCTCACGGGTGCGGCGCTGGCCGAGCGAAACGGGTCTGCGGCGTGCCCAGCTCTCGGTCTTGTCCATTCCCCGGTGTGCGTCATTGGTGAAGCCGCACGGGGTACACGAAGACCTCGGTCGGTCAGCCGGGGCGACTGGACCCGAAGGCGGCAGTTCGGAAAGCAGGCAGCCAAGCAACAGCAGCATCAGAGAAACGACAGTTCTACGGTGTAGTGAATGCGTGCATCACGCCGCGCCCGCGTGCGGAGCGCTCAGTGGCAGCGAAAGACACGTCTCATCACGACTGCTGTGTGTGCGGGGCACCCGGCCGTCACGCGGCGCCGCTCTCGTCCCGTTGTTCATCGGCGCAAGCTCACGGGTGCGGCGCTGGCCGAGCGAAACGGGTCTGCGGCGTGCCCAGCTCTCGGTCTTGTCCATTCCCCGGTGTGCGTCATTGGTGAAGCCGCACGGGGTACACGAAGACCTCGGTCGGTCAGCCGGGGCGACTGGACCCGAAGGCGGCAGTTCGGAAAGCAGGCAGCCAAGCAACAGCAGCATCAGAGAAACGACAGTTCTACGGTGTAGTGAATGCGTGCATCACGCCGCGCCCGCGTGCGGAGCGCTCAGTGGCAGCGAAAGACACGTCTCATCACGACTGCTGTGTGTGCGGGGCACCCGGCCGTCACGCGGCGCCGCTCTCGTCCCGTTGTTCATCGGCGCAAGCTCACGGGTGCGGCGCTGGCCGAGCGAAACGGGTCTGCGGCGTGCCCAGCTCTCGGTCTTGTCCATTCCCCGGTGTGCGTCATTGGTGAAGCCGCACGGGGTACACGAAGACCTCGGTCGGTCAGCCGGGGCGACTGGACCCGAAGGCGGCAGTTCGGAAAGCAGGCAGCCAAGCAACAGCAGCATCAGAGAAACGACAGTTCTACGGTGTAGTGAATGCGTGCATCACGCCGCGCCCGCGTGCGGAGCGCTCAGTGGCAGCGAAAGACACGTCTCATCACGACTGCTGTGTGTGCGGGGCACCCGGCCGTCACGCGGCGCCGCTCTCGTCCCGTTGTTCATCGGCGCAAGCTCACGGGTGCGGCGCTGGCCGAGCGAAACGGGTCTGCGGCGTGCCCAGCTCTCGGTCTTGTCCATTCCCCGGTGTGCGTCATTGGTGAAGCCGCACGGGGTACACGAAGACCTCGGTCGGTCAGCCGGGGCGACTGGACCCGAAGGCGGCAGTTCGGAAAGCAGGCAGCCAAGCAACAGCAGCATCAGAGAAACGACAGTTCTACGGTGTAGTGAATGCGTGCATCACGCCGCGCCCGCGTGCGGAGCGCTCAGTGGCAGCGAAAGACACGTCTCATCACGACTGCTGTGTGTGCGGGGCACCCGGCCGTCACGCGGCGCCGCTCTCGTCCCGTTGTTCATCGGCGCAAGCTCACGGGTGCGGCGCTGGCCGAGCGAAACGGGTCTGCGGCGTGCCCAGCTCTCGGTCTTGTCCATTCCCCGGTGTGCGTCATTGGTGAAGCCGCACGGGGTACACGAAGACCTCGGTCGGTCAGCCGGGGCGACTGGACCCGAAGGCGGCAGTTCGGAAAGCAGGCAGCCAAGCAACAGCAGCATCAGAGAAACGACAGTTCTACGGTGTAGTGAATGCGTGCATCACGCCGCGCCCGCGTGCGGAGCGCTCAGTGGCAGCGAAAGACACGTCTCATCACGACTGCTGTGTGTGCGGGGCACCCGGCCGTCACGCGGCGCCGCTCTCGTCCCGTTGTTCATCGGCGCAAGCTCACGGGTGCGGCGCTGGCCGAGCGAAACGGGTCTGCGGCGTGCCCAGCTCTCGGTCTTGTCCATTCCCCGGTGTGCGTCATTGGTGAAGCCGCACGGGGTACACGAAGACCTCGGTCGGTCAGCCGGGGCGACTGGACCCGAAGGCGGCAGTTCGGAAAGCAGGCAGCCAAGCAACAGCAGCATCAGAGAAACGACAGTTCTACGGTGTAGTGAATGCGTGCATCACGCCGCGCCCGCGTGCGGAGCGCTCAGTGGCAGCGAAAGACACGTCTCATCACGACTGCTGTGTGTGCGGGGCACCCGGCCGTCACGCGGCGCCGCTCTCGTCCCGTTGTTCATCGGCGCAAGCTCACGGGTGCGGCGCTGGCCGAGCGAAACGGGTCTGCGGCGTGCCCAGCTCTCGGTCTTGTCCATTCCCCGGTGTGCGTCATTGGTGAAGCCGCACGGGGTACACGAAGACCTCGGTCGGTCAGCCGGGGCGACTGGACCCGAAGGCGGCAGTTCGGAAAGCAGGCAGCCAAGCAACAGCAGCATCAGAGAAACGACAGTTCTACGGTGTAGTGAATGCGTGCATCACGCCGCGCCCGCGTGCGGAGCGCTCAGTGGCAGCGAAAGACACGTCTCATCACGACTGCTGTGTGTGCGGGGCACCCGGCCGTCACGCGGCGCCGCTCTCGTCCCGTTGTTCATCGGCGCAAGCTCACGGGTGCGGCGCTGGCCGAGCGAAACGGGTCTGCGGCGTGCCCAGCTCTCGGTCTTGTCCATTCCCCGGTGTGCGTCATTGGTGAAGCCGCACGGGGTACACGAAGACCTCGGTCGGTCAGCCGGGGCGACTGGACCCGAAGGCGGCAGTTCGGAAAGCAGGCAGCCAAGCAACAGCAGCATCAGAGAAACGACAGTTCTACGGTGTAGTGAATGCGTGCATCACGCCGCGCCCGCGTGCGGAGCGCTCAGTGGCAGCGAAAGACACGTCTCATCACGACTGCTGTGTGTGCGGGGCACCCGGCCGTCACGCGGCGCCGCTCTCGTCCCGTTGTTCATCGGCGCAAGCTCACGGGTGCGGCGCTGGCCGAGCGAAACGGGTCTGCGGCGTGCCCAGCTCTCGGTCTTGTCCATTCCCCGGTGTGCGTCATTGGTGAAGCCGCACGGGGTACACGAAGACCTCGGTCGGTCAGCCGGGGCGACTGGACCCGAAGGCGGCAGTTCGGAAAGCAGGCAGCCAAGCAACAGCAGCATCAGAGAAACGACAGTTCTACGGTGTAGTGAATGCGTGCATCACGCCGCGCCCGCGTGCGGAGCGCTCAGTGGCAGCGAAAGACACGTCTCATCACGACTGCTGTGTGTGCGGGGCACCCGGCCGTCACGCGGCGCCGCTCTCGTCCCGTTGTTCATCGGCGCAAGCTCACGGGTGCGGCGCTGGCCGAGCGAAACGGGTCTGCGGCGTGCCCAGCTCTCGGTCTTGTCCATTCCCCGGTGTGCGTCATTGGTGAAGCCGCACGGGGTACACGAAGACCTCGGTCGGTCAGCCGGGGCGACTGGACCCGAAGGCGGCAGTTCGGAAAGCAGGCAGCCAAGCAACAGCAGCATCAGAGAAACGACAGTTCTACGGTGTAGTGAATGCGTGCATCACGCCGCGCCCGCGTGCGGAGCGCTCAGTGGCAGCGAAAGACACGTCTCATCACGACTGCTGTGTGTGCGGGGCACCCGGCCGTCACGCGGCGCCGCTCTCGTCCCGTTGTTCATCGGCGCAAGCTCACGGGTGCGGCGCTGGCCGAGCGAAACGGGTCTGCGGCGTGCCCAGCTCTCGGTCTTGTCCATTCCCCGGTGTGCGTCATTGGTGAAGCCGCACGGGGTACACGAAGACCTCGGTCGGTCAGCCGGGGCGACTGGACCCGAAGGCGGCAGTTCGGAAAGCAGGCAGCCAAGCAACAGCAGCATCAGAGAAACGACAGTTCTACGGTGTAGTGAATGCGTGCATCACGCCGCGCCCGCGTGCGGAGCGCTCAGTGGCAGCGAAAGACACGTCTCATCACGACTGCTGTGTGTGCGGGGCACCCGGCCGTCACGCGGCGCCGCTCTCGTCCCGTTGTTCATCGGCGCAAGCTCACGGGTGCGGCGCTGGCCGAGCGAAACGGGTCTGCGGCGTGCCCAGCTCTCGGTCTTGTCCATTCCCCGGTGTGCGTCATTGGTGAAGCCGCACGGGGTACACGAAGACCTCGGTCGGTCAGCCGGGGCGACTGGACCCGAAGGCGGCAGTTCGGAAAGCAGGCAGCCAAGCAACAGCAGCATCAGAGAAACGACAGTTCTACGGTGTAGTGAATGCGTGCATCACGCCGCGCCCGCGTGCGGAGCGCTCAGTGGCAGCGAAAGACACGTCTCATCACGACTGCTGTGTGTGCGGGGCACCCGGCCGTCACGCGGCGCCGCTCTCGTCCCGTTGTTCATCGGCGCAAGCTCACGGGTGCGGCGCTGGCCGAGCGAAACGGGTCTGCGGCGTGCCCAGCTCTCGGTCTTGTCCATTCCCCGGTGTGCGTCATTGGTGAAGCCGCACGGGGTACACGAAGACCTCGGTCGGTCAGCCGGGGCGACTGGACCCGAAGGCGGCAGTTCGGAAAGCAGGCAGCCAAGCAACAGCAGCATCAGAGAAACGACAGTTCTACGGTGTAGTGAATGCGTGCATCACGCCGCGCCCGCGTGCGGAGCGCTCAGTGGCAGCGAAAGACACGTCTCATCACGACTGCTGTGTGTGCGGGGCACCCGGCCGTCACGCGGCGCCGCTCTCGTCCCGTTGTTCATCGGCGCAAGCTCACGGGTGCGGCGCTGGCCGAGCGAAACGGGTCTGCGGCGTGCCCAGCTCTCGGTCTTGTCCATTCCCCGGTGTGCGTCATTGGTGAAGCCGCACGGGGTACACGAAGACCTCGGTCGGTCAGCCGGGGCGACTGGACCCGAAGGCGGCAGTTCGGAAAGCAGGCAGCCAAGCAACAGCAGCATCAGAGAAACGACAGTTCTACGGTGTAGTGAATGCGTGCATCACGCCGCGCCCGCGTGCGGAGCGCTCAGTGGCAGCGAAAGACACGTCTCATCACGACTGCTGTGTGTGCGGGGCACCCGGCCGTCACGCGGCGCCGCTCTCGTCCCGTTGTTCATCGGCGCAAGCTCACGGGTGCGGCGCTGGCCGAGCGAAACGGGTCTGCGGCGTGCCCAGCTCTCGGTCTTGTCCATTCCCCGGTGTGCGTCATTGGTGAAGCCGCACGGGGTACACGAAGACCTCGGTCGGTCAGCCGGGGCGACTGGACCCGAAGGCGGCAGTTCGGAAAGCAGGCAGCCAAGCAACAGCAGCATCAGAGAAACGACAGTTCTACGGTGTAGTGAATGCGTGCATCACGCCGCGCCCGCGTGCGGAGCGCTCAGTGGCAGCGAAAGACACGTCTCATCACGACTGCTGTGTGTGCGGGGCACCCGGCCGTCACGCGGCGCCGCTCTCGTCCCGTTGTTCATCGGCGCAAGCTCACGGGTGCGGCGCTGGCCGAGCGAAACGGGTCTGCGGCGTGCCCAGCTCTCGGTCTTGTCCATTCCCCGGTGTGCGTCATTGGTGAAGCCGCACGGGGTACACGAAGACCTCGGTCGGTCAGCCGGGGCGACTGGACCCGAAGGCGGCAGTTCGGAAAGCAGGCAGCCAAGCAACAGCAGCATCAGAGAAACGACAGTTCTACGGTGTAGTGAATGCGTGCATCACGCCGCGCCCGCGTGCGGAGCGCTCAGTGGCAGCGAAAGACACGTCTCATCACGACTGCTGTGTGTGCGGGGCACCCGGCCGTCACGCGGCGCCGCTCTCGTCCCGTTGTTCATCGGCGCAAGCTCACGGGTGCGGCGCTGGCCGAGCGAAACGGGTCTGCGGCGTGCCCAGCTCTCGGTCTTGTCCATTCCCCGGTGTGCGTCATTGGTGAAGCCGCACGGGGTACACGAAGACCTCGGTCGGTCAGCCGGGGCGACTGGACCCGAAGGCGGCAGTTCGGAAAGCAGGCAGCCAAGCAACAGCAGCATCAGAGAAACGACAGTTCTACGGTGTAGTGAATGCGTGCATCACGCCGCGCCCGCGTGCGGAGCGCTCAGTGGCAGCGAAAGACACGTCTCATCACGACTGCTGTGTGTGCGGGGCACCCGGCCGTCACGCGGCGCCGCTCTCGTCCCGTTGTTCATCGGCGCAAGCTCACGGGTGCGGCGCTGGCCGAGCGAAACGGGTCTGCGGCGTGCCCAGCTCTCGGTCTTGTCCATTCCCCGGTGTGCGTCATTGGTGAAGCCGCACGGGGTACACGAAGACCTCGGTCGGTCAGCCGGGGCGACTGGACCCGAAGGCGGCAGTTCGGAAAGCAGGCAGCCAAGCAACAGCAGCATCAGAGAAACGACAGTTCTACGGTGTAGTGAATGCGTGCATCACGCCGCGCCCGCGTGCGGAGCGCTCAGTGGCAGCGAAAGACACGTCTCATCACGACTGCTGTGTGTGCGGGGCACCCGGCCGTCACGCGGCGCCGCTCTCGTCCCGTTGTTCATCGGCGCAAGCTCACGGGTGCGGCGCTGGCCGAGCGAAACGGGTCTGCGGCGTGCCCAGCTCTCGGTCTTGTCCATTCCCCGGTGTGCGTCATTGGTGAAGCCGCACGGGGTACACGAAGACCTCGGTCGGTCAGCCGGGGCGACTGGACCCGAAGGCGGCAGTTCGGAAAGCAGGCAGCCAAGCAACAGCAGCATCAGAGAAACGACAGTTCTACGGTGTAGTGAATGCGTGCATCACGCCGCGCCCGCGTGCGGAGCGCTCAGTGGCAGCGAAAGACACGTCTCATCACGACTGCGTGTGTGCGGGGCACCCGGCCGTCACGCGGCGCCGCTCTCGTCCCGTTGTTCATCGGCGCAAGCTCACGGGTGCGGCGCTGGCCGAGCGAAACGGGTCTGCGGCGTGCCCAGCTCTCGGTCTTGTCCATTCCCCGGTGTGCGTCATTGGTGAAGCCGCACGGGGTACACGAAGACCTCGGTCGGTCAGCCGGGGCGACTGGACCCGAAGGCGGCAGTTCGGAAAGCAGGCAGCCAAGCAACAGCAGCATCAGAGAAACGACAGTTCTACGGTGTAGTGAATGCGTGCATCACGCCGCGCCCGCGTGCGGAGCGCTCAGTGGCAGCGAAAGACACGTCTCATCACGACTGCTGTGTGTGCGGGGCACCCGGCCGTCACGCGGCGCCGCTCTCGTCCCGTTGTTCATCGGCGCAAGCTCACGGGTGCGGCGCTGGCCGAGCGAAACGGGTCTGCGGCGTGCCCAGCTCTCGGTCTTGTCCATTCCCCGGTGTGCGTCATTGGTGAAGCCGCACGGGGTACACGAAGACCTCGGTCGGTCAGCCGGGGCGACTGGACCCGAAGGCGGCAGTTCGGAAAGCAGGCAGCCAAGCAACAGCAGCATCAGAGAAACGACAGTTCTACGGTGTAGTGAATGCGTGCATCACGCCGCGCCCGCGTGCGGAGCGCTCAGTGGCAGCGAAAGACACGTCTCATCACGACTGCTGTGTGTGCGGGGCACCCGGCCGTCACGCGGCGCCGCTCTCGTCCCGTTGTTCATCGGCGCAAGCTCACGGGTGCGGCGCTGGCCGAGCGAAACGGGTCTGCGGCGTGCCCAGCTCTCGGTCTTGTCCATTCCCCGGTGTGCGTCATTGGTGAAGCCGCACGGGGTACACGAAGACCTCGGTCGGTCAGCCGGGGCGACTGGACCCGAAGGCGGCAGTTCGGAAAGCAGGCAGCCAAGCAACAGCAGCATCAGAGAAACGACAGTTCTACGGTGTAGTGAATGCGTGCATCACGCCGCGCCCGCGTGCGGAGCGCTCAGTGGCAGCGAAAGACACGTCTCATCACGACTGCTGTGTGTGCGGGGCACCCGGCCGTCACGCGGCGCCGCTCTCGTCCCGTTGTTCATCGGCGCAAGCTCACGGGTGCGGCGCTGGCCGAGCGAAACGGGTCTGCGGCGTGCCCAGCTCTCGGTCTTGTCCATTCCCCGGTGTGCGTCATTGGTGAAGCCGCACGGGGTACACGAAGACCTCGGTCGGTCAGCCGGGGCGACTGGACCCGAAGGCGGCAGTTCGGAAAGCAGGCAGCCAAGCAACAGCAGCATCAGAGAAACGACAGTTCTACGGTGTAGTGAATGCGTGCATCACGCCGCGCCCGCGTGCGGAGCGCTCAGTGGCAGCGAAAGACACGTCTCATCACGACTGCGTGTGTGCGGGGCACCCGGCCGTCACGCGGCGCCGCTCTCGTCCCGTTGTTCATCGGCGCAAGCTCACGGGTGCGGCGCTGGCCGAGCGAAACGGGTCTGCGGCGTGCCCAGCTCTCGGTCTTGTCCATTCCCCGGTGTGCGTCATTGGTGAAGCCGCACGGGGTACACGAAGACCTCGGTCGGTCAGCCGGGGCGACTGGACCCGAAGGCGGCAGTTCGGAAAGCAGGCAGCCAAGCAACAGCAGCATCAGAGAAACGACAGTTCTACGGTGTAGTGAATGCGTGCATCACGCCGCGCCCGCGTGCGGAGCGCTCAGTGGCAGCGAAAGACACGTCTCATCACGACTGCTGTGTGTGCGGGGCACCCGGCCGTCACGCGGCGCCGCTCTCGTCCCGTTGTTCATCGGCGCAAGCTCACGGGTGCGGCGCTGGCCGAGCGAAACGGGTCTGCGGCGTGCCCAGCTCTCGGTCTTGTCCATTCCCCGGTGTGCGTCATTGGTGAAGCCGCACGGGGTACACGAAGACCTCGGTCGGTCAGCCGGGGCGATGGACCGAAGGCGGCAGTTCGGAAAGCAGGCAGCCAAGCAACAGCAGCATCAGAGAAACGACAGTTCTACGGTGTAGTGAATGCGTGCATCACGCCGCGCCCGCGTGCGGAGCGCTCAGTGGCAGCGAAAGACACGTCTCATCACGACTGCTGTGTGTGCGGGGCACCCGGCCGTCACGCGGCGCCGCTCTCGTCCCGTTGTTCATCGGCGCAAGCTCACGGGTGCGGCGCTGGCCGAGCGAAACGGGTCTGCGGCGTGCCCAGCTCTCGGTCTTGTCCATTCCCCGGTGTGCGTCATTGGTGAAGCCGCACGGGGTACACGAAGACCTCGGTCGGTCAGCCGGGGCGACTGGACCGAAGGCGGCAGTTCGGAAAGCAGGCAGCCAAGCAACAGCAGCATCAGAGAAACGACAGTTCTACGGTGTAGTGAATGCGTGCATCACGCCGCGCCGCGTGCGGAGCGCTCAGTGGCAGCGAAAGACACGTCTCATCACGACTGCGTGTGTGCGGGGCACCCGGCCGTCACGCGGCGCCGCTCTCGTCCCGTTGTTCATCGGCGCAAGCTCACGGGTGCGGCGCTGGCCGAGCGAAACGGGTCTGCGGCGTGCCCAGCTCTCGGTCTTGTCCATTCCCCGGTGTGCGTCATTGGTGAAGCCGCACGGGGTACACGAAGACCTCGGTCGGTCAGCCGGGGCGACTGGACCCGAAGGCGGCAGTTCGGAAAGCAGGCAGCCAAGCAACAGCAGCATCAGAGAAACGACAGTTCTACGGTGTAGTGAATGCGTGCATCACGCCGCGCCCGCGTGCGGAGCGCTCAGTGGCAGCGAAAGACACGTCTCATCACGACTGCTGTGTGTGCGGGGCACCCGGCCGTCACGCGGCGCCGCTCTCGTCCCGTTGTTCATCGGCGCAAGCTCACGGGTGCGGCGCTGGCCGAGCGAAACGGGTCTGCGGCGTGCCCAGCTCTCGGTCTTGTCCATTCCCCGGTGTGCGTCATTGGTGAAGCCGCACGGGGTACACGAAGACCTCGGTCGGTCAGCCGGGGCGACTGGACCCGAAGGCGGCAGTTCGGAAAGCAGGCAGCCAAGCAACAGCAGCATCAGAGAAACGACAGTTCTACGGTGTAGTGAATGCGTGCATCACGCCGCGCCCGCGTGCGGAGCGCTCAGTGGCAGCGAAAGACACGTCTCATCACGACTGCTGTGTGTGCGGGGCACCCGGCCGTCACGCGGCGCCGCTCTCGTCCGTTGTTCATCGGCGCAAGCTCACGGGTGCGGCGCTGGCCGAGCGAAACGGGTCTGCGGCGTGCCCAGCTCTCGGTCTTGTCCATTCCCCGGTGTGCGTCATTGGTGAAGCCGCACGGGGTACACGAAGACCTCGGTCGGTCAGCCGGGGCGACTGGACCCGAAGGCGGCAGTTCGGAAAGCAGGCAGCCAAGCAACAGCAGCATCAGAGAAACGACAGTTCTACGGTGTAGTGAATGCGTGCATCACGCCGCGCCCGCGTGCGGAGCGCTCAGTGGCAGCGAAAGACACGTCTCATCACGACTGCTGTGTGTGCGGGGCACCCGGCCGTCACGCGGCGCCGCTCTCGTCCCGTTGTTCATCGGCGCAAGCTCACGGGTGCGGCGCTGGCCGAGCGAAACGGGTCTGCGGCGTGCCCAGCTCTCGGTCTTGTCCATTCCCCGGTGTGCGTCATTGGTGAAGCCGCACGGGGTACACGAAGACCTCGGTCGGTCAGCCGGGGCGACTGGACCCGAAGGCGGCAGTTCGGAAGCAGGCAGCCAAGCAACAGCAGCATCAGAGAAACGACAGTTCTACGGTGTAGTGAATGCGTGCATCACGCCGCGCCCGCGTGCGGAGCGCTCAGTGGCAGCGAAAGACACGTCTCATCACGATGCTGTGTGTGCGGGGCACCGGCCGTCACGCGGCGCCGCTCTCGTCCCGTTGTTCATCGGCGCAAGCTCACGGGTGCGGCGCTGGCCGAGCGAAACGGGTCTGCGGCGTGCCCAGCTCTCGGTCTTGTCCATTCCCGGTGTGCGTCATTGGTGAAGCCGCACGGGGTACACGAAGACCTCGGTCGGTCAGCCGGGGCGACTGGACCCGAAGGCGGCAGTTCGGAAAGCAGGCAGCCAAGCAACAGCAGCATCAGAGAAACGACAGTTCTACGGTGTAGTGAATGCGTGCATCACGCCGCGCCGCGTGCGGAGCGCTCAGTGGCAGCGAAAGACACGTCTCATCACGACTGCTGTGTGTGCGGGGCACCCGGCCGTCACGCGGCGCCGCTCTCGTCCCGTTGTTCATCGGCGCAAGCTCACGGGTGCGGCGCTGGCCGAGCGAAACGGGTCTGCGGCGTGCCCAGCTCTCGGTCTTGTCCATTCCCCGGTGTGCGTCATTGGTGAAGCCGCACGGGGTACACGAGACTCGGTCGGTCAGCCGGGGCGACTGGACCCGAAGGCGGCAGTTCGGAAAGCAGGCAGCCAAGCAACAGCAGCATCAGAGAAACGACAGTTCTACGGTGTAGTGAATGCGTGCATCACGCCGCGCCCGCGTGCGGAGCGCTCAGTGGCAGCGAAAGACACGTCTCATCACGACTGCTGGTGTGCGGGGCACCGGCCGTCACGCGGCGCCGCTCTCGTCCCGTTGTTCATCGGCGCAAGCTCACGGGTGCGGCGCTGGCCGAGCGAAACGGGTCTGCGGCGTGCCCAGCTCTCGGTCTTGTCCATTCCCCGGTGTGCGTCATTGGTGAAGCCGCACGGGGTACACGAGACCTCGGTCGGTCAGCCGGGGCGACTGGACCCGAAGGCGGCAGTTCGGAAAGCAGGCAGCCAAGCAACAGCAGCATCAGAGAAACGACAGTTCTACGGTGTAGTGAATGCGTGCATCACGCCGCGCCCGCGTGCGGAGCGCTCAGTGGCAGCGAAAGACACGTCTCATCACGACTGCCGTGTGTGCGGGGCACCCGGCCGTCACGCGGCGCCGCTCTCGTCCCGTTGTTCATCGGCGCAAGCTCACGGGTGCGGCGCTGGCCGAGCGAAACGGGTCTGCGGCGTGCCCAGCTCTCGGTCTTGTCCATTCCCCGGTGTGCGTCATTGGTGAAGCCGCACGGGGTACACGAAGACCTCGGTCGGTCAGCCGGGGCGACTGGACCCGAAGGCGGCAGTTCGGAAAGCAGGCAGCCAAGCAACAGCAGCATCAGAGAAACGACAGTTCTACGGTGTAGTGAATGCGTGCATCACGCCGCCCGCGTGCGGAGCGCTCAGTGGCAGCGAAAGACACGTCTCATCACGACTGCTGTGTGTGCGGGGCACCCGGCCGTCACGCGGCGCCGCTCTCGTCCCGTTGTTCATCGGCGCAAGCTCACGGGTGCGGCGCTGGCCGAGCGAAACGGGTCTGCGGCGTGCCCAGCTCTCGGTCTTGTCCATTCCCCGGTGTGCGTCATTGGTGAAGCGCACGGGGTACACGAAGACCTCGGTCGGTCAGCCGGGGCGACTGGACCCGAAGGCGGCAGTTCGGAAAGCAGGCAGCCAAGCAACAGCAGCATCAGAGAAACGACAGTTCTACGGTGTAGTGAATGCGTGCATCACGCCGCGCCCGCGTGCGGAGCGCTCAGTGGCAGCGAAAGACACGTCTCATCACGACGCTGTGTGTGCGGGGCACCCGGCCGTCACGCGGCGCCGCCTCGTCCCGTTGTTCATCGGCGCAAGCTCACGGGTGCGGCGCTGGCCGAGCGAAACGGGTCTGCGGCGTGCCCAGCTCTCGGTCTTGTCATTCCCCGGTGTGCGTCATTGGTGAAGCCGCACGGGGTACACGAAGACCTCGGTCGGTCAGCCGGGGCGACTGGACCCGAAGCGGCAGTTCGGAAAGCAGGCAGCCAAGCAACAGCAGCATCAGAGAAACGACAGTTCTACGGTGTAGTGAATGCTGCATCACGCCGCGCCCGCGTGCGGAGCGCTCAGTGGCAGCGAAAGACACGTCTCATCACGACTGCTGTGTGTGCGGGGCACCCGGCCGTCACGCGGCGCCGCTCTCGTCCCGTTGTTCATCGGCGCAAGCTCACGGGTGCGGCGCTGGCCGAGCGAAACGGGTCTGCGGCGTGCCCAGCTCTCGGTCTTGTCCATTCCCCGGTGTGCGTCATTGGTGAAGCCGCACGGGGTACACGAAGACCTCGGTCGGTCAGCCGGGGCGACTGGACCCGAAGGCGGCAGTTCGGAAAGCAGGCAGCCAAGCAACAGCAGCATCAGAGAAACGACAGTTCTACGGTGTAGTGAATGCGTGCATCACGCCGCGCGCGCCGCGCGGAGCGCTCAGTGGCAGCGAAAGACACGTCTCATCACGACTGCTGTGTGTGCGGGGCACCCGGCCGTCACGCGGCGCCGCTCTCGTCCCGTTGTTCATCGGCGCAAGCTCACGGGTGCGGCGCTGGCCGAGCGAAACGGGTCTGCGGCGTGCCCAGCTCTCGGTCTTGTCCATTCCCGGTGTGCGTCATTGGTGAAGCCGCACGGGGTACACGAAGACCTCGGTCGGTCAGCCGGGCGACTGGACCCGAAGGCGGCAGTTCGGAA